>CM039670.1:7665280-8235280 GCA_022405105.1 Aristolochia contorta
TCTCTCTCTCTCTCTCTCTCTCTCTCTCTCTCTCTCTCTCTCTCTCTCTCTCTCTCTCTCTCTCTCTCTCTCTCTCTCTCTCTCTCTCTCTCTCTCTCTCTCTCTCTCTCTCTCTCTCTCTCTCTCTCTCTCTCTCTCTCTCTCTCTCTCTCTCTCTCTCTCCTCTCTCTCTCTCTCTCTCTCTCTCTCTCTCTCTCTCTCTCTCTCTCTCTCTCTCTCTCTCTCTCTCTCTCTCTCTCTCTCTCTCTCTCTCTCTCTCTCTCTCTCTCTCTCTCTCTCTCTCTCTCTCTCTCTCTCTCTCTCTCTCTCTCTCTCTCCTCCTCTCCTCTCTCTCTCTCTCTCTCTCTCTCTCTCTCTCTCTCTCTCTCTCTCTCTCTCTCTCTCTCTCTCTCTCTCTCTCTCTCTCTCTCTCTCTCTCTCTCTCTCTCTCTCTCTCTCTCTCTCTCTCTCTCTCTCTCTCTCTCTCTCTCTCTCTCTCTCTCTCTCTCTCTCTCTCTCTCTCTCTCTCTCTCTCTCTCTCTCTCTCTCTCTCTCTCTCTCTCTCTCTCTCTCTCTCTCTCTCTCTCTCTCTCTCTCTCTCTCTCTCTCTCTCTCTCTCTCTCTCTCTCTCTCTCTCTCTCTCTCTCTCTCTCTCTCTCTCTCTCTCTCTCTCTCTCTCTCTCTCTCTCTCTCTCTCTCTCTCTCTCTCTCTCTCTCTCTCTCTCTCTCTCTCTCTCTCTCTCTCTCTCTCTCTCTCTCTCTCTCTCTCTCTCTCTCTCTCTCCTCTCTCTCTCTCTCTCTCTCTCTCTCTCTCTCTCTCTCTCTCTCTCTCTCTCTCTCTCTCTCTCTCTCTCTCTCTCTCTCTCTCTCTCTCTCTCCTCTCTCTCTCCTCTCTCTCTCTCTCTCTCTCTCTCTCTCTCTCTCTCTCTCTCTCTCTCTCTCTCTCTCTCTCTCTCTCTCTCTCTCTCTCTCTCTCTCTCTCTCTCTCTCTCTCTCTCTCTCTCTCTCTCTCTCTCTCTCTCTCTCTCTCTCTCTCTCTCTCTCTCTCTCTCTCTCTCTCTCTCTCTCTCTCTCTCTCTCTCTCTCTCTCTCTCTCTCTCTCTCTCTCTCTCTCTCTCTCTCTCTCTCTCTCTCTCTCTCTCTCTCTCTCTCTCTCTCTCTCTCTCTCTCTCTCTCTCTCTCTCTCTCTCTCTCTCTCTCTCTCTCTCTCTCTCTCTCTCTCTCTCTCTCTCTCTCTCTCTCTCTCTCTCTCTCTCTCTCTCTCTCTCTCTCTCTCTCTCTCTCTCTCTCTCTCTCTCTCTCTCTCTCTCTCTCTCTCTCTCTCTCTCTCTCTCTCTCTCTCTCTCTCTCTCTCTCTCTCTCTCTCTCTCTCTCTCTCTCTCTCTCTCTCTCTCTCTCTCTCTCTCTCTCTCTCTCTCTCTCTCTCTCTCTCTCTCTCTCTCTCTCTCTCTCTCTCTCTCTCTCTCTCTCTCTCTCTCTCTCTCTCTCTCTCTCTCTCTCTCTCTCTCTCTCTCTCTCTCTCTCTCTCTCTCTCTCTCTCTCTCTCTCTCTCTCTCTCTCTCTCTCTCTCTCTCTCTCTCTCTCTCTCTCTCTCTCTCTCTCTCTCTCTCTCTCTCTCTCTCTCTCTCTCTCTCTCTCTCTCTCTCTCTCTCTCTCTCTCTCTCTCTCTCTCTCTCTCTCTCTCTCTCTCTCTCTCTCTCTCTCTCTCTCTCTCTCTCTCTCTCTCTCTCTCTCTCTCTCTCTCTCTCTCTCTCTCTCTCTCTCTCTCTCTCTCTCTCTCTCTCTCTCTCTCTCTCTCTCTCTCTCTCTCTCTCTCTCTCTCTCTCTCTCTCTCTCTCTCTCTCTCTCTCTCTCTCTCTCTCTCTCTCTCTCTCTCTCTCTCTCTCTCTCTCTCTCTCTCTCTCTCTCTCTCTCTCTCTCTCTCTCTCTCTCTCTCTCTCTCTCTCTCTCTCTCTCTCTCTCTCTCTCTCTCTCTCTCTCTCTCTCTCTCTCTCTCTCTCTCTCTCTCTCTCTCTCTCTCTCTCTCTCTCTCTCTCTCTCTCTCTCTCTCTCTCTCTCTCTCTCTCTCTCTCTCTCTCTCTCTCTCTCTCTCTCTCTCTCTCTCTCTCTCTCTCTCTCTCTCTCTCTCTCTCTCTCTCTCTCTCTCTCTCTCTCTCTCTCTCTCTCTCTCTCTCTCTCTCTCTCTCTCTCTCTCTCTCTCTCTCTCTCTCTCTCTCTCTCTCTCTCTCTCTCTCTCTCTCTCTCTCTCTCTCTCTCTCTCTCTCTCTCTCTCTCTCTCTCTCTCTCTCTCTCTCTCTCTCTCTCTCTCTCTCTCTCTCTCTCTCTCTCTCTCTCTCTCTCTCTCTCTCTCTCTCTCTCTCTCTCTCTCTCTCTCTCTCTCTCTCTCTCTCTCTCTCTCTCTCTCTCTCTCTCTCTCTCTCT
Source organism: Aristolochia contorta (assembly GCA_022405105.1). NCBI lineage: Eukaryota > Viridiplantae > Streptophyta > Magnoliopsida > Piperales > Aristolochiaceae > Aristolochia > Aristolochia contorta. Next base: position 7,667,681 of record CM039670.1, read on the forward strand.
CTCTCTCTCTCTCTCTCTCTCTCTCTCTCTCTCTCTCTCTCTCTCTCTCTCTCTCTCTCTCTCTCTCTCTCTCTCTCTCTCTCTCTCTCTCTCTCTCTCTCTCTCTCTCTCTCTCTCTCTCTCTCTCTCTCTCTCTCTCTCTCTCTCTCTCTCTCTCTCTCTCTCTCTCTCTCTCTCTCTCTCTCTCTCTCTCTCTCTCTCTCTCTCTCTCTCTCTCTCTCTCTCTCTCTCTCTCTCTCTCTCTCTCTCTCTCTCTCTCTCTCTCTCTCTCTCTCTCTCTCTCTCTCTCTCTCTCTCTCTCTCTCTCTCTCTCTCTCTCTCTCTCTCTCTCTCTCTCTCTCTCTCTCTCTCTCTCTCTCTCTCTCTCTCTCTCTCTCTCTCTCTCTCTCTCTCTCTCTCTCTCTCTCTCTCTCTCTCTCTCTCTCTCTCTCTCTCTCTCTCTCTCTCTCTCTCTCTCTCTCTCTCTCTCTCTCTCTCTCTCTCTCTCTCTCTCTCTCTCTCTCTCTCTCTCTCTCTCTCTCTCTCTCTCTCTCTCTCTCTCTCTCTCTCTCTCTCTCTCTCTCTCCTCTCTCTCTCTCTCTCTCTCTCTCTCTCTCTCTCTCTCTCTCTCTCTCTCTCTCTCTCTCTCTCTCTCTCTCTCTCTCTCTCTCTCTCTCTCTCTCTCTCTCTCTCTCTCTCTCTCTCTCTCTCTCTCTCTCTCTCTCTCTCTCTCTCTCTCTCTCTCTCTCTCTCTCTCTCTCTCTCTCTCTCTCTCTCTCTCTCTCTCTCTCTCTCTCTCTCTCTCTCTCTCTCTCTCTCTCTCTCTCTCTCTCTCTCTCTCTCTCTCTCTCTCTCTCTCTCTCTCTCTCTCTCTCTCTCTCTCTCTCTCTCTCTCTCTCTCTCTCTCTCTCTCTCTCTCTCTCTCTCTCTCTCTCTCTCTCTCTCTCTCTCTCTCTCTCTCTCTCTCTCTCTCTCTCTCTCTCTCTCTCTCTCTCTCTCTCTCTCTCTCTCTCTCTCTCTCTCTCTCTCTCTCTCTCTCTCTCTCTCTCTCTCTCTCTCTCTCTCTCTCTCTCTCTCTCTCTCTCTCTCTCTCTCTCTCTCTCTCTCTCTCCTCTCTCTCTCCTCTCTCTCCTCTCTCTCTCTCTCTCTCTCTCTCTCTCTCTCTCTCTCTCTCTCTCTCTCTCTCTCTCTCTCTCTCTCTCTCTCTCTCTCTCTCTCTCTCTCTCTCTCTCTCTCTCTCTCTCTCTCTCTCTCTCTCTCTCTCTCTCTCTCTCTCTCTCTCTCTCTCTCTCTCTCTCTCTCTCTCTCTCTCTCTCTCTCTCTCTCTCTCTCTCTCTCTCTCTCTCTCTCTCTCTCTCTCTCTCTCTCTCTCTCTCTCTCTCTCTCTCTCTCTCTCTCTCTCTCTCTCTCTCTCTCTCTCTCTCTCTCTCTCTCTCTCTCTCTCTCTCTCTCTCTCTCTCTCTCTCTCTCTCTCTCTCTCTCTCTCTCTCTCTCTCTCTCTCTCTCTCTCTCTCTCTCTCTCTCTCTCTCTCTCTCTCTCTCTCTCTCTCTCTCTCTCTCTCTCTCTCTCTCTCTCTCTCTCTCTCTCTCTCTCTCTCTCTCTCTCTCTCTCTCTCTCTCTCTCTCTCTCTCTCTCTCTCTCTCTCTCCTCTCTCTCTCTCTCTCTCTCTCTCTCTCTCTCTCTCTCTCTCTCTCTCTCTCTCTCTCTCTCTCTCTCTCTCTCTCTCTCTCTCTCTCTCTCTCTCTCTCTCTCTCTCTCTCTCTCTCTCTCTCTCTCTCTCTCTCTCTCTCTCTCTCTCTCTCTCTCTCTCTCTCTCTCTCTCTCTCTCTCTCTCTCTCTCTCTCTCTCTCTCTCTCTCTCTCTCTCTCTCTCTCTCTCTCTCTCTCTCTCTCTCTCTCTCTCTCTCTCTCTCTCTCTCTCTCTCTCTCTCTCTCTCTCTCTCTCTCTCTCTCTCTCTCTCTCTCTCTCTCTCTCTCTCTCTCTCTCTCTCTCTCTCTCTCTCTCTCTCTCTCTCTCTCTCTCTCTCTCTCTCTCTCTCTCTCTCTCTCTCTCTCTCTCTCTCTCTCTCTCTCTCTCTCTCTCTCTCTCTCTCTCTCTCTCTCTCTCTCTCTCTCTCTCTCTCTCTCTCTCTCTCTCTCTCTCTCTCTCTCTCTCTCTCTCTCTCTCCTCTCTCTCTCTCTCTCTCTCTCTCTCTCTCTCTCTCTCTCTCTCTCTCTCTCTCTCTCTCTCTCTCTCTCTCTCTCTCTCTCTCTCTCTCTCTCTCTCTCTCTCTCTCTCTCTCTCTCTCTCTCTCTCTCTCTCTCTCTCTCTCTCTCTCTCTCTCTCTCTCTCTCTCTCTCTCTCTCTCTCTCTCTCTCTCTCTCTCTCTCTCTCTCTCTCTCTCTCTCTCTCTCTCTCTCTCTCTCTCTCTCTCTCTCTCTCTCTCTCTCTCTCTCTCTCTCTCTCTCTCTCTCTCTCTCTCTCTCTCTCTCTCTCTCTCTCTCTCTCTCTCTCTCTCTCTCTCTCTCTCTCTCTCTCTCTCTCTCTCTCTCTCTCTCTCTCTCTCTCTCTCTCTCTCTCTCTCTCTCTCTCTCTCTCTCTCTCTCTCTCTCTCTCTCTCTCTCTCTCTCTCTCTCTCTCTCTCTCTCTCTCTCTCTCTCTCTCTCTCTCTCTCTCTCTCTCTCTCTCTCTCTCTCTCTCTCTCTCTCTCTCTCTCTCTCTCTCTCTCTCTCTCTCTCTCTCTCTCCTCTCTCTCTCTCTCTCTCTCTCTCTCTCTCTCTCTCTCTCTCTCTCTCTCTCTCTCTCTCTCTCTCTCTCTCTCTCTCTCTCTCTCTCTCTCTCTCTCTCTCTCTCTCTCTCTCTCTCTCTCTCTCTCTCTCTCTCTCTCTCTCTCTCTCTCTCTCTCTCTCTCTCTCTCTCTCTCTCTCTCTCTCTCTCTCTCTCTCTCTCTCTCTCTCTCTCTCTCTCTCTCTCTCTCTCTCTCTCTCTCTCTCTCTCTCTCTCTCTCTCTCTCTCTCTCTCTCTCTCTCTCTCTCTCTCTCTCTCTCTCTCTCTCTCTCTCTCTCTCTCTCTCTCTCTCTCTCTCTCTCTCTCTCTCTCTCTCTCTCTCTCTCTCTCTCTCTCTCTCTCTCTCTCTCTCTCTCTCTCTCTCTCTCTCTCTCTCTCTCTCTCTCTCTCTCTCTCTCTCTCTCTCTCTCTCTCTCTCTCTCTCTCTCTCTCTCTCTCTCTCTCTCTCTCTCTCTCTCTCTCTCTCTCTCTCTCTCTCTCTCTCTCTCTCTCTCTCTCTCTCTCTCTCTCTCTCTCTCTCTCTCTCTCTCTCTCTCTCTCTCTCTCTCTCTCTCTCTCTCTCTCTCTCTCTCTCTCTCTCTCTCTCTCTCTCTCTCTCTCTCTCTCTCTCTCTCTCTCTCTCTCTCTCTCTCTCTCTCTCTCTCTCTCTCTCTCTCTCTCTCTCTCTCTCTCTCTCTCTCTCTCTCTCTCTCTCTCTCTCTCTCTCTCTCTCTCTCTCTCTCTCTCTCTCTCTCTCTCTCTCTCTCTCTCTCTCTCTCTCTCTCTCTCTCTCTCTCTCTCTCTCTCTCTCTCTCTCTCTCTCTCTCTCTCTCTCTCTCTCTCTCTCTCTCTCTCTCTCTCTCTCTCTCTCTCTCTCTCTCTCTCTCTCTCTCTCTCTCTCTCTCTCTCTCTCTCTCTCTCTCTCTCTCTCTCTCTCTCTCTCTCTCTCTCTCTCTCTCTCTCTCTCTCTCTCTCTCTCTCTCTCTCTCTCTCTCTCTCTCTCTCTCTCTCTCTCTCTCTCTCTCTCCTCTCTCTCTCTCTCTCTCTCTCTCTCTCTCTCTCTCTCTCTCTCTCTCTCTCTCTCTCTCTCTCTCTCTCTCTCTCTCTCTCTCTCTCTCTCTCTCTCTCTCTCTCTCTCTCTCTCTCTCTCTCTCTCTCTCTCTCTCTCTCTCTCTCTCTCTCTCTCTCTCTCTCTCTCTCTCTCTCTCTCTCTCTCTCTCTCTCTCTCTCTCTCTCTCTCTCTCTCTCTCTCTCTCTCTCTCTCTCTCTCTCTCTCTCTCTCTCTCTCTCTCTCTCTCTCTCTCTCTCTCTCTCTCTCTCTCTCTCTCTCTCTCTCTCTCTCTCTCTCTCTCTCTCTCTCTCTCTCTCTCTCTCTCTCTCTCTCTCTCTCTCTCTCTCTCTCTCTCTCTCTCTCTCTCTCTCTCTCTCTCTCTCTCTCTCTCTCTCTCTCTCTCTCTCTCTCTCTCTCTCTCTCTCTCTCTCTCTCTCTCTCTCTCTCTCTCTCTCTCTCTCTCTCTCTCTCTCTCTCTCTCTCTCTCTCTCTCTCTCTCTCTCTCTCTCTCTCTCTCTCTCTCTCTCTCTCTCTCTCTCTCTCTCTCTCTCTCTCTCTCTCTCTCTCTCTCTCTCTCTCTCTCTCTCTCTCTCTCTCTCTCTCTCTCTCTCTCTCTCTCTCTCTCTCTCTCTCTCTCTCTCTCTCTCTCTCTCTCTCTCTCTCTCTCTCTCTCTCTCTCTCTCTCTCTCTCTCTCTCTCTCTCTCTCTCTCTCTCTCTCTCTCTCTCTCTCTCTCTCTCTCTCTCTCTCTCTCTCTCTCTCTCTCTCTCTCTCTCTCTCTCTCTCTCTCTCTCTCTCTCTCTCTCTCTCTCTCTCTCTCTCTCTCTCTCTCTCTCTCTCTCTCTCTCTCTCTCTCTCTCTCTCTCTCTCTCTCTCTCTCTCTCTCTCTCTCTCTCTCTCTCTCTCTCTCTCTCTCTCTCTCTCTCTCTCTCTCTCTCTCTCTCTCTCTCTCTCTCTCTCTCTCTCTCTCTCTCTCTCTCTCTCTCTCTCTCTCTCTCTCTCTCTCTCTCTCTCTCTCTCTCTCTCTCTCTCTCTCTCTCTCTCTCTCTCTCTCTCTCTCTCTCTCTCTCTCTCTCTCTCTCTCTCTCTCTCTCTCTCTCTCTCTCTCTCTCTCTCTCTCTCTCTCTCTCTCTCTCTCTCTCTCTCTCTCTCTCTCTCTCTCTCTCTCTCTCTCTCTCTCTCTCTCTCTCTCTCTCTCTCTCTCTCTCTCTCTCTCTCTCTCTCTCTCTCTCTCTCTCTCTCTCTCTCTCTCTCTCTCTCTCTCTCTCTCTCTCTCTCTCTCTCTCTCTCTCTCTCTCTCTCTCTCTCTCTCTCTCTCTCTCTCTCTCTCTCTCTCTCTCTCTCTCTCTCTCTCTCTCTCTCTCTCTCTCTCTCTCTCTCTCTCTCTCTCTCTCTCTCTCTCTCTCTCTCTCTCTCTCTCTCTCTCTCTCTCTCTCTCTCTCTCTCTCTCTCTCTCTCTCTCTCTCTCTCTCTCTCTCTCTCTCTCTCTCTCTCTCTCTCTCTCTCTCTCTCTCTCTCTCTCTCTCTCTCTCTCTCTCTCTCTCTCTCTCTCTCTCTCTCTCTCTCTCTCTCTCTCTCTCTCTCTCTCTCTCTCTCTCTCTCTCTCTCTCTCTCTCTCTCTCTCTCTCTCTCTCTCTCTCTCTCTCTCTCTCTCTCTCTCTCTCTCTCTCTCTCTCTCTCTCTCTCTCTCTCTCTCTCTCTCTCTCTCTCTCTCTCTCTCTCTCTCTCTCTCTCTCTCTCTCTCTCTCTCTCTCTCTCTCTCTCTCTCTCTCTCTCTCTCTCTCTCTCTCTCTCTCTCTCTCTCTCTCTCTCTCTCTCTCTCTCTCTCTCTCTCTCTCTCTCTCTCTCTCTCTCTCTCTCTCTCTCTCTCTCTCTCTCTCTCTCTCTCTCTCTCTCTCTCTCTCTCTCTCTCTCTCTCTCTCTCTCTCTCTCTCTCTCTCTCTCTCTCTCTCTCTCTCTCTCTCTCTCTCTCTCTCTCTCTCTCTCTCTCTCTCTCTCTCTCTCTCTCTCTCTCTCTCTCTCTCTCTCTCTCTCTCTCTCTCTCTCTCTCTCTCTCTCTCTCTCTCTCTCTCCTCTCTCTCTCTCTCTCTCTCTCTCTCTCTCTCTCTCTCTCTCTCTCTCTCTCTCTCTCTCTCTCTCTCTCTCTCTCTCTCTCTCTCTCTCTCTCTCTCTCTCTCTCTCTCTCTCTCTCTCTCTCTCTCTCTCTCTCTCTCTCTCTCTCTCTCTCTCTCTCTCTCTCTCTCTCTCTCTCTCTCTCTCTCTCTCTCTCTCTCTCTCTCTCTCTCTCTCTCTCTCTCTCTCTCTCTCTCTCTCTCTCTCTCTCTCTCTCTCTCTCTCTCTCTCTCTCTCTCTCTCTCTCTCTCTCTCTCTCTCTCTCTCTCTCTCTCTCTCTCTCTCTCTCTCTCTCTCTCTCTCTCTCTCTCTCTCTCTCTCTCTCTCTCTCTCTCTCTCTCTCTCTCTCTCTCTCTCTCTCTCTCTCTCTCTCTCTCTCTCTCTCTCTCTCTCTCTCTCTCTCTCTCTCTCTCTCTCTCTCTCTCTCTCTCTCTCTCTCTCTCTCTCTCTCTCTCTCTCTCTCTCTCTCTCTCTCTCTCTCTCTCTCTCTCTCTCTCTCTCTCTCTCTCTCTCTCTCTCTCTCTCTCTCTCTCTCTCTCTCTCTCTCTCTCTCTCTCTCTCTCTCTCTCTCTCTCTCTCTCTCTCTCTCTCTCTCTCTCTCTCTCTCTCTCTCTCTCTCTCTCTCTCTCTCTCTCTCTCTCTCTCTCTCTCTCTCTCTCTCTCTCTCTCTCTCTCTCTCTCTCTCTCTCTCTCTCTCTCTCTCTCTCTCTCTCTCTCTCTCTCTCTCTCTCTCTCTCTCTCTCTCTCTCTCTCTCTCTCTCTCTCTCTCTCTCTCTCTCTCTCTCTCTCTCTCTCTCTCTCTCTCTCTCTCTCTCTCTCTCTCTCTCTCTCTCTCTCTCTCTCTCTCTCTCTCTCTCTCTCTCTCTCTCTCTCTCTCTCTCTCTCTCTCTCTCTCTCTCTCTCTCTCTCTCTCTCTCTCTCTCTCTCTCTCTCTCTCTCTCTCTCTCTCTCTCTCTCTCTCTCTCTCTCTCTCTCTCTCTCTCTCTCTCTCTCTCTCTCTCTCTCTCTCTCTCTCTCTCTCTCTCTCTCTCTCTCTCTCTCTCTCTCTCTCTCTCTCTCTCTCTCTCTCTCTCTCTCTCTCTCTCTCTCTCTCTCTCTCTCTCTCTCTCTCTCTCTCTCTCTCTCTCTCTCTCTCTCTCTCTCTCTCTCTCTCTCTCTCTCTCTCTCTCTCTCTCTCTCTCTCTCTCTCTCTCTCTCTCTCTCTCTCTCTCTCTCTCTCTCTCTCTCTCTCTCTCTCTCTCTCTCTCTCTCTCTCTCTCTCTCTCTCTCTCTCTCTCTCTCTCTCTCTCTCTCTCTCTCTCTCTCTCTCTCTCTCTCTCTCTCTCTCTCTCTCTCTCTCTCTCTCTCTCTCTCTCTCTCTCTCTCTCTCTCTCTCTCTCTCTCTCTCTCTCTCTCTCTCTCTCTCTCTCTCTCTCTCTCTCTCTCTCTCTCTCTCTCTCTCTCTCTCTCTCTCTCTCTCTCTCTCTCTCTCTCTCTCTCTCTCTCTCTCTCTCTCTCTCTCTCTCTCTCTCTCTCTCTCTCTCTCTCTCTCTCTCTCTCTCTCTCTCTCTCTCTCTCTCTCTCTCTCTCTCTCTCTCTCTCTCTCTCTCTCTCTCTCTCTCTCCTCTCTCTCTCTCTCTCTCTCTCTCTCTCTCTCTCTCTCTCTCTCTCTCCTCCTCTCTCTCTCTCTCTCTCCCTCTCTCTCTCTCCTCCTCCTCTCTCTCCTCTCTCTCGCCCTCTCTCTCTCCTTCTCTCTTTCTCTCTCTCCTCTCTCTCTCTCTCTCTCTCTCTCCTCCTCCTCTCTCTCTCTCTCTCTCTCTCTCTCTCTCTCTCTCTCTCTCCTCTCTCTCTCTCCTCCCTCTCTCTCTCTCTCCTCATGGTACTCTCAATACTCCTACATAATGACTGAGGTAAATAATTCTCTCCAAAAGCAAGATGCATGAAGAACACTGGCACAGGTGCTTATATGGGTCCAGAAAACCGATCCAACCACAAAAACATGCTAGAAATGGAGAAACAATTACCATTTTCATGAAGAAAATCAGCAACCAGACTTGCTTGACCATGAGCATGAGAAAGAATTTTCTCAGACACACCCCCCCCCCCCCCCTAACACACACCTCACCCTCCCACTCTCCCTCCCCTAACACACCTCACCCTCCCACTCTCCCCTAACACACCTCTCCCCTCACACACCTCCCTCCCCTAACACACACCTCCCCTCCTAACACACACCTCCCCCCCTCTCCTCCCCCCTCCCACTCTCCCTCCCCCCTGCTGCTTCAATGGCATCATCGTCCATAAAATCCAAAACTGCAAAAGACTACGACATCATCAAAATCATTTCTAATGCAGCAAGACATGTTTCGGAAATGGTGCTGGATAAGTGACTGTACTTGAGGCTTTGACATACATACACAAATAAAATAAATTAGATACTCAACTCTATAAGTCACCAATTTTGTTAACGTATGGTACTCTCAATACTTCTACCAAACGACTGAGGTAAATAATTATTGAACATTTTGGACAAAAAACTCTCCAAATGCAAGATTCATGAAGAACACAGGCACGGGTACTTATATGGCTCCAGAAAACTGATCCAACCAAAAAAAAATGCTAGTAATGAAGAAACAATTACCATTCTCATGAAGAAAATCAGCAACCTGACTTGCTTGACCATGCACTTGTGAGAGAACAATGTCTGGACACCCACTCGCCCCCCCCCTCCCTCCTCCTCCCTCCCTCTCCCTCCCTCCCACTCTCCTCCCTCCCCTCCTCTCCCTCCTCTCCCACTCTCCCTCCTCCCCCAACTCACTCTCCTTCCCCCCTCCACTCTCCCTCCCCAACTCACTCTCCCTCCCACTGTCCCTCCCCGTCTCACTCTCCTCCCCCAACTCACTCCCCCTGCTGCTTCAATAGCATCATCATCCATAAAATCCAAAACTGCAAAAGAGTACGACATCATCAAAATCTTTTCTAACGCAGGAAGACATGTTTCGGAAATGGTGCTGGATAAGTGATTGAATTTGAGGCTTTGACATACATATACAATAAAATAAATACTCAACACTATAAGTCAGCCATTTTGTTAACTTATGGTACTCTCAATACTTCTACCTAATGACTGAGGTAAAAACATCTCTCCAAATGCCAGATGCATGAAGAAAACTGGCACGGGTACATATATGGGTTCAAAAACCGATCCAACCGCAAAAACATGCTAGAAATGGAGAAACAATTAACATTTTCAAGAAGAAAATCAGCAACCTGACTTACTTGACCATGAGCATGAGAAAGAATTTTCTCCGGACACCCCCCCCCCCCCCCCCCCACCCACCCCCCCCCTCTCTCTCCCCTCCCCCTCTCCCTCCCTCCCACTCTCCCTCCCCCTCCCTCCTCCCTCCCCCTCCCTCCTCCCCTCCCCTCTCCCCTCCCTCCCCTCCCTCCCCCTCCCTCCCCCCTCCCACTCTCCCTCCCCCCTCCACTCTCCCTCCCCAACTCACTCCTCCCCCAACTCACCCCCCCTGCTTCTTCAATGGCATCATCATCCATAAATTCCAAAACTGCAAAAGACTACGACATCATCAAAATCTTTTCTAATGCAGCAAGACATGTTTCGGAAATGGTGCTGGATAAGTGACTGAACTTGAGGCTTTGACATACATATACAATAAAATAAATTAGATACTCAACACTATAAGTCACCAATTTTGTTAACTTATGGTACTCTCAATACTTCTACCTAATAACTGAGGTAAATAATTACTGAACATTTTGGACAAAAAACTCTCCCCAAATGCAAGATTCATGAAGAACACAGGCACGGGTGCTTATATGGGTCCAGAAAACTGATCCAACCAAAAAAACATGCTAGAAATGGAGAAACAATTACCATTTTCATGAAGAAAATCAGCCACCTGACTTGCTTGACCATGCGCTTGAGAGAGAATTTTCTCTGGAGCATCCATTTTCAACGGACATCTCACTAGTCTCTCTTTCAAATGAACTACTTCTCCTACAGATTCACCAATTGCAGTATTAGTTATGAAAGAGGCTACAAATAATTCCAAATATAGGTCATATAATATCTAATTCACCACTAAGAGCCTCTATAACCTCAAATGTCTAACTAGTCGAGATAGCTGATTCTAGGATTCATTATATACATGATGTCAACCACAATAATTTTGCACACGAGACATCAAGAGAATCTTTTGCATACCGGATGCCAAGACATTTGTTGTCTCCCTCTTATTGTGTAAAAACTTTCCTAAGGCATGAAAGAGTGTAAGTGTTTCCTCTTTTCCAGCTGGTGACAAATTTATGAAATCCTCCTTGCTACAATCAGACCTGACCCCAAAGTTAGCCGTGTCAGCAGCAGACAAAGGTAAAGGCTTTGTTGGCCCTGGACTCAGACAGAAGAACTGTAAAGTTGTTATGGCATGTCTGATGTCCCCTCCACTGATTTTTGCTATAGAATCTATACATTCAGCAGTTACAGTAAATTTCTCTTCTCTGCATATTCTAGAAAGAGTCTTCTTGATGGAATTGACTGTAAAAGGATTAAAAGCAACCTGCAGATTATTCAACATGCAAGTTATAAGAGCCAAATACAATGTGCAAAATGTTTCTCTACACTTTCCCATTGTAACCACAGGCTCAATGATACAATGCGTACAAGATAACATCCAAATAGGAGAAAGGATCAAAAAGGAAAAAATTCAATGGGAAGGCTAATGATTAGGTATCATAAAATGAGGATGACAAAGGCTCAAATGGGTTACACAATGGAAAACACAAATATCTTCTGAAAATCGCCTTTATAAAATACATGAGCACTCTAGGGAAGTCTGATTTTGAATCATAGTGATATCAAATGATTCTGATGGTTGGACAACAATCAACAAAAGATTGACACCACTCACTGCAAGAGCCACATACCCAAGAGGTCCAATCGGTCACACAATTTAATAAATTTATATGCAATTTCAGAACAAGAAAATCTTTATAAACACCACACATAAAAACTACATATATGTACAGTAAATATACCACGGATCACAATTTGCGTAAGCAAAACCAGAAGGGATATAGCAACCTCAACACCTTTGCACAAAATACTCCTATAGCACCATCACATCAACCAGCATATACCAGCAAACCCTCAGAAGAGTAAATCCCACTTGAAATTGGTAGAGAGAGGGAGAGAGAGAGAGAGAGATATTCTCTGGGGTCCACTGTATGTCAAACATTTCAAAGAAATTCTTAGTAAAAGAAAAATAGCAGTCACTGTAAACATGGAAAACACAATTCTTCTAAAAAAAAAAACGGAAGAGCACTACCACGAGTGCCTTTGGTGAGCATATCAGAAACAAACCCGACAAAAAGGTTGGCAGCACTCCATTGCAAGAGCGACATAACCAAATGTCCAATCAGTCATCCCTACTTGTAAAGAAGTATCAAAGGTTAGAGCTCCACAATTATATTTAGCAACTAAAATCTGAAATTATTAGAATAAAAGAATTCTTACTTGTAAACGAACAATGTTGTCATCCAATAATTAAACTTTCAGTCATCCTCGAGTACAAGATGAAATACAATATTTCACATTCAACTAATGACCACCTCACGCCCCTCATTCCCCTCAGCTCAAGGAAAATGTTAAATGCCCAATAAACCTATTCTTTCAAGCCTTTTTCAAAGTTCACTTCAGCTATGGTCCTCTACGCCCCACACTACCCACCAGATAGTGTCCAACTGACTGTTACTCTCTCCGTCTACCGCAAACCCGTGTTTCTGAAAAATCTCAATACTCGACTCCATAAGCCAGCATTTCGATCCACTCTCCACTAATGTAGAAAAACACCACCCAAAGATCAATAGGGCTTTGCATTAGGTTGTAATGGGGCTGGGGTAAGGGTAGGACAAAAGATATTCATTGTGGGTTGAATTCTCTCCTACTCGCATGTACCATTCCGCCTCTTGAGCCATCCACCCAAAATTCCCCTAATCTTCAGCTGGCCTCCTCCTTTCTTTTCTTCCTTCTACTCTTCTTTTCTTTCTTTTTTTCTTTTTTTTCCTCTTTCATTCCTTTCTTTTTCCTTTCTTTCTTTTTCTTTTCTTTCTTTTTCTTTTCTTTCTTTTTCTTGCAAAGTTCTTTTCCTTCTTTTTCTTTTTTCTATTTCTTTTCTGCCTCTTTCTTTTCATTGCGATAGCCAACTTTGCCTTCTTCCACATTTTCATTTCCCTTCATCTCATCATCTCTGAAACGTTTCTCCACACTTTTCCCTTGTAACCACAGGCTCAATAGAATGCGTACAAGATAACATGCAAATAGGAGATACAGGATAAAAAGGAAGAAATTTAATAGGAAGGCTAATGAATAGGTATAAAAAATTGAGGATAACATAGGCTCAAATAGGTTAAACAACGGAAAATAACTAGGTAGGCTAGAAAGGCTCAAACGATCAAAACAAGGCCTAAATCATATCCCTGAGCTGTTGTTTTTCTATGATTTCGCCTCAAGTTTCACTCAAGCTGGTTCTAGAGTCCAGTGAGATCTTCAGAAAACACCATACCAACATCCACTAACCACAGCAACAATCAATCAAATACAGCTAATGTATAGTGAGTTGCTTCAAAGGACCATAGAGAAGTTTTGCCTATCAATTGGCTCAATGAAATATGCATTGGGATTGTAACATTCCCCTTTAAGCAGAAAACTATCAATATATGGTCAAAACCAAGACACGAAGACTGAGCCAACTTGACCAAACGTAGGCCTGCTCATTAGCTCAAGTCCAAAAAACATGCCCTTAGGAACAGCAAGGAGCATCACTGCAAAACAAAATCAATGTTATTAGCAATAAATCAACCAATGGAACCAAAAACATCATAATCAATTAAAGCTTCATTACTTCCGACAAAATTCCTTCAACATACTTCCTATAAAAATACTCAATGGCAAGTAGTTTACATCACTGGATACTATCTCAGCTGAAGCTCTATTTGAAGGAAGACGACTTGGTAGTATAAGACAAACAGGTAAGTTAAATTGCAACGCTAGCGAAACAGGTAGAAGTTAAATTGCAGGATGGGGAAGCAGGAAAGGTAAGGGGTCTAGGTAGGGGTCTAGAAGGTAGAAAATTAGAGAGGATGGGGGTTTAGGGGGTCTAGGTGGAGGGGGAGGGGCTAGGGGGCTCTAAGGGGGAGGGGTCTAGGTAGGGGGGTCTAGGAGGAGGGTCTAGGAGGGGTCTAGGTAGGGGGTCTGGGAGGGGTCTGGGGAGGGGCTATGGGGGTCTATGGAGGGGGGTCCAGTGGAGGGGGGTCCAGGAGGGGGGGGGGGTCTCAGGGAGGGGTCTAGGGAGGGGTCTAGGGGGGGTCCAGGGAGGGGTCTAGGGGTCTAGGGAGGGGGTCTATGGAGGGGGGGTATGGAGGGGGTCTATGGAGGGGGCTCTATGGAGGGTCTATGGAGGGGTCTGGGAGGGGGGGTCTGGAGGGGGTCTAGGGAGGGGGTCTAGGGAGGGTCTGGGGGGGGGCTCTAGGGGGGGTCTAGGGGGGTCTAGGGAGGGGTCTAGGGGAGGGGTCTAGGGAGGGTCTAGGGAGGGGTCTAGGGAGGGGCTCCAGGAGAGGGTCTAGGGGGGGTCTAGGGGGGGTCTAGGGAGGGGCTAGGGAGGGGGTCTAGGGAGGGGGTCTAGGAGGGGTCTAGGAGAGGGGTCTAGGAGGGGTCTAGGGAGGGTCTAGGGAGGGGTCTGGGAGGGGTCTAGGGAGGGGCTCTAGGGAGGGGGTCTGGGGAGGGGTCTGGGAGGGGTCTAGGGAGGGGGGTCTAGGGAGGGGGTCTAGGAGGGGGTCTAGGGAGGGGCCTAGGGAGGGGGAGGGGGCTCTAGGGAGGGGGTCTAGGGAGGGGGTCTAGGGAGGGGTCTGAGGGAGGGGTCTAGGGAGGGGTCTGGGAGGGGTCTGGGGAGGGGTCTAGGGAGGGGTCTAGGAGGGGTCTAGGGAGGGGTCTAGGGGGGGTCTAGGGGGGGGTCTAGGTCCAGGGGGTCTAGGTAGGGGTCTAGGGAGGGGTCTAGGTAGGGGGTCTAGGTAGGGGTCTAGGTAGGGGGTCTAGGTAGGGGGTCTAGGTAGGGGTCTAGGTAGGGGTCTAGGTGGGGGTCTAGGTAGGGGGTCTAGGGGGGGGTCTAGGTAGGGGTCTAGGTGGGGGTCTAGGTAGGGGTCTAGGGGGGTCTAGGGGGTCCAGGGGTCTGGGTAGGGGTCAGGGGGGGGTCTAGGGGGGGGTCTAGGGGGGGGCTAGGTAGGGGGCTAGGTAGGGGCCCAGGGGGGGGCTAGGTAGGGGGCTAGGTAGGGGCCAGGTAGGGGGGCTAGGTAGGGGGCTAGGTAGGGGGGGGGGCTAGGGGGGCCTAGGGGGCTGGGGGGGCCTAGGGGCTAGGGGGGCTGGGTAGGGGGCGTCTAGGTGGGGGGCTAGGGGGGCGTCAGGTAGGGGGAACCAGGGGGCCTAGGCTAGGTCTAGGCGTCTAGGGGCTAGGGGCTAGGGGGCTGGGGGCTAGGGGTCTAGGGCGTCTAGGGGGTCTAGGGCGTCTAGGGCGTCTAGGGCGTCTAGGGCGTCTAGGGCGTCTAGGGCGTCCAGGGCGTCTAGGGCGTCCAGGGCGTCTAGGGGTTTATAATCAAAAGAAATTTTGTTCCGATTGAATAATATAACAAGCACATTTTAACTTTAAGATGCATCCAGTCCAAAATCAAACAACGCAACAGTCCTCACAAATTCATTTTCTAACAAGACTCATAACATATCTCTTCAAATAGGCAGCTGTTGAAAAATAAGTCTCTTACATACACGCTGCAAATGCAGTTTGGAAGCTGTAACAGCGAAAGTCACAATAGCAACCCCAAAGACAATCAGAGTTGCAACAATGAATGCTTTCCCAACTACACGGCAGACAGGTCAAACAACAATAAGCATTGCACACCTCTTAAGTGCAAAAGAAATATGAATCCATTCAAAAAAATAAAAAAATAAAAAGTTGATGTTATGTTGAAACTAAACAACAATAAATTTAAAAAATTGCGTTCTGAGGTATCAATACGACTACAGACTCAAATAGGTTTGAATCTTAAACAACTGAAGCAGAAATTAACTTTTTTATTGTTTTACATTATCAAGTTGCAGAACAACTGATAGATATCAGTCTAAGCAGTTTACTAATAAAAATCAAGAAATATGGGAGTAATTTGCAAGAAGATAACCTACTTTGTGTAAGTCCCTTGGCGGCAGCCTCAAGCTTTTTTGGATCTACAGTAGAATGTATATCATGCCGTAAGTCATTAGCAGTTGAAGCCAATATTGGACGGTCCTCCCCAACGGGAAATTGCCACCTGTTTGATGTATATATTTCAATGAAAAGCCAATAAAAAATCCATTGTAATAACTTCCAAAAAAAAATCCCTTTTATCAGTTATCTCGAACTGCTTTAACAACATCAAGATTTCTCACTGTTATTACCAAACTAACACATACTACCCTTCAACATATGCAACAGGAATTAAAAAAAAAATGGGACAATATGCTAAGGGGGATGCAACTATGTAACCACGAGATACCTAAATTAAGAATACATTGACCAAAAATCCGAATATGTTCTCATATCCATGCCTCTGATATTTTTTTGGTTAGAAGATAATAGCAAATCAGGAAGCTTAAATCTCTTCCCCGATCAGACAGAGTCTAACTCGGGAAGTTAGAAGTTCCAAGAAGCTTTAATATTTCTCTATCAATTCGACACAACACACTGCTCTCTTGTTTCTCTGATGGCACCAATACCGCATTGAAGAGTTTCTCTTCGCACAAAGATTGCAATGAGAAGAGTATGTTGTCCTTCCTGATTGATATCTTTTTGTACTACTCAAGCTAGAAATACTCAATGGCAAGTAGTTTACATCACTGGATACTATCTCAGCTGAAGCTCTATTTGCAGGAAGACGACTTGCTAGTATAAGACACGAGTTAACTAGCGGAAACAGGTAAGTTAAATTGCAACACTGAAGCAAGAAAGACGCGTAGAAGAAAGAAAATTAGAGAGGATGGGAGAGAATGGCTGTAAGAGACAGCCTTGCATGAGGGCCAAAGCTCAATCCCACTAGGACTTTCGTAAATGACAGAAAATCCCAATTTAATCTTCTCCTCTAAGGAAAAAATTGGTCATCCGCGTCCACACACAGATGAAACACCGAACATACCAATTGCAATGTAAAGCAGATACAGAATCTGAATATGGATGGGCTAGCAACAAAAATAAAGTAAGAAACCAACCTTTTAGGGCCGAAAGTAACTTGGGGAAGAGAGGCAAAAGGCCGAAGAGGGTTTATCACATCGGGCGTTACCCTCGCAGTGGAACCGGGGGGTACCTCGACTACCCATCTGGTGGCTGTGGAGAGCGACGAATCTGCTGGGGGCGAGGAGGCCGCAGGAGGGAGAGAATGACGGAGAATCTCAGGAAGGACGTCCGATTTGTCTCCCTCGGACGTCTCAGTTAATTTAACGGCTTTCGGCGTAGAGGTCGAAGGCGGTAGCTTCTGCGCGAGATTCGCTGCTGCTTGCTTGGATTCTTGACGAAAATACGAGCCTTCTATGCTTGCCAATCTCCCCTCCAGACAGCTCATTTTTCCTTCCTACTGGACGGAGAAGGGACCGTTCGTCAGATCCTTCCTACTCTCTCTGCTCTCGCTCTCTCCTTTCAAATTCAGATTCGCCCGCTCCTCACAGGACTGAGTAGGGTAAATATGTCCAAAGCGCGTTAAGCCAGCTTGCGAATTTGTGGCACCGTAGTAGAATTGTGGCACCGTAGTAGAATTGTGGCACCGTAGTAGAATTGTGGCACCGTAGTAGAATTGTGGCACCGTAGTAGAATTGTGGCACCGTAGTAGAATTGTGGCACCGTAGTAGAATTGTGGCACCGTAGTAGAATTGTGGCACCGTAGTAGAATTGTGGCACCGTAGTAGAATTGTGGCACCGTAGTAGAATCATTACCAACGGCACGCTGTACGCCCAAGAGCGAAAAGACAGTGCAAGCTTTGTTATGCCGAAACCTAAATGTAAAGTCAGCAACACTTCCAAATCACAGGTTTTCACTTCTCAGTGAGTGAAAGATTTTTCCCTGGGTGTACGTTGAAAGCTTCTATCATGGTCGGTCGATATTTTAAGAAGAGACAACCCTTAATCCTCCATTTTCATTACTAATTACTAGCCGTCCATCTCACTCGCAATGTAAATCAGTAAAGTGCTTTGAGGCCCTTTGATTATGTGGGCCAGATCTCAAAAGACACTATTACGTGGACCCACCACAGCTAACACGTTTTTTTTTATCCGAACCAGAAATAATTTCTTTCATGCGAAGCAGTGTGAGTGACAGAGAGTAAAGCAGAGTTTAGTAGCATACAGTTATAATGAATGAGACACCCAGGGCTAAGACTTGCCCTCCTACAATCATTAATTGTAGAAGTTTTCAAAATATGCGGTATCTTAGATTTCCAAATCCTTCCTTCACGAGGGAGTCAGCCATTGAGTTTCCCCCCACGAGCTGGTGTTGTAGCTTCACTAATGGTAGTTCATGCAGTGGTTTTCGGCACTTGTGGGCCCACTTGCTGAGCCTCCAACGTACCTATTGATTTTCTTTCCTAGAGTGAATTACTACGTGTGAATCACCTTCAATGATAATCATAGAGTTTCGATAAAACATTGTAATAATCATCAAAGAGAGAGAAAGAGCCATAAATTCAGCTTCTTATTTGACTTTTTATGTAATGACCAAACTGTTGAAATGAGTGGAGATCCTTGAGAGTCACAGATTATCACTCCGCCCCAACTTGGGTTCCATTTAACATATATGAACTATCAAAATTTGCTTTGAGGATATTCCCACTTGGGGGTTCCCAACTAACTTCTAGCTTTTGGCTCTTTACCTTTTTATCTTGTTGTAATCCCTCTGTGTTATAATTTGTTCTGCCAATCTAGTGATTTTATTTACGCATTGATGAGGTGTGATGCATTTATCTTAAAATTTTTCTTGTTTCACGCACACCAAATCTCCCAAAGTATAGTAGCAACGAAAGTTTTAGGTCTAAGGGCCTTCCTAGTTTCTTGAGAGGAGAAGACGTTTAGTAGGAAGGACTTGATGTTAAAATCCCTCTCTACCCATAGTGTTTTGTGTTGGAACTATAGAAGCATGAGCATATTAAAATATAGGAAACTAGTAACAATCTTACTATGTAAGATTACAAATAGCAATCAAAACCTCAAGTAAATGAGATCAAAACACCACTACAACAATCAAATTATTCAGAAACACTAATCTGGTCCTTTCATACAAATTTGCACAAACAAACAAATATATATGCAATTTAGATTACCTTAATAAAGCTAACAGAACTTTAGCAATAAAAATTAAACAGAAGAAGAAAAGCACGTAATCAAGATAACGAATTAGGAAGAAAAATTAAGACTTGAAGTGACTGAGTTACTAATTCAAACAGTGAAACCTTAACAATGACACAAATTTTTTGTTAAGAAATAATTCATATGAATGGAATTAGATCAGAAATCGAAATTCAAACAGGTTGAGACTTACATAATCAGAACCACCATTTAACATTTAAAACACAAACTACTATATTACCATGCAGTAATCAAAACGTAGATAAAATCAATTAACACTCTATATATAAATTAAACATCTTGTGACTCAATAACACGAAAAAGGGAAGCAGCTACTAATGAGAAATTAAACAAATGAAAACCTTATCGGTTTTGAGATCCAAGCTGCGGCGTGGAGAACCCACTGCCTTAAAGACTTAATCGGCGATCTCGGATGCACAATCGATGTTCGGATAGTCTCCCAAGGTGACGCAGGTCTCCCAAGGAGTCGCCGGAGATGGCCCAGAATAGGGTTTATGAGTTCGGACAGAAAATAAAACATTTGATTATGGATGACGAAAAATAGGATGAAGGAAGGATTAAAAACAAGGAAGGTTTCAGCTATTGAGAGATCGAGAGAAAGAATTGATTTTTTTTCGTACCTTTTAGTTTCCGGGAAACCCCTCTTTATACCCAACTCCTCAACAATCGCAACCTCTTCCGAAGAGTCATTCCCTCTCTTTGAGGTATCCCCGCTTGGGGGTTCCCAACTAACTTTTAACCTTAGCTCTGTACCTTTTTATCTTGGTGGAATCCCTCTCTGTGTTATAATTTGTTCTGCAATCTAGTGATTCTATTTACGAATTGATGAGTTGTGATGCATTTATCTTAAATTTCTTCTTATTTCAGGCACACCAGGTCTCCCAAAGTATAGTAGCAATGTAAGTTTTAGCTCTAGGAGCCATCTTAGTTTCTTGAGATGAGAAGAAGTTTAGTAGGAAGGACCTAATGTTAGAATCCCTTGGTACCCAGTGTTTTGTCTTTAAGTAAATCCCAAACTGCTTTTGCAAAAGCACAAATTAAAAGGAGATGGGCAGGGGTTTCTAATTCAGTTCCACACATCTCGCACGATTTTGCATGCCTCTTCTTGCTAATTGGTCAATTGTAGGTAACCGGTCTTGTACAAGCAACCATAAGAAGTTCTTCTGTGTATGTAATATGTTGAGGTTCCATATATGAGTCCAAATAATGTCCCTCGAGCCATATTCTAAATTTTGCTTCTTCTCCTTGAGATCTTTGTAGGAGGTGTGGTAGGCCATCTTAATAGAGAAGACACCATCAGCTAAGGGGTCCAAATGAGTGAGTCAGAATTTCCAGTATCTATAGGTATGTTAAGGATGGCTGCTGCAACTCTGGGGGGCTAAAGCTCCCTAACGCGAGGCTCATTCCAAGTCCCGTCTCTGTATATGATGGTGTTTACCTTGATTTTATGATCATGTGGCCCACTCACATTCCTAGTTAACTCAACTAGTGGTTTATCTATGTCCCACCCCCGCTCTATGTGATTCACACATATTTCCAATTTATGAGATGCATTTTGTTATTGCCTTTGTTTGACCCGGAGAAAGCTCTTAAACATTTGTTCTATTTTGTTAGTGACATGTAAGGGGAGGTGGAAATAGGTTAATGTGTGTATAGGGATACTAGATAAGACGAACTTTATCAGGGTTACCCTCCCAACAAGGAATGAGAGGTTTTCAATGCCAACCTTGTAGTTTTTCTTGGATGCTTTTGATTAGAGGTACATTTCTTTCTCGGGTGAGCTTTGATTTGATTGGGGGATAACCAGGATAACCAGCTCCCCTATGTATTGCCCTAAAGAGTTTGTGTGTGTAAAGAGTGATTCAGCTTTGCGCTGATCTTGGACATGGGCTCTACGACTTTTGAATCCCCTTGTCGAACAATTTGGCACCACTATGCTGGTGGGGTTTCCGTTTATAAGTATTTGTATGTGACCTCGATGCAAGACATGAAGTCTTTCCACTAGTTTGGAAAGTTAAAAGCTTCAAGGGAGTACCCAATAACTTAATTTGGTGTATCAAATACATCTTAAAGTTACAAACGAATATTTAAAAAGCAAAAATAAAAAGAAAAAACTCAACGCATATACCAAGAAATTAAAAAAATAAAAAGAAAAAAGAAAATCCGTATCCTACCAGTGAAACCCCATTACCACCTCCGGGTGGAAAAATAACAATACATGAACCATTCATGGAAAAGGTGACTATATTAACAAACCAACATATTTTACAACAAAATGACCATGCCAATAATATGAGACAAAGGCCCCTCGACTGCCGCTTCCAGGGCATCCCTTCTCCAATCAATGTTCCAAAGAAAACCAGGGAAACAGGGATGAAGACAAAATTGAACCTTTAAGTCTATAACTGTTATCTCAACCGAATGGCGATGGAACTGGCCCAGCAAGGACATCCGATCTCTTGATGCTTCCCATACCACAGATGATGCAACCAGGGCTTGTAACTGCTGAAAATTTGGCTCCACAGAGGTCGCAAACATCATGTCCTATAGTTGATAAACGGCTAAGAGTGGCAGCACAAAACTGAGATGGGTCTTCCATTGGATCAATGGACTTATTCGATAAGCCTCTTTGGAGACACATGTCAATCAAGCTTCTTAGTTCATCTTGTTTGCTTGGAGGAGCTTTAGAGTAGAGAAGGTCGAGCATCTGTTTGGCATAGGCATAATTCTGTACCTCCATGTTACGTTTGATAGCTGTTCTGATGCAGCTCATTCTATGCCTAGCGAGAAGAGGAAGAGATCCAAGATGGCGGGCCAGCCTTGCCATTTCATCTTTAGCACTGATTGCACTTGGACCCTGGACCTTTTGGAGTCGCCCAATTTCCTGCATGACATACAAATTAACTGACGATGATTATCCTTTTCTTTATGAGAGAAACTATCCGTTTGTTTATTTAATAAACAAAAAGGATGCCTATTAATGCCTAACACGGTCTTAACACAAGATGTGATGGAAAGCAAACTAGACAACCTTTTTTTGATTTTTCTTTTTTTTTAATGTTGAATACACACTATCAACAAACTCCCCCCCCCCCTCGACTTTAAAGCAAAGTCCCCCAAGCCACCCCCCCTTATCCTAACCACACATATACAATTAGAATCCTTTTCAGTATAAGCCTATATCAGCAAAAGCACATTTCAGAATAGAATTTACACGCAGATGCTTCCTAATCCCAATGAATAGACAAGTAAAAGAATGTGTATAGACTCAACCTGAAGAAGAGCAACAGCAATCTTGTATTGTGCACAAATAGTGGCTTGAGCTCTAATGTCATCTCCACGGGATTGATCTTTTGCTAGTGCCAGAAAAGATTCATCCAAACATGATAAAGCATCTGTGAGTTGATTCTGCTCTAGGTGAGCAAGTGCAGTTTTGAAACAAACAGCAGCAGGAGCACCACGAGGAACCTGAAGGGAACTCCATGTCAGTATTTTGAACATCCAGGCGGACCATAATATCATGCAAATGCACTACTGCAGGCTTATATGAGCAACATTTGTATCAAGATAGGTACTTCCCCCATGCAAATCGTGACTCATGTTTCAAAGTTTCACAGTTTTTTTTTTATAAAAAAAAATGTACAAGTGGTTTGATCAACATGGAGGGGTGATTACAACGAGTCTCTTAAGAGAGGGGAAGGCCAAGCAACCAAGAGAGATGCTAAAACCTATTTTCACTTAAATACCTCGAACCAAGATTCAATTTCAACGAATGAACTTAAAAATATAAAGATTGTATAATAACTTACTTGGCCAGGGCGTACAGCCGCTGGTTGTGATGGTACAGGAGGTTTGGCAGTAGCCCCAGCATTGGGAGCCAGAGCTTCAAGTGAAGCAAGGTCAATAGGTTTTGTAGAAACTGGAATGGATGAAGAAACTTGTGGAGTTGAACTTGCTGCTTGACCTTGAGTTTGAGGAGGAACCCCACCACCTGGAAGGCCAATTGACTCAATAGGCACACTAGGCACCTGAGAAGGCTTTGCAGAGTTGCCATCAGGAAAGCCAACACTCGTTGTCGCATTAATCTGGTTAGAAACCTCCTGAGTACCATCTGCTCTACGAGAATTTGGATCCATGCTGTTAACGTATGACCCAGGGGTACGTAAAGAGGCTGCAACCTGTAAAGATGAGATGGTGTGTTGAAAGAAGTCCTCAGGGATAGGTCCCGGTGCAATACCTACCCCGGTAGTTGTTGCAGGAGCTTGACTTGTGGAGTTAGTCACCAAGGAATCAGTGACAAACATATCGGGAGTAGCAGATGTTGCAGGAGGCAGAGTAGGAGTAGAAGTGGGAACAGGAAGAAGAACTGGAGGGCCCAAAATTGATGAAAGGTCCTGAGATCCCCCAGAAAGTGATTTAGTTCGAACAGGAGCGCCCAATCCATCACCAAGTTTAAACTGCTTTGTAGCTTCTTTAATTTTATTGACATCGACAGTAGTAGATGCAACGGGCTTGTCACGAATTCTTATGCGTATCTTTTTGGCTTTTGTGGTTCCTTCTTCATCCTCACTGCTACTACCATCCACTTCACCATAAAGGGATTTTTTGAACTCTTCCTCAGCTTTTGCCTGCTCATCTACAACAGATGGGCCAGCCGACTGTTTGGATAAGGTCCCGACACCCATTACTGAATCTGTCTTGAAATCCACACCTGGCACTCCATTAGCCTTGGTTAAAGATGTCTGTAAACCATTTGCTTTATTTTCACTACTAAAGGCCTTGACCAAACTATCTTCTCTGACTTCTATCACATTGCCCCTCCCTTTAATTGCACCCAAGTATACGCCAATATGATCCACGATAATGGAAGGTATGCTGCCTTCACTTGTTTTCATGTATGGCATTACTTCTCCTGCAAGCTCCCAATGAGGGATATCTTTCAAATCTATGGGAGTCTTTATTTCCCAGTTTCCACCACCCCATTCTGGTCCTTTAGGGATCATACTTTCTGCAGCAAAATTGGCGAAAATTCCCTGGGTCCATCCAGTTGAACGAACTCTAAGGATCCTCTCACAGTAACGTCTTAGATCTGAATCTGTTTGAGCATCTTCTAACTTCTGTGCAAGGCGTCGCATTGCACTAGGATTGAGATGGCAAATAAACAAGTCGAGCATACTCTCAAAGTCTGCAATGACTTCAAAGGTCTCTTTTGCACTATCAAACTGACCATACCTGAAAGTCAATAGAAAAGTTCAAGTCCAGATGCAACAATGTTCCTAGCAGGTACATCACACTCTGATGCAGAAAAATTATAAAAATAATGAAAGAATTATCCATCCAAATGAAAGGCATACATCACACAACCATCAAAAAGCCTTCATCAGGACTTGATGGACAGGAACTGCCGTGCTAGAGTCATGGGAACCATAATACAGAGAGAAGATTAAAACTGCTTAAAGAAACTGACCAGAGAATCATTTCTTTGAGTTTAAACAAGTAAAATGAGAAAGTTACAGTGTCAAACTCGCCTCAATTCACCACAAGAAATATATTGTTAAAAATCTGAAGAGATGTTTGCCCTCATTATCACCACACTTTCCAGAGTGTATGAAACGCAATAAGATGGATACCACCAAGAGAGTACTGAATGACCATAGTCAACATTTCCCCATCAATGAGAAGGATAATCCTGACAGTTCTTTTGAGAGAGACAAAAATGAAAAGAAACAGATGTATACTGTATTATAAAAGCATCACAATAAAAAGTCAAAGCAATCTCGTCCTGTTGAATATCTAAAGTCAAAGTTTGAGATCGCTTCTCCTAGTTATGCTGGGCCCGCTGGTAGGTAGGTGATTAGGGATCAGTGGGGTAGTAGTATGCTATCTAGGGTCCAATTGACTGGAGTGACGCGATTCAAGCTGCAAGTACAGCTCATTTAAAGGGCATAGGCTGTGGTTCAAATGTTTGCCACCGTCCCAAGGTTAAAGGAGACTACAGACATGGCTTCTCTGGTTCCTCAATTCCTGCTTGATGAATCTGATATTGCTACTACGAGATAGTGTATTTGTGCTCAGATATTGCTGTATCTTGGAACATTACAAAAAACTAGGTCTACCTAACCAATTATGTCAGTATTTGCCCAGAATTTGGACCTTCCTAGTGGATATTTCTTGGACATGAACCTTACTCAGCCAAACAGGTTCTCTCTCAACAACATCTTGTTGTCGCTTTGGATCCCCCCCTGCTTCATGTATTTGTTTCTCTTATATGTTCAATCTTTCTTGTCTTGTTTTGGTCTACTGGTCTTTTTCTCTGAACCCTAGGACGAGCGAGGGAACCTTACTCAGCCAAACAGGTTCTCTCTCAACAAAATCTTGTTGTCGCTTTGGATCCCCTCCTGCTTCATGTATTTGTTTCTCTTATATGTTCAATCTTTTTTGTTTTGTTTTGGTCTACTGGTCTTTTTCTCTGAACCCAAGGACGAGGGAGGGAGGGGGAGGGAGGAGGAGGAGGAGGAGGATTAAACAATGAGAAGAAATGGACACAAGAAAAGTCCATATATGATGTCATAAAAGTACTTCATACATAATTAATCCACAACTTGACCACTAAAAACATCCAAGATATTGTATGCATTACTAACTTTAGTTTACTAAACTTATTTTAAAAAATAAAGAAACTTACTTGATACATGCATATCCCAATTGGCGAAAACGATGGAACAAAAGTGAAGTGGCAGGGCAATGTGGATAATCTCTGGATCGCAGAAACTCATCCTTCAGAACTGATAAAGCTGTAGAGAACCGTAGGGCTTTGATGGCATAAATACACCGCATCACCTTTGAAAATCACATGTTAAAACTCAAAAATTCACATCAAATGTGCATGATAATGTGCTACACATAGAGGGTTGTATTACACAAAGTCTCAGGTTCGAGTCTCCTTAGGAGAGTGAGATTTGTATAGAATTAAAAAAAGTGTTTTCCTCGAAAAAAAAAAATAATAATGTGCTACACACATGACAGACTCACCTGGGTAAAATGTGGACCTGCTTGTGATAAAGATACAGAAAGATCCCCACAAACAGGGGAGCCTCTAGCAAGGATATCAAGGGACCTCGGAGTTATGCGCAAGCTATCAAACCTTAAAAAGGAGAACAAGTTGGAAATTTCAGCTTTGATACAGATAAATATCCAAAAAAATACAGAACATAAGCAAAGTAACAATATGGATGGGTCGTGAAGACTTGAGCACCCTCAGATACATCCATTAGTCCAGCAATCACATAGACTAAGCTAACCACGCCAATCATACAATTGAGGTTTTATTGAATGTTTCAAAATTATCTGCCATCAATGGCAAGATCACAATGTGCACAATGTTACTGGGGCCTAATAATTTGGAGATCTATCAAATCATGTCCAAGTGTGAAGCACTACAGCACATTCAAGTGTTTACTGTTACAAGAACCAAAAGACAGCAGTAATTCCGTACTCATGTAATCTTGATATATAGGAAATAAAAAAAAAAAAAAAAGGATACCTGGATGTTATTTGATATAAAATCTCTGAAAGGTCAAGCTTTTGCTCAAAATATTGTTGCATGGTTGCAAATCCAATAAGAAGAGGCTCAAGAAGTCCTACTAGGCAGCTCCTGATTTCGACTGCTTTCTTCTGTAGTGGATTTACATCGGTTGGATTTGCAAGTAATATCCGGTCATTCAAAACACCTACCAACACTGCATTATGCCATAGCAAGGGTTCAGCTCTTGGGACAAGAGAACTGCTCAAAGAGGACAAAAATACTTTTGCAGATAAATCATAACAAACCAGATTAAGCCAGTTTTGGATACAAAAAGCAAAAACTTGAATTACTAGTACACATTTGATTCCAGTGCTTCTAAATTGCTAGTTTTGCACAGATCAAGGGCCTGATAAAACACTATTTAAAGGAGTCATCAAGAAATGTCAAGATACAATCAACAGAAGCACGTAGAGTACTGCTTAGACCAGTCCAGTTGCAACCCTTCAACATGGCTATTATACACAAGGCCTGATCTACTTCACCAACGCAAATCCCAATGCAGCAGAAAATCTTATAAACTGACAAGAAAATGACATTTAAACTGAAGTATCTGAGAGGAACTTACTCGAGTATGGCATGCTAATAGAAAGAATGTTGCGAACTTTGCCATCCCATCCAAGTATGCTAACTGCTGTAGCAGTTGAAAAGAGAAGAGCTGGGCCAACCCATAAAAGGGATCTAAAGTGCAAGGAAGTTAAGGCTTTAAAAAATCTACTTCAAAATGTTGAGCAAAGACTAAATTTATAGCTAAATACACACATAAAGACAGAATATTAAAGTCAACTTCATTTCACTATCAAAATATAACAATATATAATTGTGTGGGTGTGTGGGTGTGTGTGTGGGCGTGTGGGCGTGTGGGTGTGTGGTGTGTGTGTGTGTGTGTGGGCGTGTGGGCGTGGGCGTGTGGGCGTGTGGGCGTGTGGGCGTGTGGGCGTGTGGGCGTGTGGGCGTGTGGGCGTGTGGGCGTGTGGGTGTGTGGGTGTGTGGGTGTGTGGGTGTGTGGGCGAGTGGGTGTGTGGGTGTGTGGGTGTGTGGGTGTGTGGGTGAGTGTGTGCATGTGTGTGTGTGTACATATATCTGCAGGATATTGAAGGAAGCCCTTTATCATTTTTGCTAGAACTACAGGCTAGCATCTCCAGATCTGCTGATGCAATCAGCACCCGGTGACTAGTCAAAATTCCTGCAACATAACCTCGTAAGGTCTCTTGCCAGTGAACCTGCACAAGCAGTTCAAGCATGGAAGAAAACATTACTTGGAAAGATATAATCTAATATTATTTGAAAAGCAACAAAATTCCTTTACTTGAAAGACTGGTCTTTCAACAAGATATTCTAGGCACAAGTACGAAAGCAACAATATTCCTTTACTTGAAAGACTAATCTTTCAACAAGATATTCTAGGCCAAATTATGATCCAACATGAAAGGAATAAATTGAGAACAGGTTATCCTTTTATTTTTATTCAATATAAACGAAATTTACACTATGGGCTGTCAAAGAAGCCTAGAATTTAAAAACGTTTAATCCAAACACATACTTCACTTGGACAATAATTTCAGTGAAATATGAAGTATCTATCTGAAGAACTACTTCATTTCTGTGTGAAGCTGAGCATAGCTCAGTGGTAACACCAAGGGTTGTGTTGCGGGAGGTCTTAAATTCGAGCCTCCCGGACTACGAAGTATTAAGCTATTGTAGCCATTGTATTAATCCCACATGTAATGGAATCAATCTCTTCAAAAAAAAACATTTCATTTCTTTTATTTTTAATCAATATAAATGAAATTTTCAACTATGGGCTGTCATAGAAGCCTAGAATTCAAAAAATACAATCACATACTTCAGTTGGACAGTAATTTCAGTATAAATATGAAGTATCTACCTGAAGAACTACTTCATTCACTTTCAGCTTGAGTGACTTTTTCCCCTCCGTTTTGGTAGATAGATTTTGACCATCCTCTGTTGAAAGACGATATCCTTGAACCAGCCTCACCAATCCAATATGGTTTCCATGACAAGCATAGAGGATAGTCGATTCTACACTAACAAAACATAACAATTAGAATATTTCGTTAAGCATTAACAGTCATTCTATTAGATTTTTCTTTCCTGAATTACTAACAGATTCCTAACAAGAGCAATTTCAACTATATCAGTTGTTTCTCGTATGCAACACATTAAGCAGCTCAATTCACCTAGAGGAGAAGAAAATATGCGATCAACTTCAGATTCAAAAGTAAAGACAGAAGGACCCCGGTCTGATGCAACACTGGTCTCTGAAAACGAGTTTGGATCAAGAGCTCCATTATTTTCAGCAGCCTTTTGTGGAGCTGAAGCCCCAGGCAAGAAAAACAATGATAGACTTGTCTTATCATCATCCAAAATGGCATACTGGTTTTCATTTGGGCCAATAAATGCAGCATCTCGACCTACACAACATAATAATATTTTAGTGATCATGATAGCGAGAGAATTTTTTGAATAAATGAAGACCGTAGAATCCAATGAAACCTTTTAGTGTGCTTCCTTTGCTATTGACAGACTGAGCATCAGTCTGTTCCCGATAGAGAACAATTTCATTGTAAGTGGGACCGAATCCAAAAATTACAAGAAACAGATTTTGCTTTGGACTATAAAGCATCCGTTTGGGCTGGAACTCAACATGTCCGGGAATCTATGAGAAAATATTTCCATTAGCACCTGCTCAGAGTAGAAGCTACAAGCACGGTACAAAATTAACAAGTTTTATACAAACAAATGTAGATCACTACCGCAGAATAAAGTTTTTTGTAAATGTTATCTGTCCCAGAGCATAGATTATGTGACATAAGGTTGACTCCGTCGATGTAAAATACCCTGACAGGATAATGAAGAACTCTGTTCTCTTTATTGAAAAATTTAGCTCCAAATGAAACGGCTGGAGTCAGCAACACAGATTTGGTTAGACGAAATAAGAGGAAAATGACATATTCAGAACAATAAATATTTAGATGCATTACAAGAAACCTGGCAAACAGGAAAATCCCTCAGTTGATGATTGGCATCCGAGATGGTAATGAGAGGAACTCGAGATATTGGACCACTTTTGGCATTTCCTTCCATGAAATTCTGCAAATGAAATCCAATTTGTACGGTTTTATATAATCTTCATGACTAAATTACACTTCAGTATAAGATAGTTTTAAGAAAATCTCAGTTCCAATAAGATTAAGTACCAGGTTTGATTTTCGATTGGTTATTTTATAACCAATCTTTTGGCGGCTGATTATAGTAATAATTAAGGTGACTATCAGGTTCTCATGTCCTAATTATAATATATATTCTAGTAAAAGTGAAGAAATACAAATAAAAGATGGTAACAAGTAGCACACCAAAACGTACACTGTGAAGAAATGCCTTCCGTGCAATATCAGAAATAGTTAGTTGACTTGGGCTGTTCGCAGTAAAAAAAAATTAAATCATCACCACAGGATACAAATGCAAAGACAGATGGAAACAGAAACCTGGTAATCAACAGGAAATATCAGAAACAATAAATCCACCAGAAACATGAACTGAAATGGATGAAAGAGCAAACCAATTATAAGGAACCAGGAAAAAAGGTGGTAAAAGTCAGGCTTAACTCATCGCCTATAATTGCCAGAGGGTAATTTTTGTCCATTATGCAACTTAGCTGACAAAACTCAAGAGTGTATCGTTGTAGACTTTTCTATGCCAATTTTAAAAAATTAAAAGGACCTCGTAATTTAAGAAACAGGAGAAAAGAAAAACACAAACTATTGACATAATTCTTATGGATCAGCACCAATTGTTATGATCCCACCCATTTCATAGTGGTATACTAGTAAGTTAAAACTTATTATAGTCTTTTGAGGAAGCTAGCTCTACGGTTAATGTTCCACTTCCAACTAGTTTCGTTGATTTCTGTATTTCAACCTCTTGCAAAAGCCATGCCAATTTTTTCTATACCATTCCAATTTTATTGGATGTCTCAACAATTCCAAACAATTTTCTCCAAAAACTTCGTTGATTGTTTTGAGCTCCAATTTGAACATCTTCCCCCCACCCATATCTATTTGTTCATGTGTCAGAAAGCCATCATGACATTTTGGAAATGTAGTAGCATAGGCTCCATCCTCCATTTCAAAGGGTTATCACTCACAGTATCTTCAATGTAATGAGCAGTCCACACCATATAGTTCGAATGCAGCTGCAGATTTACTTTTTTAAAGTCCAATATTTTAATGGGCCTTTCCGTGTTGGTTTAAGGTTTACTAGGTAACTTCAAAAACAGTTCTTCAAAGATTTAATCTTGGCCCAGAAACTAAGATATTGTAAACTGGACCATTCAGTTTAGAGCTGAGTCCATTAAAGGCCAGTAGAGTCTTGACTTGGCACTTAACCATAACCGTCTAGTATTATGTTGCAGAAATGTGAGAATTCCCTTCTTGGAAAAGAATTCAGAAAAAAAAAAAGGAGGCACTCCTTTTTTCCTTTTTTTTTGTTTCACTTAATTTTGCCTACCACAAAAGGATCATCTTTCGATATCCCCTCATTCAGTTCTACTTCAGCAAGAAAAAGCCATTTTCCTTTGCTTTTATTTTGGCCACACAAGCAAACCATAAATTTGCGGCTTTTTCCTCTATTAACCCTCTTTCCTGCAAAATTAAGCGTTTTTTCTTCAAATTCAAGAATATTTGCTACAATTAAAGCATTTATAAATAGCATTCTCATTCACCTTTAGTTCTTTCATCAAAATTTGCTTTCCCTAATTTGAATTGCATAAACCAGAGTAGAAAATCCATATAAAATTGCATAGTTTCCTACTGTTTTTTTTTTTTATATAACGGTGAAAACTTTTATTAAGATACTGAAAGAGTTTAAAACAGCTTATCATAGTTTCCATAAGTAGTAATTGCATTATGCTAAAAATGAGTTGTACTCCATTTAAAATGATTAGCCACTAGAGGCAATGGAGAACAAACGAGGCTCTCGGGTGAAATTCTCGGACGGCCGGAAGCCATGGGAGATGGATGATCAGCGAGAGGTTCCAGAATCGATTAGGTCATCGTTCTTCACCAACATCAATGGAAGCCGATACTACCTTGACACCATCGCACTGAAAGATTCCTTAGCAGTCAAGCTGGTAGTGAAAGGCCCAGTGAGACGATCTTTCATCAGAATACCTGTGATTGGTGTCCGAGACCTGCTGATGATGCTCAGAGGAGTTATAAAGGAGAATACCACAGGCAAAGTAAAAGAAACTTTGGGAGGAAGATTTAAGATAGGTGTGTATGAGGCGGCAAAAGGTCGGGTCTGCAAAATCACAGAAAATAAGGGAGCCATGACAATCGGCTCTGTCAGAATACCAAAATCAACAGCGCCTTATGCAGGCTGGTCTTAGATAATCGACGGGTTGGAAACAATTAAGAAGAGATTGGAAGCGGCAGGTAACACCGGAGAAAAACAAAATACACCTAATGTGCTAGGGGGGTGGAAAAAGAGTAAAACAAAACCTCTTGTAACAGTCGATGAGGAGGAAAATTATGCAGAAAGCACTTGTACCCAAGGAGAAAAGAAAGAAGAAGCTTTGGTGTTAAAGAAAATGGAGAATGGGATTCTAACATTGATCATAAAACCAGCGCTCACAAGAGAGGAAAGAAGAGATGAAGAAATGCGTAGTGGCAGAGACCATAAAGAGAGTGGAAAATCATAGATCTACTGAAGGAAATTAAAAGACAATGGAGATTAACCAAAGCCCCTATGATCCACTTTCTAGGAAAAAAAAAGGTAGCTTGCGCAGCTCGAGACAGAGGAGAAAAAAAATCGTATCTTGGCTCTGGAAGAGGACTTGAAAGAGAATACCTTCACAGCACTTACATCCTGGGAACCAACGCAACAAGCCCGAGCAGTTGATGGAGGTGGAAATCTGGAACATCCCTCCCCATCTATGGCACCCGGACATCTTCTTGACACTAACGGAAACAGTGGGAGACCTTGTTTCCATTGATGAAGAAGATATCTCAGGGGACAGGATCGACTGTTTCCGCGCAATTGTCAGGATAGAGAGGGCGACGACTGAGACGAAAACAGCAATTTTGAGAAATGAAGATGTCTTCCGAGTCACGATTAAAACATGACCCCTAGAAGAAGGGAAGAAAAAAAGTAAAAAGAAAAGAGGCAGGAAGAAGAAGAAAAAGTGGCCGAAATCTCGGCCGAAAGCAAGGAAGAAAGCCGGAGGCACACGAAAAACCAGATCTGGGAAAAAAAGTAAAGGTCGCTGACACGCAAAAACCGAGGGAGAGGGATTTGGAATTCAAAATTCAAAATCCAGGTGGACAGGGTCCAGAAGATTCTAAAGGCTCATCTTATTTCAATAATGAGGGGGATGATGGGTCTGACTCAGAACGGGTCTCAATACGAGTTGCCAAACTAGAACGAGTCGAAGACCACAGCACTGACTCAGAGCGACCCAAAGAAGCAGGTAAAAATGCAAATACAGAGACGGGCTCGAACCCATTTCCGGAATTAGATCTGGTGCCGGATACCTTACAAAGTCCGACTAGCGATCCAAAGCCTGCAAACACACCGATTCTGGAAAGACAAAGCTTGGAGGAAAGAAAAGACGAAGAGGAAGAAGAAAGCATGCAGCACACCAGGAAGCTGGAAAGAAGCGAAAAAAGTGTAGGACTCAAGTTCTACTGTCGAAGAATATCCAGGATCGAACCATTGATGGCAAAACGCAAAGAGATGCAGAATCAGAACTCCCCTTCCGAGATACCTCCAGAGCTGTTGAATCAATCGAAAAATCTGCAGAGTGACGGGATGAGGACGAGGCCGAACCGAAAAGACAAGCAAAGAGATCTGGATAGTGGAGATTATTGAGAAGGCTATGGAAGATTTTGGCACAGCCATTGGCATACAAAAAGAGAATGTGATTGCCTGCAGAGAGAGATACCTAAAGATGAAAAAAGAGATTTACAAAAGCAAAGTTGGGTCATGAATATTCTCTCCTGGAATATTCGTAGCCTTGGCACAACCAGTCGAAGGGCCAACGTGAGAGCAAATATCAGAAGTTCCAAAGCAAAGATTGTTATGTTGCAAGAGACAAAACTCAATACTATCACCCCCAATATTGTTCGTAAGCTCTGGTTTGGGGGAAAGCCGCAATGGGAGGACATTGAAGCTCAAGGAAGCTCAGGAGGAATAATGATGATATGGGATAAGAGACAAACGGAGCTAGTTGATGTGGAGAAAGGGATATATATCCTTGCGTACCATTTCAGAGCAAAAAAATCCCAACAGCATTGGGGGGCGCTTGCTATTTATAGGCCAACAAAAGCTAGCCAAAGAATTGAGATGTGGGAGGAGCTTTCAAGTATCCTAAATCTGTGGGATATTCCTTGCGTATTAGGAGGGGACTTTAATGTGATCAGATATGTCACTGAAAAAAAAGGGGGTAGAAACACCTTCACGGCAGCAATGAGAAATTTTGAAACATTTATTTCAGACCATCTTCTCACAGACTTATGTGCATTCACCTGGTCAAATGGCAAAAGCACGCCTACCCTTGCCAAATTAGACAGATTTATGGTAAACAAACAATGGCTAGACACCTTTGGCAATTCTGCAGCAAGGATTTTGCCTCGAACAGCATCAGATCATAACCCTATCCCGCTTGAAACAGAATCAGCTTCCTGGGACCCACCTCCATTCAGATTTGAAGCGTGTTGGTGAAAGAAGAAGGTTTCGTTGAGATAATTAAAGATAGGTGGCAGAAAATGAAATTTGATGGCCCACAAGGATTCCAATTTAGCCAGAAATTAAAGTTCTTAAAGATAAAACTGAAGGAGTGGAGAAAGAAAAGAGCACTGAACTTTGAGAAAGAGAGGAATGCATTGCTGGAAAAAATCAACATGTATGACAGAAAGGACTTAATGTTATTAAAGAGATAAAAAGGGAAAAACTAGTACAAACCGTGGAAAACACAGATATGCAAGAGATGATCTATTGGTGACAAAGAGCACACTACAAGTGGAATAAGGAGGGAGATGCCAATACCAAATTTTTTCATCGGTAGCCTCAGAACATAGAAGAAACAGCAGAATCAGTTTACTAGAAGTGGATGGTAAGACTATAACAGAGATAAAAGAGATTGTTGAGACCTTCGAAAATTACTACACAAGTTTATATAAAGATGAAGGGATTACCAGGCCATTTCCAAAGAGGATACAGCTAAATTCCCTCACAAAGGAGAATAGTCAGAAACTGATCCTACGCTTTACTGCTGAGGAGGTGGAGGAAGCAGTGTTCTCAATGCCTAATGAAAAAGCTCCGGGTCCAAACGGGTTTATATCAGAATTCTACAAAGCTGGCTGGGAATTTCTAAAAGAAGATGTCATGAGGATGATTGAAAAATTCTACGAAAAAGGAATCACTGCCACTAGTATGGGCTCCTCCGTAATCACATTGATACGGAAGAAAGAGGGAGCCACACACCCCAAAGATTTCAGACCAATTAGTCCGATCTCAAGCCATTACAAAATCATTGCAAAGGTGTTTGCTAACAGATTGAAAGAGGTTCTCCCTAAGGTAGTAAACAGCCAGCAATCAGCATTCATAAAGGGCAGACAAATATTAGATTCGGCACTGATGGTTCATGAATTTATTCACCACTATAAGAGGAAGAGGAAAAGAGGTATGATACTAAAAGTGGACTTCGAAAAAGCTTTCGATAGAGTGAGCTGGAGCTTCCTGGATAATATGCTCAGAAAAATGAAATTTCCAAATAAGTGGCGAGAATGGGTGAGCACTTGTATCTCTTCAAGAAGCTTTTCAATTATACTCAATGGCACAGTAAAGAGTCATTTTAGGAGCACAAGAGGATTAAGGCAAGGGGACCCCCTCTCGCGCATGTTGTTCGACATTGTCAGCGAAGGACTGAATGCCCAACTACTACTTGTCCTTGTTGGAATGCCCAAAAAGTGTCGCTGCAAAAATTGAAGCTCTGCAGAGGAGGTTCCTGTGGTGCGGTACAGCTAATCAATTTAAATACCCACTAGTGAATTGGAACACAATTTGTAGGCCAAAGACACAAGGAGGGGTTGGTATACGTCTTATTACTGAAGTCAACTCAGCTTTATTCGCTAAGTGGATTTGGAGATATGCCAAGGAAGAGGAAGCCTTGCGGAAAAAAGTCATAGAGGGGAACTATGGCAAAGAAAATCATCTCTGGCTGCCTAAAAAGTGCTCAATGGCAGTAACATCAAGCTTATGGAAAGGGATTATAAAAAAAAAAGCCAGAAGTAAGCAAATTAATAAGGTTCCATGTTAGACAAGGCACAAAAGTTAAATTTTGGAAGGATATTTGGATGGGGAATCAAGCACTTTCAAGCACTTTTCCCAAGGTCTATCAGTTGACAATGAATAAAGAAGGTAATGTTGCAGAAGTGCTAAGTGGTGACAGCATGAATTTCGGTTTAAGAAGGAAGTTACAAAATGAGGAAGCCCGTGAGATGGCTACGCTTCTAAAGCTGATTGAGGAGCAGTACAGATCTGGGAGAGGTGAAGACGAGATAGTCTGGGCCCCTAATGCAGATGGGTAGTTCACAATAGCATCATTTTACAAAGCACTTCAGGATACAAAGTCCCACATGAATAGGGGAGTCGAATGTGCATGGAAACTAATAGCTCCGAACAAAGTCAAACAATTTGTATGGACAGCGGCCCATGAAAAAATACTCAGCTGTGCGGAATTGAGTAAAAGAGGGCAACCAATAGTTAACTCCCTATGTCGATTCTGCAATGAAGAAGAAGAGACCAGCAATCACATCCTACTTCACTGCAAATTTAGCACGAAAGTCTGGGCAGGACTCTTAAGGAAGTTCAATATGAGCATGTTTATGCCACAAAAACTCAGCCACCTGCTTACACAATGGATTCACTGTCCCTTACCCCATTGGGGAAACATGCTATGGAGAGCCAGTATACCAGCTGTTATATGGAATCTCTGGTTCGAAAGAAACAGCAGAATGTTTAAGAACAAGAGCACATAAATTGGGGGAGTCATTAAAGCAGCAACACACAATACTCTCACATGGGTCCACAGCATACACGGCCTTCCACCCTTCCCCATCCCAATTATAAGGAAATTCTGGAACAAGGTGATATTCTTTAAAAACCTGAAACCTCCCAACATGACCGAATGGCAGCCTCCTACCCCCCACAGGATCAAGCTAAACTTTGACGGTTCATCTAAAGGCAATCCGGGCCCCGCTAGAATTGGAGGTGTCATAAGAAATCATAAAGGGAAGATCCTTGTAGCTTACTTTGGACCCATTGGAAATTGTGGATCCAACGAAGCTGAAGCAAAAGCACTGCTAGCTGGTTTGAAAATCCTAAAGCAGTATAACAGAGAAATATTGGAGGTGGAAGGGGACTCCAAATTGGTAGTAGGATGGGCATCAAAGAGGGTTCTGCCCCATGGTCTTTAAAAAGTATATTTGATGAGGCGACAGATCTCACAAGAGAATGGCAGATCGCCTGGTTAAATGTGCCTCGATCTGCCAATGCAGTCGCAGATAAGTTAGCAAAGTCAGGAATACCAAGAGCAACATTTATGGCTTCACATTGCATGACAGATTTAGTGTGAGGTATCTCACACTCAAAGAGAGGCCTTGACCTTGTATTTTATGCTTGTAGTATTATTGTAACACTACTGTATCACTAGCTTTACCTTTAATAAAAGTTTCAACATTTTCAAAAAAAATAATTTCCATAAGTTACATCAGGTACAATTATAGGAGAGGAAGTGACGTCCCTGTAGACAAACTTGATCTTCCAACACCTTGCCTAGCAAGTTAAACAGCAATAGAGTTTGCTGACCTAGGTACTTTGGACCACCTTATAGCCCAATCACCAACAATATCCTGAAGCTCAACATAGAAGGCTCTGAGATGCCATGTGGGGAGGGAGGATCCCATTGCCCATCCCAATGCTAATTGTGAGTCAGCTTCTACAAAGATAGGTTTCCTCTCTTGTTACTTATATAATCTAATGCTTTAATCTCCTCAAAAAAAAAATAATAATAATAATAATCTAATGCCTTCAAGCATAGCTCTGGTTTCAGCCTCATTAGAGGTGCAAGTTCCTGCCGGTCCTGAGAAGGACAGAATTATTTGGCCATTGCTGTCTCTGAAAACCCCTCCAAAACCAGCTCAGCCTGGATTGCCAAAGGAAGATCCATCTAATTTAATCCAGCCTTCTTGGGGCGGGTCTCATACCTGCATGCACGGGGTTTTGAGGAGTTGAAGTGGATAACCTTTGACTAATATCTTCTTGTGATAGCATGAGGTAGAGGTGAAAGCAAAGACCCAAAAAGTAGCAAAGCAAGCTTTAAAAAGAAAGGGGGTCCGCTAGAACAAAAATGAAAATTGAAATACATGAACTCACAAGCCCATTTATAGGCTAAAGGCTAACAAGCCCTATCCCAATGTAGAAGTGTCCCAATGCCAAATGGTCACCTAAGCAAGGACCACTCCCAATTTTAAAACTCGAAATAGAGACTGCATCCGTTAAACTCGCCCACAAAACACCATTCAAACTCATCTGTGGAGTAAAAACTACGCGTGAGCCCACAATTAATGGCGTGCCTCACACCTACTCTCTTCCGTCTTTTCTTTTGTCTTGAAAGTTGTGGTTTTATTGATTCATCAAGCAAAATACAATCCCATAGGGCTGATTACATGGAATTTTAGGAAGTCCAAACAACAAGCTGTGTTCCTGAACCCCTACCTTCGCCAATTCATTTTCCCTACTATAAGAGCTTCGAAATATATGGTTTTCTTTTTCTTTTTTTGAAAATTCGAAATATATGTTTTCAGATGACAACAACATAAAACAAACTCTAAAAAAACAAAAAAAAAAAAAAAAAAAAAAGACAACAACATACGCTAGATCACAAATTTCATTAGAGGTGGTCCTGTGTCTCCAAGGTGGTCTGCATTCACCCTTACACCATGAGATAATGAGTTTTGAGTCACCTTCTACGTGAAGAGGGCTTCTAATTGAGAGTTGACAAAGCATTTTAACCCCTGCAGAAGACTCAGAGCCTTGGCAGTGGTTGATTCAGCTACACCCATAGGCCAGCAAAAGTGAGAACCAGCCTCACTCTCTTCCTAAAGTATGTAAATAATTAATGACCAGCCTCACTCTCTTCCTAAAGCATGTAAATAATTAATGACCAGCCTCACTCTCTTCCTAAAGTATGTAAACAATTAATGACCAGCCTCACTCCCACCACTCTTCCAAAAATATGCATTCATCCGAAACTACAAAAGAATACTACATAGAAGCTCAAGCATGAACGGTAAACCTTACATACTTTATAACTCGTAGATACATTTATTAAGTCACCCCTCCTCCCAGATTCATAAAGGATCAAGCTACCTCTAGCAGTTTCCATTAGCATGATTTCTCATCATTGCTTTCACTAAAGGTTCAACAGTTACCAAAATCATCACATATTCATGATTCTAGAAAAGTAAAAATACAATAACAATAAATTTTCAAACAGATTTCAGGAAGCAATTGCTCTGCAGTCCACAAAAAGAGAGAGCAAACACCAATAGACTAACTCACCCCTTCAAGTGATGTTCTT
Source organism: Aristolochia contorta (assembly GCA_022405105.1). Taxonomy (NCBI): domain Eukaryota; kingdom Viridiplantae; phylum Streptophyta; class Magnoliopsida; order Piperales; family Aristolochiaceae; genus Aristolochia; species Aristolochia contorta. The sequence goes on from CM039670.1 coordinate 7,706,242, forward strand.
GCAGTTTTGTTTGGAGTTCATGGTCAGCCAGAACACCAGATGAACCTAAAGCTGAAAGTTTTTCCTTCAAAACAGAGGCTGCAGGAAACATTGCCAAGTTAATCTAAACAACTAAAGAATGAACGGTGGTTATAATCTGCCATTTGTATTACATACATATACAAGAGGATAAATGACATAGAAGTGTTTCAGAAAAAACAAAGCATGCTTTTCCCGACAAACATTTAGTTTATATCTGATATCACATAAAGAGGTTCTTTTCAGAAGAAAAACAATTGTCAACTAGAGAACCTCATATATAAAATATAACCAATCAACATAATTCAGAAGTAGCACGCAATAGTAACATGCTGAGATATATTAAGAACAAGGTCACTATTATAAAAGATGCAATGATCCATCACATCACCTGTGGATCCTCTCGCACTTTGCAGGACAGTGAATAGTTGTTTCCTTCCTTCCCTAGTAAAGGCAGCTCTATTTCTTGATCTTTCAGCACTCAGGTTCTGCTAAAAAGTACACATTTACTCCACACCATAATCAGGCAAAACTTTTACTCTTACAAAACAAAATACACTATCAATAGAACAGGATAGAAAAGCTTTTCTCACTTAACTGCAAAAATCAAAGCAGCCAAATTAAGTTTTGGGTGAGCTACAAAACCCTTTATCTTTGGTAGGGGATAAACAGCCTCTCCACCCTGCTGAGATAATATGTGGGTGATATCTAGTGATTCTATAACTGCCAATACCAAATCACCACAAGATAGATAAAAACCAGTTAGTCAACCTCCTGCCTGATAGTTAAAATACAAGAAAAAAAAAATCAAACAGAAATGAGGCATATAGTTTACATTCTATCAAAATAAGACCTACTAAACCAAATCAAAAAAATAACATTAGGCTAGCTATGTGAACTTGAGCATAGCTCAGTGGTCACATGGGGGGTTCTCTAGTGGGAGGTCTTGGGTTCAAGTCTCCTTAGGGGCATGGGAAAAATCACAACTTTCAAAAAAAACATTAGGCTAGCTATTTCCAATGAATTGAGTGTTTGCTTGAGGTATCCTCTGGACCACATCATCTTGGATGAGACCAGAGATACGCCATCAGTTTCTTCCCTCAAATTGAACTTCAATCATAATAATTGACCATAGAAATAAATTCTCGGTTAAGGGACCTACTATAGAACTTCTTTAGCATAGAGTGTCTTCCGCATTTAACAGGGTGAAATCATGTCCAAACCACAAGTCCTCCCCTAAGAATTGAAACTCGTATACTAATGGCCATGCAAATGCTCAGAATACCCAAGAGAAGGTAAAAAAGCTAAGCATCTCTATTTTTGGGCAAAATAAATAAATAACTGAGATTGACAAGACCACGAGAAAACCATAGTAATTGGAATTGGATTGACCCAGAAAATGTAATAGACTCATCCGAGCATGCATAAATAGATTCCAACCATAATATTTAGCACCTCTCCAAGACGTGTTCTGGTAGCTAAAGAAGACAGCCAATGCTCCAATTGGATTCAAAAGCTATGCCCTCAAAACAATGCAGTAATAAACCCTTACTCCTATCCTGTAAAGCCACATAATAACCCACCACTCTTCCATGCACAGTTTGGAGCCACTGTCAATAATAGATGTCAGGCAACCTTTTCCATAGTGACTCCCACCAAGATTAAAAATCAAGACGCTTTCTCTGACACCAAAATCTTAAGCATTTGGCAAATCAAACGTTCTCAAACAGATGAAATTGCAGAAATGTGACAAGGCCAAGGCCATTTTTGTGTCTATTCTAATTCTGTCAGTGAGTGACCCACTGACAAAAACTCTCTACTGATTCCATCTTTTGCTAATTTATCTGCTATAGAGTTAGCTGAGCGAGGTACTGCTTTCCAGGCTATCCTCCAGTCCCTAGTTAGATCAACCAGTTCATCAAACATATTCTTTAGTGCCCAATGAGCCGATCCCCTCTTCATAGCCCATCCAATAACTAACTGAGAATCCCCTTCTACTTCCACTTGATCTCCAAAATTTCTATTTATAAGCTTTATGCCTGTCAACAATGCCTTTGCCTCGGCATCGTTTGATCCACAAAAACCAGCTGGTCCAAAGAAGACCGTGAGAATCTCCCCTGTGTGGTCCCTTATCACTCCCCTACTCCTGCTGGGCCCAAATTTCCTTCAGCTGAACCGTCGAAATTTATCTTAATGTTGGGATGTGTAGGAGGCTGCCATTCCATCATTTTAGGTGGTAGCTTAGGGTTCGTCAACAAAATGACCTTATGCCAAAATTTCCTTATCACTGGTATGGGAAGTGGGGGAAGGCCTTTTAAACTATGCACCCATTTGAGAGTGTTGCGGATTGCCATTTCAATTACTTTGCCCAATGCATTAGTCTTTTCTTCAAATACTCTATTGTTCCTTTCCAACCACAAGCACCAAAAGACTGTTGGAAGAGTGGCTTTCCATATTATTTTTCCCAATAAGGTAGGGGGGATTGAGGCCACTGCTCCAGTAGCTGACTCAACCTTTCTGGCATACAAGTACTCACTCTGAACTTTTTCATCATCCCTTCCCAAACTTGCCTACTAAATTTGTAGTGCAACAAAATATGGTTACAGGATTCTTCTTCCTCATTGCATAAACTGCAGACAGAATTGATTAGTATCTGTCCCCTTTTAGCAAGCTCTTGACATGTATCTTCTCATGTGGAGCCGTCCAAATACACTGCTTGATTTTTGCAGGAGCTATTAGTTTCCATGTTGTTGTTACCCCTCTGTCAATCGGAGGCTTACACTTTGAAACAGCTTGTAGAAGGAGGCCACTGCAAATTTTCCATCTGCATTAGGTGCCCACATGATTTCATCCTCCCCTTGATTTGGTCTGTAGTATTCATCTAGCAGCTTTAGAAGTGATACTAATTCCTCTATTTCATCCTCTTGTAATCCCCTTAGAAATTGGAAGTCTCTATTATCTCCCTGCACGTTTCTTAGAACTTGTTCCACTGTAATTTCTTTGTTCCTGGTCAGCTGATATAACTTAGGAAAGGCCTTGTATAGGTGCTCATCCTTCAGCCATATGTCTTCCCAGAATCTAACTCTTGTGCCTGATTTGACATGAAACCTCAGAAACTTCCTTACCTCAAGCTGTCTTTAAAATCTCCTTTCAAAGATTGGAAGTTTTTGCTACCGAAGCTTTCGTAGGCAGCCAAGCAAAATTTGCATTGCCATATTTTCCATCAATGACCTTCCTCCACAAGCCATTTTCTTTCGTAGCATATCTCCAGACCCATTTGGTTAAAAGGGCTTTAAATATTTCTTCTATGTGTCTGATACCTAGGCCACCCTCCTCCTAAGGCCTCCCTCCTCCTAAGGCCTCCCTCCTCCTAAGGCCTCCAAACTATTTCGCATGTCACTAATGGGTACTTGAATTGATCTGTTGTTCCTTTCCACAGAAACTTCTTTTGTATTGCTTCAATTCTGGAAGCTACACTCCCGGGACATTTCATTAGGGAAAGGGGACATTTCATTAGGGAAAGGGGACATTTCATTAGGGAAAGGAAATAGTTTGGGAAGAAACTGATGGAATGTACAACAGTAATCCAACCAGACGCCCATAATAGCAGGCTATCCACAGGCAATTCGCAGAGCAAGGAATGTACAATGACAATCAAACCTCAAAATAATCCAGTAATAAACCCTTACACCTGTCCTGTACAGCCACAAAATAACCCACCACTCTTCCATGCACAGTTCGGAGCCACTGTCAGGTAATTTTTTCCACAGTGACCCCCACCAAGATTAAAAAACAAGACACTTTCTCTAACACCAAAATCTTAAGCATTTGGCAAATCAAACATTCTCAAACAGATGAAATTGCAGAAATGTAAGCAACTTAAAACTCTCTCATACAACAATAATCCAACCAGACACCCATAATAGCAAGCTATCCACAGGCAATTCGCAGAGCAAAGAATGTACAATAACAATCAAATGTCTAAACTGCATATTACTCCACCAATTTGCTTAATGTATTCACGGTTGAAAGACCAATTAGATATGTCTGAAGCTAAATTAAACTTAACTGTATAAATGCCGACACCCAAAGCTTAAGTAACTAAACAGAGACAGATAGTTAGAAGTATAGTACAGTTCGCACATAACTTCGATATTTCACCTTTTCAGAGTTTTCAATATTGCACAAAATATTTTCTCTTTTAGTGAAAAATTTAAAGCTCCTTTGCATTTCATAACAAGTGTAGTAGATAGAAAGATGGGGAAACACTAGATTACACTAAATGTCCTAAAAGAAATGTCTCAATGTTTGTTTGATCACAGTCTTATCCTTGAAACTTCTAAAGGTTTACCATGCCATCAACCAGTTACTAAATGAGCCAGTAACCATAGTTTTCCAACTCAGACTAAGGAACTAACTTGCTCGCCCAGAAATCGATCAGACTGATCTGTGTCCATTCAAGTGAGTGCAAGGCAGGACTCAGGCAAGCTCAGGGAGAGCCACACAAAACAGAAGCAATCCTCCACCTCCCATGGGGATCCAAAAGGATAAAAATAAATAAATAAAAAATGGGCAAGTACAATCACTGAGTGGGAAAACCATGGTTTCAATGGAGGAGCCCAAAAAGCAATGCAAGATTTCGAATTGAAGCAGCTTGTATTTTTCAAATGTAGATAGAGAGTTACAAACAACAGAAAAACAAATAAAGAAAAACACCACAATTACGGTAGAAAGGAAACCATAGGTAAGGTAGAATGTACATTTCATAAAATTTGTATGCCTCAATCAATGCTATTAAGAAAAGAGAGGGGGTGGGGGATTCGGTTTCAGAGATAAGTAAATCACCCAAAGAAAGAAAAATAACTTACCAGCAGGCTCAAAGAAATTTGCTTGCACAGGGTGTTTATTTGGATTAGTCACACGTGTTTTCCACTCTTGAAGAGTTCCATCTTTAGAAAGTGTGACAATAACCCGGAGCATAGGAAGCCAAAAAATATGTGTGATTGCATGTGAACCAACCTGTGTGCTGAATTTCAAAATGAAAAGTTAAACAGTGTCAACAAGATATGCCATCACAACGAACACAAGAATGCATCAAACACCAATGTTAACAGATTTTTCTGACGTATTTTAGGAGTAGGAATTTGTTTTTTTTTTTGAGAAGTAGGAGTAGGAATTTGTAACTTTGGCTTCTCATTTTATAGGTACCCAGGTTCTCTGTCTCCATTCTTTTGGCATGTGGTTTAGTTTACTAAAAGATTTAAATGAAAAGTTATTCTTAAACTTGATTTAGACAACGCCCATCGAGATGATGTGATGGAGAAGATGGAGTCTGATCATTAATGGAGAAGATGGGATTTGTTAAAAAAATGGAGAAGATGGAATTTGATAAAAAAATGGAGAAGATGTGATTTGTTAGAACTTAAGTGACGCTCTGCTCAGCCCGGTATTCTTATGGAGACAATGTAATATTTTTGTGCATCCATTTATTTGTTATCCATGGATTTCATCCCTTTGATGTTTGATCTCTGGGAGGTGGGTGTCTTCCTGACAATGTGTCCTAAAGCCTTGTGCTCAAAATCATCCAGGTCAATGATGTGATTGAAGCTATATCTCGCCTCTCCCCTTCAACATTGTTTTTTTTTTATTGGCCCCCTTCAACATTGTTTTTTATTTATTGGCCCCCTTCAACATTGTTTTTTATTTATTGGCCCCCTTCAACATTGTGATTAAAGCCTTAAGCAAGATCATTGAGAAATCTTTGTAATGGCTGATTATCCCTCATTTATAACAGATAAATGCTTGCATCAGTTTATTTCTTAGACCACTTACTAGCCCAACCTATACCACTACTAAAATACTAAGACCAGACATTATTTTATTTCTTAGACCTTCATTGTATTTCTGAACATTGAGACTTGAAGCCCCAATGTGAAAAACAGTATTGACTTGATAACTTTTAATAAAATAAAAAGTAAAAATCACTTGGAAGCTACTCATGTGTTGCCACAAAATGGTGATTCCTTTTGGAACGGATGTCATCCTCTTATAGAGTGCTAGGCATGATAACCAGAATAAGTGTCCGGAAACATAAACACAGATAATAAACTTACATTCCAATCATATTTGGCCTCTCAGTGGATACATCCCATGCTATCAGTGCACCACGTCTATCACCAATAAAGATCCACTCTAATGTTGGATGAAAGCAAAAAGCCCCCACACCAATGAGTTTAATTGTAGGATCAACTGTGTCAACAAAGATTAGAATAAAGATACACATCAATCATATTTTCACAATAAAACAAATTTCTTTTTTAAACAGGAAACAACACAAAACAACCCTATCCAGAAAGAGATAAAAGCAACCCCACAAACAATAAACATGAGCAACCCCACAAACAATAAACATGAGCAACCCCACAAACAATAAACATGAGCAACCCCACAAACAACCAGCTAGGCCCATTATTAGGGATGATAAAACAATTTTTTTATCACTATCCAGAAAGAGATAAAGCAACCCCACAAACAATAATTGGGACGCAAACAACACTTTCACTACTTGCATGTATACACATGAATGTAACTGCATGACAAACTTAGTTTGATTAACAAATAATGGAGCAATCAGTGAAGTTGAGCATAGCTCAGTGGTAACACCAGAGGGATGTGTTGTGGGAGGTCTCGAGTTCGAGTCTCCTGGAGTACGAAGAATTAGGCTATTGCAGCCACAGCATTGTAATCCGGTCTAAATGAAGTGTATATCAATCTCTTCAAAAAAAAAGAAAAATAATGGAGCAATCAAGCATGGATAGACATTGACTCATTAGAAACATGAGTACTCTTTTTATGCAAGAAATTATAAAGCTGATGACAGTCTGGTAGTGTGTGCCTGAATGACAGCATATATTACACTGTTGAACACACGCAAAAAAAAGTAACAAAAAAATGAAGCTTAATGTTTGCCTTACGTTGTAGAGTATAAAGTACAGCATATGTCTGAATGTTGTATGCACGTACTAAACCATCGGCATAAGCAACATACTGGAAAAAACAAAAGCCAGTTACATAATTACAACCTCAGACAACAACTAAACATTAAAGTTAATATTGAACTTTGCTCGAGACCAAAAAACGAAATCTCTTATCTTAAAAAAAAAAAGAGAGAGAAACATAAGCATTTTGAGGTTACCAAGACAGGGAGACGAGGATGGCAGGCAAGATTAACAACTGGCTTTTTCAGATCTGTTTTTATTTTTGTCGGTGCTCTTCCACCTTCAATAGTTCCAACAACTTCACAAAGTCCAAACAGTTAATTAGCTCATATAAGATGAAGACAGAAGGAAGCATTACCATAAAAGTAAAAAAATGAAACCTGTCACACTCATTCGCCGGTGAAAACCAAAAAAGACAACAGGCTGCAGAGGAGTTAAAGCAAGATGAACTTCTGTTTCTGAAGAAATCTGATCCATTCTCTTTTCAGGAGAATGTAAGACAGAAGTCTGCTCAGTGTCGAAATCACAGGACCGAATTGTGCAATCCTGAACAGTAAAGAGTGGTAAAGATCTGTAAATAGACCAGAATCATGTAGTGAGGAAATACATGTAATTATTACTTCAAGGATTTACACTCATATGAGCACCTAGTAAAGGCCAACGAAACTTTAGAAGGAACACAACAAAAGACGTAAACCAGTACGATCAAAATGTTTAAAAAAAATTATAATATGAGAGATGAGGAAAGCTATTTTCAATAATGCCATTCATCAAAAAAAAGATTGAAACCTGAAAAAGAGTACTATAATACACTCATCATGGTTGAGAACAAGAATGTGATGATTTTTTTTTTTTTTTTGAAAGTTGAGGAAAGACAAAAAAAAATTATTTTTTTGAAAAAATTAAAATGAATGTGATGATCATCCAAACTTGAGAAAGCTGAAATAAAACAACTTACTTCAAGAACAGCAATAACAGTATGCCCACTGGTAGGACTGTATGCCATTCTAACAACTGGTGCACCAATATTTATTGAGGCAATCTTGCATCCAGTAAGCGCATCAAATTCTGTCAAGAGAGAAACTAGTCCATATTAAATAAATTTCTTTTTTTTCAAAAATATTGACTTCAAAATAGAATGTACAACTACAACACATAAGATCAGGGTCCTCTAATAACTAGAGATTGTAAGTTGACCCCAACTTTAGCAAGCCTATCAGTGTTAGAACATATTAGATGGAAGTTGTAGTACTTAATACAACAATCAAGGAAAAGAACAAAACTATACTGATCAATTCCAATGATAATGATGATAATTTTATCTTTTGAAAGACAAGAAAAAAAAAAATGAGAAATAAAAATGTACAGAAAGATCAAGTATATTGCCCCAATATCAATGAAAAATTGACCTTACAAAATCCGGAAAACATGTTAAAGAGCTATTCTTTTTTAAGATCTAGAAAAAAGGGTATTCTTAAGACTCGTTTCATTAAACACGAGGAAAAATGCCATTTTAATTGAGTCAATTACGTCCCTTTCACAGTGTTAAAGGCATTTGATGAACCATCATTCTTGCCCTAAGGAGGGTTATTTCTGAGTAAGCACCCTCAAAGACTTTGAAGCGCTGAAAGGAGGTGCTTTCTAGGAAAAGTGGAAGATGTAGCAGGTCTTCCTAGGCCAAATGAGTTTAAAAGTCCAGAGTGGCTGCCCCAAATTGTAATACGAACAAATAAAGTTTTAATGATCTTCTTCAAAATAAAGTTTTGATGGTTGAATGCACAACCAGGGAACTGCTAGGTTAATAGATGTTGTAGAGACAGCAGTGGAAGGATATATTGGGTGCCCTTGGTATTCCAGGCACAACCTCAGCTGAGCTCCAAGCTATAATACACGGCATTCAGATCTTCACTTGCAGATTCAATGGTCTCTTGATGGCGAAGGTGAGTTGCAGGTGTGACCAATTAGTGCCAGAAAAAGGCATAGACTACTTTCTAAATGTCGTTGACCTAACTTCTAGTTGAGTTTGAGAATGAAATCATGCACTGAGGTCCGCTAATGGCATTGTGACGTGAAATATCTCGCTAAAGAGGGGGTCCAATCCACCCCATAAGCTCATACTCTTTCTTTCTGTGTTTGGACTTCTATGAAAACATGTTGTTTATAAAAGAAAAAAAATTGACAAATTTCATCAACCAACCACAAAGCTAATACTACTTCTATGATGATGGAACAGATTTCAGTTTACCATCCTGAATAGCCAAACATGAAATAATGTAATCTAAATTCAAGAGATCCAGGGCTGAAAAAAAAAAAACTGTGTCACGAACTTCACGTGCAGCTTTCCTCATGTATGATTCGATGTTATTGATCTTAAATGTTCACATGGGAAGACTTGAACCCAAGACCTCCCATCACAAACCCCCTATGTAACCACTGAGCTATGCTCAAGTTCCTATCATTTTTTAACTTGAGCAACAAAACTAATCATAGCTACTTACCAAAAACTGTTAAAGATTATTTCTCAATGAGGTTTCGTAATACAAAGTTATTTTAGTTTCTAAGTCACATTAACAAAATTGACAAGCTGGAGTTCTAGAATATAGCATAGCTAACTATGCAGTTGGTGCCTTGATGGGTCCACAAGAACAAAAATGGAAAAGCCACATAGCCAGGATGTGGTGTCACAAGTTGCATGTTAGGATAGTACTGAAAAAAATAAATTATTTACAACTCAAAATCAGAAACGACTCTGTTTAGGGGGAAAAGGCTAAAATAAATATCTTAGTGTATGTCCATTAAGATTTGTCCAAAGTCCATAATAACCATGCAATCCAGCTCCAATCCATACAATTTTTGTAAAACCAAAATTGGAGACCAATGACTACCCCTTTCTCCATTGCCATTTTGCCGAAGGAGTTTGGAACTCCTCCCATTGATGCTTCAATCTCTCTCTCTCTCTCTCTCTCTCTCTCTCTCTCTCTCTCTCTCTCTCTCTCTCTCTCTCTCTCTCTCTCTCTCTCTGCAACAGGGAGGGCACTTCCAGACTTCTTCTAAACAACTCCCAGCTCCATCTGCCAATGCCTAATCTTTTCTACTGCGTGTCTATTTCCTTGGGTTCCTATCCTTGATAGGAACAACCACACTTTCTTGGGCACAAAAAACCTATTGGAGTGATTGAGAAAAATATTCATGAAATCCTTCAACAAACCAAGCGTGACAATAATTCTGTTGAGTTCCCAAAGCAGGTAATCTGAGAGACTTAGTACTTTCTCCTCTTGTGTTGGCCACCTTTCTTTAACAACCTCATAAACCACCTTGCCTTCGGAGCATTAAAGCTGGATGGCAGCTCCCTAGGCAATCCAGGATGTGCGGTCTTTGAGATTGTTAATCAACGTCATGAGGGAACCATGGTTACTCATATTAGCCGATATGTAGTGGATTTTAAGCTACATGTTACAAAGTTATGCTCCATATCACCATCATACATTTTCTTTATGCACGTCCACTTTATGATTTTTTTTATTTTTGTGTAAATATCTTTCATGAATTTTTTATTTATACTGGAGGAAATGAAGCAAACTAAATAATATATATTTTTGAACTTTATTTTTGCACCCATATCAGTCTGTAATCTTTTCTTCTGTGTTATGGCTCCTGTATCATCCAATACATCACCTAATCACCCCATCAGATTTTGGGGGTGCAATACTGCTACCCCTAGAGGGAACAACCTAACTCATCTTCTATGGGCTACTAGAAATTGAGGTCCCAATGACCATAAGAGTCTCCAGAATATTGCATGGAAAGCAAATATATCAAAGTAATGTCCCTTTGTCGTTAATCACAGAAACTTACACCAAAAAAAAAAAAAAAAAAAAATTGTTGGGCAGAAGGTACCAATGAACATGGCTGGAAGTTTAATTAACAACTTCTTCCGATTGCAGCAACAGCATTGATTCTTTGACTAAAACTTTTTTAACATCCCTTATGCAGCGAAATCAGAAGATGAGCAAGAAGGTCAATTTCACCACTCTCAACTTTGCATTTTAATCTTATTGAATAATTTTTTGAAAGTTGTAATCTTATTGAATATTAATTTTATTGATGAAGGTTCTACATATTTGTTGTAAGATTTTCTTGAGAAATCAATAAAAGTTTCACTGTTTCAGAAAAAAAAATTTATTGATGAAGGCACCCCTCCTTAGCCTTGCTTAGCCCTTTTTCTTTGTTCAACTACGATAATATATCCCTGAACAACATTAAACATTTTTCCTTTTTCATTTGTTTAAGAAATTCATTTCGGTAATTAATAATAGTTACCATTAGATATTTCTCCTTCATGAAATCCTTACATTATCACAGGAATGCTCCATGAATATAAAAAAAATAATACAATATTGAGCATAGAGAATAACTAGAGCCTCACAAGTTTGATTTTATTTATCATAAATGGAAAAAATATTGACTATGAAATTTTTTCTAGCATCTTCTGGAACTGAGACCAATCCTACAAAACTCTAAGCACAATTTATATCAGTTCCCATAGTGTTCGCCCTTAACAGCTGCTGCCGTCTACTAAACATAAAAAAGCAAAAACAGAAAGCCTAAAATGAAATTTTAAACCATGACAATGGAGAATTGCAGGCAAAAATAGGAAAGCATTAAACGTAAAAAACATTACCAATCAAGTAGCTTCCAACGGCTGTAGCTATAAGCGCCTGATTGGGATGAAATGCAGCAGCATGAGGTTGTAAAGGTTTAAGGCCGCGATCCACATGCTGAAGGTCCAAATGCTGGACCGTAACCCACTCCATCGCCCACTGACTGATAAAACCCGCGAGATCTCCGCCAATTCACCAAACGGAAAAGCGCAAAACCCTAGTCCATTTTAGATCTCAAGTAGAATGAGATAACGGAAGAGAAATATAGGAAGAGAGAAACAGGAACCGAAGAAAAAGAGATAACGGAAAAGAGAGACAGAGAGAGAGAGAGAGGAAGAGAGAGAGAGAGAGACAGAATGGAAGAGAGACAGAATCGAGGAGAAACAGAGAGAGAGAGAGAGAGAGAGAGAGAGAGAGAGAGAGAGAGAGAGAGAGAGAGAGATGGAAGAATTGAGAACTACAATTGCTAAAAATAGATCTGCAATTCTGCAGCAAGCAAGGATTTGTACAATAGATAGCGAGGATTTGAACAAGGGAAAAGAGTTTGCTAAAATAGAGAACTACTGTTGCTACACAGAAAACTTGGACTTGACGCTCTGGTGGGCCGGGTGGCGTTATTTGGAGGAGTTTGTTATTAAATTTTTAAGGAGAACTATCATTATATTAAGATTTAATAAGATTTAATTCTGTACTGCAGGTTGTCTCTAAGTTTGATATATTTTATTGAAGGAGGACAGGAAATGAATAATCACCGAAATTTTGGACCAGTACTTTCTTTTGGGAGCTGTGTTCTCTTTTGCATAAACCAAAATATATATTGATGTAATCTTCAGTTTAATTTTTTTATTTCGTTTTATCTATGAAAATAACGTATTAAATATATTTCAGATATATAAAGTATAAAGTTATAAACACATAATTATTAAAACAAAAATACTATAAATTAGTATACTAAGATTTAATAACTGATGCTGAGTATACTTTATTGAGTATAAATTTTAGCTCTACTTTTTATTCCAAAAAATCCTTACTATCTCATTGTAATAATAAAGTTTTAGAAATATTTTAATTTAATTAACTGATTCATTACCTTGCAAGCTTATGATAACTCATGCGATGATCAAACAATCAATTCTCCCAGCCACATGCATCCATCAGAGCCCATAGAAACAGAATTCAGCCCAAAGTTTTTGTTGTGATGCTCCCTCTTTCAACCCACACATAAATATTACACATTAGAAGGGCCTAAGCCACCTCTGCAAGCAGATATCTCCAGAGAGAGACTGATCAAAAAAGCCTTATTCTCTATGGAGCCTAATTAGAGTCTTGGGCCGAACAGAGTCCACATTCTAGACTTCTTTAAATGCCATTGCCCCTTGTCTCTTCAGCTTCAACTGATCATTCAGCCAAACTGAGCTTTGATGACCATGCCAATTGGTCGAGTGATGTACGTAGTAGAGTCCATTTTACAATTAACTTTAGACCCTTCTACTCTGGACTTCCATATTTGGGCACTGAGATCGGATAATCTATTCTGAATCAAGGACACTACTACCACTTAGAAAACACCCAAAATGAACTCCAAATCAACTGTCTTGTTGGAACAAAAACTAAGAAACCTATGTTTGGCCCATCTTAGGGAGAAGATGCAACACCTTACAGAAACAAAAAAACTTCCTCCAACTAGCCCTTCAAGATATGCTTCTACTAGAACCTTTGTGTGTTAGAATTGAAATCTGGGTCAACCACCTGTGCCCTCTATACTAATCACAACCAAAATCTAGTAACCACTTTCTCTTTCAATGCACAGTGACTACTAAACTGTGGAACCACCTGCTTCCGCTTTCCAGATCAAAACCACTAGTTCTTTCTTATTGCTAAATTATCTGTAACTCTGGAGACTCAATATTGTTATCGTTCTGGGATAAAATAACAGAGATGGACGAAAACCCAGAAACGTGGCACTGAACTGCTGACCAGTTCTTGAAGGTATTTACTATTTATGGTAGCGTAGTGAACCGAACGCGAAGAATTTCCGGTAGAAATAAAACTTTTTTTAATAAAAAATAAAGGAGTGATGGAGGAGGAATTCTTCCGGGAAGTAAAGACAAGAGTCTCGATCCTTTCAAAATCTGTAGCCGCAGCAGAGAGATAAGGATCCAGAAATTAGTTTCCACACATCCCTAGTTTTGTATTTCGCCTTCGCGTCACTCGTTGCTGCCTATAAGGCCCTTCGGGTCGTGTCGCGCTACGCCATACGAACCAAAACAAGAATCCCACCTGCTCTGTTTTCTGCGTCTTAGGTGTTCGAGCAAGATGCAGCCCGCCGCGGAGACCAGTCGCCGTCTTGCTAGGCTTTCATCCCATCTTCATCCTCCAACTCCACAGGTCCGAGACGGTGCTCCTTTCATTCATTCGTTTGCTGTGCCTGCTGCTTTTTTAGCAATTTAGATATCATGTGTTGATTCGAATTTGCTGGAATTTGTGTTGCGTACTATTAGCAAAAGCTAGCGAATTTCTGTTTTGACTTGACGAGGTTTGTAGCATTCGGTTTGGTTGTATGGTCTTTATGACGATATTGAAAACAGACTTGTTTTGTGAAGCATTCTTTCTCTGGTGTAAACTTACTCTTAGTTCTATTTGCTGAAAGTAATCTCTAAATTCTGCACAGTCTGTGGCACTTCTTACTTCTGAATAATTATCAGCTGGCACTCTGCAAATCCATAGGTAACAAATGGAAATCTGCTTGATGATTCATTTTTACTGACACGAGCGGTTATCTTTGGAATTACTAATATCTAACCTGTGATAGAATTTGACCAGGAAAGTTATTTGCTATCTGGGTTTGCTGAGACAATTTTTTTTTCTTTTTTTGAGTAAGGATAATTTTTATTAAATAATATTGTGGTTGCACTGAGACAACATTTTTAAAAACAAAAAAATCTGGAATTATATAGGGCTAGGACTTCATTTTTTTTTCTTCGACTAGGGGAATAGATGGAATTGCTTGGCATTAAAGAGTGTATTGAGAACATAACATTCAAATGAAGTTTAAACTTAAATTATGGTTTTCTTGTCCTGTGAACTATACAAGAGTGGAAGGTTTTTGGAGTAATTTTATTTCCTTTTTAATAGGGTGAGTGTAGATTTTCACGCTAATCCAATTATTTTCTTGCTTATGTAACATGGTCAATTTTCTAATGTGTGTGTAGAAGATAACATTTTGGTAGTTCTTACCTTACATCATTCGTTAAACGTGAATGCACCTGGGGAGGGTAACCATTGTTGTAGAGTATGTCTCAGCTGAATTTTGTGCCTCAAAACACTGTTTTTCAGCAAGAAAGGGAAAAAGAATTTCTGCAATTAAAAGACCTGTCTGTTGTCAGACAAACCCGCTTTTGGCTGTATTACTAGGTGCCTCTGATACTTGTTGATCCAGTTGCAGAAACATATTCATGTTTATATAGCAGATTAATGCACACACAGGAATCCCCTTACTGCTTGATTGTCCACTTTACTGGCATGAGCTTCTTATATGGAATAAAAAAAAATCTAAAGAATGGTACAACTAAAGTTCAAAACTGACTTTCAAAAAAAAAAAAAAGTTCAAAACTGTTTGTGACTTAGCCTTGCTGAGGCAACATCTTTTAGAACAAAACAATCTGGATTTATAGAGAACTAGGAGTTTGTCTGTTCTTTCTTTGACTTTCTGAATTGCTGAAATTCCTTGGTCATTGAAGAGTTTATTGAGAATATAGCACCAAAGTTAACGTGTGAATTTGGCTGTGGTTTTCCTTGTAATAGGAGCTACACAAACTGAAAAGTGTGGATATTCACATCTTTAATCCAATATTTTTCTTACTTCAGTGCCATGATCAATTTCATTGTGTGTGCATAGAAGAGAAAGTTTGGTAGTTGGTACTATATCATTAGTTACAAATGGATGCACCTGGAGAAGATAAACATTATCGTAGAGTATAGGCTCATCTGAATTTCGTGGATCAAAACAGTGGTTTTATAAACATAAAGACGAAAAATCATAAAATTGCATTAGCAATTAAAAGACCTTTATGTTGTGAGACAAACCCACATTTGGTTACCTTATTAGCTTGGATGCTTCTGATCCATGCTGATTCAACTGCTGGGCATATATTTCATGTTTTTGGAACTTAAATATCATTCAAGAAGAAGAACAAGAAATATATATTTGTGATTATTTTATTTTCTTTGAAGTTGGAATTATCAAAAACTTTTTTCGTAATTATTTGTCTTCTTTGAAGTTGGAATATTATGAGTTTTTTTATTTTAATAGTTGATAAATTTTCTCCTTTGTAGCATGAATCTGTATGCTAGTAATATTTAATTTAAATGGAATGCCTCTTTGACCTGTTATTCTTGAAACAACTCTTGTATACCATAAGCTCGTACTTGTGACATGATCTACAACCGAATTTTTTCCTGCTTTTAAATTTCGCTACTTTAGCATGATTTCTGGCAAAAAATTTTGTTTACTCTTTTGAAAATATCATGTACATTTTGCTTTCGAAGATGAAGGAGACTTCCACTCTGGGACCTTCAGCTTGTCGAGCTAAAGGTGGTTCTTCTGGATTTAAAGTTGCTGTACTCGGTGCTGCGGGAGGGATAGGCCAACCTCTTGCCTTGTTGATGAAGATGAACCCATTGGTATCTGTCCTTCATCTGTATGATGTTGTTAATACACCTGGTGTGACAGCAGATGTTAGTCATATGGACACCGGAGCTGTGGTGAGTACCTTCCCTATTTTAAGGTTTTGTTATCTTTTTTTCTGTACAATTCTGTGTTGAAGAGTTTGAAATGACCTATTATTTTTCTCCTTTTAGGTCCGAGGATTTTTAGGACAGCAGCAATTGGAGAATGCCCTCACGGGTATGGACCTAGTCATCATTCCAGCTGGTGTTCCTAGGAAACCAGGAATGACTAGAGATGATTTGTTCAAGATTAATGCTGGAATTGTTCGTACACTCTGTGAAGGGATAGCCAAGTGTTGTCCTCATGCAATTGTTAACTTAATAAGCAACCCGGTGAACTCCACAGTTCCCATTGCAGCTGAGGTTTTTAAGAAAGCTGGTACTTATGATCCCAAGCGCCTATTAGGAGTAACCACTTTGGATGTTGTGAGAGCCAATACTTTTGTGGTAAAATCTTCTATCTTATTGTCTACTTTATATGCATTCATTTACTGTCACTAGCAAAGAGATTGCATGCTTTAGATTTGGTTGATGTTCCAGGCATGCTGGCGAAATTATGTATATGCTGCAACTTGAAAGCTCAGAATAGCATAGCTGACCCATCGAATGCACAACTATGCATGTAATGAACATGTCCACATTTCAAAATTTAGATCAGAATTTGTTGGATTAGAAGGGGATTTTTAGTTAGGCAATTATGGACCACTTGAACCAAGCAAGGAGAGAGAGCATAGACATGTGAAGGGGATGATTTTAGCATTTCTTTTCTAGGATACTGAAAGCAACTTGATAGCTGATATTATGTATACTGCAGAATATGATAAGGGTTTATTACATTCAATCATGCAGGCTGAGGTCTTAGGCGTTGACCCCAGGGAAGTTAATGTTCCAGTTGTGGGTGGTCATGCAGGTGTCACAATCTTGCCCCTCCTATCACAGGTTAGAGAACTTGAAATTTGTCTTCCCTTTGGGTGATTATGTTGATTTTTCTCCTTTGCTGTTTCATCCTAAACAATCAGCTTTAAATCATTTCATTGCAGGTCAAGCCTCCTTGCTCCTTTACTCCTGAGGAAATTAATTATCTCACTGATCGCATTCAAAATGGGGGAACAGAAGTTGTGGAGGTGAATATTCTCTATTTGTTTTCGTTCATCATTTTATTGCCACACTGAGGAAAAGGGTGTATTCTCTTGTTGTTGATGATCTTAATGAGTCAATATGTTGCAGGCAAAAGCTGGAGCTGGTTCAGCAACACTTTCTATGGTTTGTTGTTTTCATTCTGAGGACAATTTTCTATGGATTGTTGTGCATTGATAACTATGAGAGCTTATCTAACTTCCAGTATCATTGATAACTACAAATTACAGGCTTTTGCTGCTGCTAAATTTGCTGATGCATGTTTGCGAGGCCTTCGAGGTGATGCAGGCATTGTTGAGTGCTCATTTGTGGCATCCCAGGTACTATTGAGATACTCGAAGTGAAAACATTACTGATATATGCATCTGTGAAGTTGATTAATCCATTTGGCTATCATGTTTTACTATCATCATGGTTGTTTCAGAAAACTGTTTGTCATAACAATTATTATTTCACACAGGTGACTCAACTTCCATTCTTTGCAACTAAAGTAAGACTTGGCCGTGGTGGTGCAGAGGAGATTTTCCCTCTCGGGCCACTGAATGAGTATGAACGGTGAGTTCCTAGTTGCAGTATTACTTTAAGATTTCTTTACTCTGATATAATTTTATCAGTAATATAGGATGATCAATAACAACCAAAAGATATGGTTGTTGAAAAATCAAAAGTTAGAAGACAGGACAGATCCCAGAACATATAAACTTGTTTAGTACAATACTTCTACTATTTATGGTTTGTTTGGCTTTGGCTGTGTACAGAGCTGGATTGGAGAAAGCGATAAAGGAGTTGGCCATGAGCATTGAGAAGGGCGTTTCATTCATTAGGAATTAAAGGAAGTTTGCCGTCCATCATTGCGGTCCATATTATGTATAGTAGCTATAAACTTCTTACACATGCAGGTCCTTTGTCTTGTGGTTTGCCAGCAGTGGACATAAGTCATAATGAGAATAATTGCCTTTCTTTGTGATTTGGACCTGAGGTCAATGCCTTTCAATAATGTGCTTTCAGGGGTAAAATTAGAGGCTGGAAATCTCATCCTTTCTTACATCTTTCTTCAACTTTCCCAACGCGCCAGAGTTGACTTCTTGTGCATTCCCGAGTTTAGTAGATTGGCTTACTCACCAAATGAGTGGTCTCATCACAGGGTTACATGCTTAAACAAGCTTACATCGTCATATATACATCTATGTCAAAGTCAATTGCCCCAGCTTTCACCATAATTGACCTGAAACAAAGTTTTGAGCACAAGGGCCTCGGACAGAATGTCAATGAGATATACACCCTATTGTGTTCAATTCCATTATGTAATTGCAAATGCATAAAAATCCAGGGATAACAAATAAATGTATGAGATAAAACAATCTTTGTACGAAATCTTCTCAACAGGATCACAAAATTAGCGAAATGTGAAGATTTTAAAATTTCAAATGGAAAAAAAAAAAAAAAGACGCATAAATCTAAGAATATCGGTGGTTGAGACCTGGAACCTGGCCCTGATTCCAAATTCCAACCAAAAAGGCATACTGCCAAGAGGAAGTGTTTGTCTATATGAAATCATTTGGCTCAAGCCATATATAGAGTTGTAATTCATTGACATGTTTATTTATTTATTTTTCTTTTAGGTGGTTGAGACTTGGAACTTGGCCCTGATTCGAAATTCTATATGACCCAAGAAGCATATTGCCAAGAGGAAGTGTTTATCTTTTTAAAATCACTTGCACAAGCCATGCATATAGAGTTGATTAAGTCATGGACAGAGTAAGATCAAAAGCTGGTGGGGGCTTCTGAGTCATGCATGCCCATGTTGTGAGGATAGGATGTGTCTGGTAGGATACACTGATCACCAAATCCCAACCTCCAACTGCTTCCTTCCCAATCCGGATGCTTATAAGATATAATCTGCTGCTCAAAATGAATCGACGCAAATAAATGCATAACCGTCTTCTTTCTTCTTCTTCTCCTTCTCCTTCTTCTCCTGATCTTCTTCTTCTTTTAGCTCCTTTATCAGTAGAAAAGAAAACATGGAGTGGGCACTGGGAATTAAAGCAGAGGGTACTATAAAGATCTGCAGGGTATACATCTCCCCGGCACTATCTCCATCCCATCGATCACGGAAAATTATTGTGTCCCTCTTCTCTGCATGCATGTGTAGATACATACAATGGATGCACGTTCTTAATTATACTACTTTGTCGTCAATATATACCAGGAAGCTTCCACAGTGAATAAATTAGTACGATTTGTGTTCCTCATTCCCGTGCCAGCGGAATCAAACCTAGCTCATGTAGATTTTATATATCACACTTCTCACTCCCCATTTGGTAGTTTAAATAACATCTGATTAGGAAAGAAGCTAGCTAGTAAAAACTGGTAAAAATATCTATTTTGTTGAGAAAGTTGGATGGGCACCCATTCGCCGCCTCAGTAGTGCATCCATACTTGTTTCAATCTGATATCTGGAGTGAAGGACAACAAACAAATTACAAAAGGTAAGCTTGGGATTCTAGTTCTGCATCGGAAAAGTACCATATATAGTTCCGAATAGTACTATACTATTTTCCTAGTAAAATCCAAAAAAGTACTACCTTTAGACATAACACATGAGAGAGAGAGAGAGATTTATATAATTTATCACGGTGGCTAGACCTAGGATATTGAAGAAGTTAGCTAGCACATTTTGAATGAAAACTGAAAAGAACAGTAAAGCCCCTTTGGGTTTGAGGTAAAAGGAGTAACAATATCAGGGGAAAGAATAAAGTGTCTTTCATCTTTCGTTTCATGGCAGAGCAGAGGAGAAGGAAAACAAATGTGGTCCTAAAGCTTGTTGTGGTTCCCCCAAAGTGGTTTGCTTTGACTTGCAACAGTAATCATAGTACAAATAGATGCCTCTGTGGAGGGACCTCTTCCCCTCCACATGATGAAAGGGTCCTTTCTTTTGCAGGCCTCATCAGGCACAAAAGCTGAGACGTGGGGCACAATGCTGATATACTCCACATCCAAGCTGTCATGCAATTCCTATCTCCTCTTTTTTTCTTTTTTCTTTTTTTGAATTTTTCAGTTGATCAAGTACAATTTTTTTCTTCTGCTTCTCTGCTTCCCATTTAGCTAAGTTTGCATTCTCATTGGAGGCAGCTCGAATTGGGAACAGTTTGAGTTTTTTTTTTTTTTACCTTACCTCAAAACCAGTTTTTCATGAGTTTCTTAACTTGTTGATGTTTAATTACAGCGAGGGTTCAAACTTCAAGCTTCGAACTGGAAGGGCTCAATCCAACTTTCAGGAGTCCAGGAAATGGGAGGTGTGGAGGGGACATTTATTACAGTCAACAAGGATGACGAGATTCCATGTTAGAGAGAAAGGGGGCTCCCTGCAGGACACTGCGTTCACAAGCCATGTGTCCAGGCCTGCAGTATGAAAAGAGTAGTACATGAGTGCCTTCAAATTCAGATGGGGTTGAATAAATCAGAACCAGCGGCTAACACGATTTGTCTGCCTTCTTCAAGCAAATGGGAGAAACCAAGTGTCCTGATCAATTGGTGCATTTCTTGCAACCAAATAAATGGGAGGAACACAAGAAACGGAAGAAGAGAAAACGAGAGAAGCAAACAGCCCTGTTGGTGATCCAATCCATGGTTTCCCAGTGAACTCTGCTGCATCCTCCATAATATCTCTTGGTGGTGGGGGTGCTTGAGAAATGATGCGGGCAGGTCCATGGGGGAGGTTTTCAAAATAAAAAAGCAGCACCAGCCACAGTACTTGCAGGAGATTATGAGCAAAGCAGTGGAGTAATGAAACGTCTCCACTGTTGCCAAACCCTGAAAAGCAGAAGAGGATGATTGAAAAGGGGAATCAGTCAAAGTGTAGTGTTCTTGAGATTTGATCTGAGCAGTGCTTTTATGTGAATTAGGGAGCCCGGTTCATGGTTAGACCAAAACAAAACTGGTTCATTTATAACATTGGAGAAGAGGGCAGCATGTGTTGGTTTTTATCATAAGAATCCGCACGGTTGGTATGCATTGCTTTCCTCATGTTTAACATAAGGAAAGTGGTCGACATAATCTGGCCCTGGTCTGGGCCCATTGTACCTTCTTTAATTCCTGCTACGTTTTCCCCATCAATTTAAATTTTGCCATAAAATATCGTTAAAGGGGTTGCAATAATTCAGGGGGTGCAGCTTCGATTAATCCCCTCTTCTTATGACAAGCATGTGTCAAAAAAATATATAATGGGAAAAAGGTACACCTCCACCGCCCATGACTCTTTTCTCATCTACTCCCACTCTCCTCTTTTCATTTTTAATCTTCTTGTCACTTCTAACAAGGCCCCTGATACACGAAGGAGACTGGAGACGGATCTTTTAATGGGGGACATGATCTGATTGGATCAAATTACCTTCAAAGTCTGAGAATGGACTTTGGCGGGACATGAAAAAACTACCCTTCGGATTCTGGAGCAACCCATCACAGCAAAAATCAATTATTCTTCCTTTTTTTTTCATGATCTGAAACCATCAAGCTATTTCATTAATCATTCAGTCTGGGGAGTATGGTGATATCGTTTAGCTATTATTCTTCCTTGGGCACTGCAAATTAGTGATAATAATTCTGGGTCGACACTACTACAGCAGCTCCTGATTTAGAGAGTAGGGCCAGCTTGATGGAGACAAACGAATGGCGACCCTTTAAAACACAGACACAGAATTCGCATCAGCAGAATAAAAAATCAAGCTTCCAAAAACTGATCACAGGTTTCCTGCAGCAATGGCGGATAGGCCATACGTACTAGGGCGCAGTCTCTGCACTGAGGCGTATCATGTATGATGCATCATCTTGTAACCCTTTGTCAACTTATTATATCTTCTCAGTCCCCGGAAAAACCATAGAAAACTCTTCTGTCTCCTTTTTGCGACATTAGATATGGATGCCCCTCTGCCGCTCTGCAGCTGCATCATATCTCATCATCCTTCAAGACCCACTACTTCAGTTTTCATTCATCATCTCTTCGATCTAAATATTCTCATCGCCATTCTATATTCCGCTTCTGCAAGTCTCAAGAGTCGTGCCCGTGTAGGGTCGCCGGTCAAACAGAGAGGGCGAGGCGATGGAGGAAAACGAAGGCCATTTAATTTTCTGCAGATTCAGAACCCTCTACAAGAACTGGGAATTCATTTGGTTGACCTCCTTGACTTGTTAATTGAAGCGGCCACCGGCGACCTCACGACATGAAGCCGGGCAGGAATGACGACGGACGGGGACCCCTGTCCCTTCTCTTCTTCATAGCATTAAACCAGATATTATTACTTACTGCGATCATGGTTGTTGGGGATTATTAAGAAAAGCCTTGGGGTGATGTAGAAGAAGATCACCAAGGTTTACCAAACCACAACTGTGCCGTCTGCGATCTGTCACAAGCATTCTTGCTGTTTGCTAAAATGCCAAAAGTTAAAAGGAGTGGAGAAAGCAGAGTGGCCAAAAGGCGAAAGATACTTGGAATGTTGCAGGTGCAGCCAATGGGCTACAAAGCACATGGAGACAGACAAGTTCAATTTTTCAAAAGACGACACAGTAGTCTGCTTTATCTCTACTTTCTTATGCTTAATTTGATTGAATATTCGGGCGCTTTAGGGGGTACTCTTGTATATACGCAAGCTTTTGGAACTGGGTGGCCAAGGGGAAGCACTACTTTAATAAGCAATCTGCTTTTCATGTCACACGGTAAGGAAAGATTATACGTTACGTGCATGAGGTAGCTGAGTGACCCACTTGCTCTGTTTCCTCGTTACACATGGACCCAGAAAGTGGCAGCTGAGTCTTCTGCAGCAGCTGTGGTAGCAATCGCGGCTGCCGTAATCGAAGGGGAAAAGGGCGTTCTCAAGCTCTGTGCTGCACCGCTAGCAGTTAAGCGCCTCAAGTTTGAAGGTACGTTACAAAGTAGCCCTGCCCCCTTGGGGAAGTTGTTACACCACACTAGCACACATGGGGGGTATAAATAAGCTTTCTCTATCGAAGGCGCACCTCTCTCTCATTGACCACCGCGGGTGGCCGATCGGAATTGAATCGCTGATCATACCAGTCCAGATTTTCTGTTCTCTTGCAATTAAAGATGGATGTGACGGGAGTAGTAGTTAGTGGCTCTCGCCGGGCTCCCACAGGACAGTACCACCAACCCATTTACTGATTCAACAACTGCTGCTGCTGCACCACCAAATCTTATCATATTCCATGGTCAAACATCCTTTAAACTTGTCTTTGTATTCTGTACCAATACAAGGGGGATCCTCCTAATGAGTGAAACGGAAAGTTCTCGGTACTATGTGTGCCCTTTCGGGGCTTTCTCTCATCCCTGGATGCCGGCTTGAGCGTTCGTATCATGCAAGAGGCAAGACTACAGAGAAGGTCCTCTGTGTTATAAACTTGCAATATTGGATGTGACATAACGCTCCATCAGTAACTCACAGACGACATAATTGTCTGGGTTGAACTGTGAGGTCAAGTTGACAGTTCTCAAATCATGCTCGACATTACAGAGGACGTCGAGTTACCATACAGTAGGAGGAGATGAAGCAGGCTCGCAGTAAGTTACGGCCACAACAGGTGGCTCGCAATAACTTGAATGCCGTCCAAACCCCGGAGAACACTGCTCATGAAATGACAAGACTTTGGAGAAGGGATCGCGCAATGGGCTGGGGGAGGCTCGGAATCCGGGAGGAGTTTAGAGGGAGCAAAAATCTGTTTCTGTCATTTACGCAAACAGGTTCCGGGGCAAGAGACAAAGTTCCCATAAACGAGAAGCGAGGCGTGTTTCCGGGTTCCGGATTTCCAGCTCTCTCGTTTCTCGCACAAACAAAAAATTTTTTGCCCAGGATCTTCACTTGGCCACAGCCGACATACCACTATATTCCACAGTAGGGACGAAAGGGGGAAGAAAGCTAATCAGGATTCGCGAAAGAAGGGAAAGAAGACGGGAATACAGCTCAGAGAATCATCCTGATTCCTGTGTACAACGTCGGGCCTCGTCGTGGCTTGTCAAATCAACCGGTGAAATGAAATGAAAGGACGGGAACATGGAAAAGCCAACGAGATGGGACAACGTAGGCATTTGATCTTTGAAGTTTTTGAACTACATTTTTCTGGACGTACTTGCAGAGCTCACATAGACACTATCACACAGACACTATCACTAGAGTGGTAACCCCCCGGCCTGTTCTCGGCTTGTACTTTGAATTACTGGTTGAGGGGCTTTTAAAGCAAAGATTTTTTTTCCCCCAGTCTCGGTAATTGAAAACAGTGGATGATCTCTCTTCATTAAAGTAGCACACAGATTTTGATGCTCCTAACCCCATTACAAATCTCCGAAATCTTCCCCATTGCCGCTTTTTCGATAAGATCTGACCCCCTGCTCTTCTGAGACTTCCGTGATTATTTCAGAACTCTGATACACATGAGAGAGAAGGAAGAAAAAGACACGGATGACCAAACAAAACACCCAGTAATGCATTCTGTACAGAGCTTGATGGAAGATGATTACTTCGACAGTTTACCTTACCTTAATAGTTAGAAAAGAGAAAAGAAAAAGAACAACGTCCCAAAAACAAAAATAACACCCGCAATGAAGAAAGATAAGTCCCCCAAACCTAAAAACAAAACCACGAATTTCCCACTAAATGCTAAGGAGATCAGGCGGCGGCGACCTGGGCGGCGGTGTTTGTTGTTCTTTCGCCTCTTTACCAGCTGTTGCCGGCGGCTCCGACGACGGCGGGGAAGGCTCATTCGCCGAGTCGCCTGGTTTGGCAGGGGCCTTGGGGAGCTCTGTCAAGATCTGGACGACTTCTCGCATCGTGGGGCGCTCCACGCTCTGTTCCTCCACGCACAGCATCGCGACATAGAAGACGTGCATCACTTCGTGGAGAGGGACGGTGGGGAGACGAGGGTCCAGGATTTTCAGCACGCCTTCCTTGTTCGAGTCGGTCATTTTCCGTACCCACTGCACGATATCGACTCCGTCCCCGAACTCTCCGACGGGTTTCCGACCGGTGACGAGTTCCAGGAGAACCACCCCGAAGCTGTAGACATCGCTCTTTTCATCTACTTTCAAGGTGTAGGCATACTCTGCAGCAGTGATCAATACAACAATTGTTTAGAGATGAACTGGGAATCGATACAGAAGAAAGTGCTGAGTTCTTTTCATCACAAACTCAGAGCAACAAATTAGTAAGCATTCTAAATGAAGAAGGAAAGAGAAAAGGGGATAACTGTTTATGAAAAATCAAGATTAGACTAAAAACGGGACAGGGAACGGAATGAATACATAAAAATGCATTAAATGAGAAAATAGCAGGGAACAATTTATGGGTTATCCATTACCTGGAGCAATGTATCCATACGACCCAGCAATGGCGGACATGCATTCCGAAGTACCCGAATCCTGCAGAAACTTGGCGAGACCAAAATCGGCGACATGGGCCTCGAAACCGGAATCCAGGAGGATATTGTTCGATTTCACATCACGGTGCAGGATCAAGGGAGAGCAGTCGTGGTGAAGATAGCACAACCCCTTGGCGGCCTCCACTGCAATCTTGTACCGAGTGTCCCAGTGCAGGTGACCCCCTTTCTTCCCGTGAAGAACCTCACCCAAGCTTCCGTTCGGCATGTATTCGTACACCAAGAGATTCGTCTCGTGGTTGGAACAGAATCCAAGCAACCTCACTATGTGGCGATGCCGGATCCGCCCAAGCGTCTGAATCTCCGCCGAGAAGCCGTGATCGTGGGAGGAACCCCTGCTCATGGCCGGTAGTCTTTTGACGGCGACTTGGTCTCCGTTGGGCATTACCCCCTTGTACACAATCCCCGCCCCGCCTTTGCCGATGATGTTATCCTCCTTCAGGCAGTCGAGGACGTCGTCGCAGGTGAAGTCCAGTCGCTGGAACGCCGTCAGTTTCCAAGCTCTGGCTCCGCTGGCTTTCTTCAGCGACCGGGCCTTGATGATGGCCGCCACGGCGAACGCAATTGAACAGAGGAGGAGGCCGATGACGAGGAGGAGTTTCAGCGAGGCAGAGAGGGGTCCCTTGACGTGTTGGGCGTGGGACCCGGTTCCTTCGCCGTTCTTGCAGGGACCCAGGTACGGTCCGCACAGACCAGGGTTGCCGAGGAAGGAGGTCGAATTGAAGTAGCTGAACTGGCCGGAGCCGGGTACGATGCCGGTGAGATTGTTGTAAGAAAAATCGACCGAAGTCAGGCTCTGCATCGCGGAAATGGTGGCCGGAATCGAACCCACGAGATGGTTCCGCGAGATGTTCAAGTAATTCAAGATTCTCATACTCGTAATCTCCTCCGGAATCTCCCCAGAGAGCTCATTTTGGCTGAGATCGACGAACGTGAGCAACCGGCATTTGCTTATCTCCGGCGCAATTGGCCCCGAAAACTTATTGTTGCGAAAGTCCAACTTCGACAGCTGCTGCAACCGCCCAATCTCGGCTGGGACTTTGCCGGAAAATTGATTTCCGTCCAAGAGAAGCTTCTGCAGACCGGAGAACTTCCCAATAGACGGCGGGAGGGGCCCCGAAAGCCGGTTGTTGGATAGAGTGAGCTGCCCGAGACTCGCCGAGATCGAATCGGTCTCCGGGAACTCACCTATCAGGAGATTATCTTGTAGCTCGAATTGCTGAAGCTGGGGTAAGCTCAACAACCCCTTTGGGATCGATCCATTGAGATAGTTGTCACCCATGCGAATCCGGGTCAGTGATTCGCATCGGCCAAGGGAATCAGGGATTTGGCCGAACAGGGCATTCTGCAATGCGATTATAGTCTGCAGCCGGTTTCCAGAACACAGGTCCGGCGGCAGAGTTCCGGTGAGCTTGTTCGACGAAAGATCCAGCAGCTGAAGCCTCCCATTCTTTCCGAGCTTCACGGGGATGCTCCCAGTGAAATTATTCTCCCAAAGCTGCAACACTTCCAGCTCGGGGAGATCGCCGATGAAGTCTGGGATGGAGCCGTGGAGCTTGTTCCGGAACAGATTCAAGAGGGTGAGGTTTTTCAGCTGGGAGAGCTCGGTTGGGATCTCACCGGCGAGTATGTTATTCGACAGATCCATGGACTTCAAGCTGTACAAGTTGCCGAGCTCGCGCGTGATGGTCCCCGAGAGTCCGTTCACCTGCAAAAACAAGGTATCGAGGTTGCGGAGGTTACCGATCTCCGGTGGTATTTCACCGGAGAGCCCACAGTTGGCGATGTCGAGCCTGACCAGTTGGGTGAGGTTCCCAATCTCGGGAGGAATACCTCCTTCATAGGCATTGTAGTAACCCAGATAGAGCTCCCTGAGTCGGGTAAGGTTACCTATTTCCGGCGGGATGGTCCCCACGAGCTCGTTTCCGGAAAGCGCCAGGTACTCGAGGTACCTCCACCGGCCGTACTCCGGCGGAATGTTCCCGGAGAAGTAGTTCCCCCCGAGGTGCAAGTGACGGAGGTTCGGCATCTCGGTGACCTCCAGGGGCAGAAGTCCGGTGAGGTTGTTATTGTAGAGATCGAAAACCTGGAGGTTCTTGAGGTGGGCGAGCTGGGCGGGGAGCGTCTGGTTGAAGATATTGTTGCTGAGATTGAGGTTGCGGAGATCGGCCATCCGGGAGATCTCCGGGGGAATGGGTCCGGAGAAAGTGTTAGCGGCGAGGGAGAGGTTGAGGAGTCCGGCGAGGGCGGCGACGTCCGGGGACAAGACACCGGAGAGGTTCATGTTGGAGAGGTCGAGGGCGTGGACGTAGCGGCCGGTGGAGTCGCAGGTGACGCCGTTCCAAGAGCAGTGGTCGGTACTGTCGGGGGTCCATGATCTGAGGGAGGCCTGGGGGTCGTCGGAAATGGCCGCTTTGATGGACAGCAGAGCTCGGTGCTCGGAATCCCACACCGCGACGCATTCTCCGGTGAGATTGAGTGAGAGGAAGAGGAGGAGGAAGAGAGGCGCCGCCTTTCTGGCCTCCGCTTCCATTTCCGCCTTTACAGAGAAGAGAAGGAGACGAAGATGAAGAAGAAGAAGAAGAAGAAGCGAGTGAGGAGAGCAGGAGTGAGAGGTTCTCCTTTTTATCCCCCTTTGTTTTTTTAAAGTTTCATTTTTTCAAAAACATTAAAAACAAAAAAAGCATGAGTAGTCGAGGTCTTTGGAAGTCGCTGCCTGACTGTGCCCTCCAGCTTTTGATGATGTTTTTACCACCTTACTTTTATCCACTCGAGGGCCTTGCTTGCTTTGGATGCCGCTCTTTTTCCCATGTTACTTTTAATTAGGGAAAAATTTAGAAACTAATCGAATAATGAAAAGCCTAAATTACCGACACTTGTCTTCCATTACCTATAAACTCTTTCTAATGGACCCCACCGTCGTTAGTCAATTCGTTGCAGCGATCGCTCCACTCCTTTGAACGACAAAGTGTAAAACAAAAAATGAGTACGATCCAAAAGGGGAACGGCACCGATCGCTCTGCACAGCAGAAGGTGGGTCCACCATCGGAAACCAATAATTCATCGGCACGCGTGTGCGGGTTTGAGGAGGCATCGGATTTATCCCAAGTTTTTTGGTGGATAAATCGTAATTATGAAATTAATATAAATAGTGTTTTTTAGTTTTGATGATAAGAATGGAGGGCGGTCAAAAACGAAGACCGGGCGACATGGGGAAGACACGAGGAGTGTGATTTCGTGGACTTTTTCGTTTCCGGTTTTGCCCTTCTTGATCCTACCGAGTTGCACCGTTGTTTTTTTCTTTTTTTATTACCGGGGTATGGTCCGTGGACCACATCACATGGCTTTTTATTACTGAGAAGTTAGTATTGACTCACCAACCCTCTCCTTTGTGTGTATAAAATCAATTTTACATTCAAGATAAATTTACATTTAAAAGATAATAATTTAAAATCAGTACATTCTAATTTTTTATATTGTGAAAACTTAAGGTTTAGGGTTTCTCATAGGGTTTAGGTTTCTCATAGGGTTTAGGTTTCTCATAGGGTTTAGGTTTCTCATAGGGTTTAGGGTTAAAAATCTTATTTTCGAATTTATATCGCGTGAACGCTAAGTAATAATGTAAAATGTAAAAAGATGTAGTACTTGTATCACTAATCTAATAATTTTATTAAAAAAATAAACTCTTCTTAATTTTATCTCCTACTTTATCTTACTGGGCTGCAACGTGGATGCTGAATTTTAGGGATTAAAATTTCATGCGAACTAAAAATTGATGGATATTATTACTTGTGCAAAAACTTGGACTCCATCTCAGATTCCTGCCTATTTAATTGCTGCGTCCTCCTTAACGAGCTTTAATAACCACAGTTCAAAATTGATGAAACAAAACGAAAAACCGGATCGAAATTTCAAGACGAGTCTTTTGCGAAGTGGGAGAAAGAAGCAGTGAGCAATGCGGGCCCAATCCCAACGCCATCAGAGAAATGCTTCATCACCACTTTCCTGCCCAACCCGCTCCCGAGCATCTCGTTCACGGTGTTGTGCAGATAG
Source organism: Aristolochia contorta (assembly GCA_022405105.1). Taxonomy (NCBI): domain Eukaryota; kingdom Viridiplantae; phylum Streptophyta; class Magnoliopsida; order Piperales; family Aristolochiaceae; genus Aristolochia; species Aristolochia contorta. The sequence continues at coordinate 7,736,276 of CM039670.1, forward strand.
TCTCTGTAGAGACGATAATGCTCGTAAAGCCCCCCATCAACCACAACCAAGATTTGCTGCTGCTGCTGCTCGTTCAGCCTTCCCTGCTTCTTCAAGATACCCACTATGGCAGCTGCGCTCAACCGTGCAGCTCGCTTGGCCACTATGTCGCAGATCATCACTGCCAATTCTCGTACCCCTCGACTCGAATCCATAATCTGCATGCAGGGAAGTTAACAAACAGAAATTCTGTATTCATAAAGCGCAGAGGATTTGCATGCCTTGAGTGGATATTGTTAGAAAGTTGCAGAAGCAGAGTGAAAGGAGAGAGAGAGAGAGAGAGAGAGAGAGAGAGAGAGATTTGAGAGCGCTTGCTTGCTTACCCCTAGCCTTTCCTTCAACTTCTCATCAACTACCTCGAGACCTTCTGATGTATCTTGATGCATGGCGGCCATATCACCAGTCCTACTCATTAACACAGTTACTATTAGTGAATCATTTGTCCTACTAACAAATTACAGGCACAGCTCTATAGATAGGTAAAAGAAAATGTCATGTTGACTCTCCTTCATAAACCCGGCTTTCAAAGAATACAAATTAGTACTTTTTGTAGAGCTCAAAAACAGAATTCTGCCTATTGAGAAAGTGGCTACGATTCGAGTCAGTATCAGAATTCCTTGTTGATAGTACCTCAATGCAAAAGGAATTGTTAACTTTGCTGGAACTGAGTTTCCAAGCAGTAATGTTTCTTCCGCTATTCTTAACAGGGCCTTTCTCACAATCTCACCCAAACACATCCCCGAGATGAGCTTATCAAAGATCTATGCATAAAAAAAGAGACCCGAACTAGTTAAGAAAACATGCAAAATAAACAGAATTAGTAAGGCATAAAAATAAACTAGTATGAATGATTACAGACCTGCTCTCCAGGATTCAAGCTCTCTACATCCAAAGAGATGTCAAATTCTGTGATGGGGAGGTCTTCAGACCGAAAGTTTCCCCACTCTAGATTGACAACCTGTAAATCACCGAAAAAAACAACAAAAATTATACCCCTTTGATCACATGAGTTGCAAGAATTATGATATAATCTGCAAAGAAACCACTTAACTTTGCATCAGGAAACCAAGTAGCTAGACGTTTGTGTAAATTGGGAGGAACACAGAGACAGAATGATCACCAATTCACCACTGGCGACTGCAAGTAATGGAAAGGGAGAGAAGTAATTACCAGCTCGCCGGACAGAGGGAGGGGCCCTCTACATTTGGGAACACTGAGAGCTGCCTCAACATAGGAGGCATTTGTGGTCATCCCAAGTATGACTGCAGCGACAGCATTAGAGCCAAAATACCTTCCGCTGGCCAAAGTGGCAACAGTATCATTCACCACTGCAGAGACTTGCAGATCGACGCCCCTGTTCTGTATGGCTTTGTTGATCTCTACTATCATATCCTTCCCCTCCTGAATTCATTCTAAGGGTCAGTGACACAATAATCAAACTTTGGCCAAGGGAAACGTCGGCGTTTAATTCTGTTTTCTCCTTAACTGTGTCTTTGAGTGAGAAACCCTTGCTCCACTCGATCACTGCCATGTCGGACGAGTCGAGGTGGACAGGAAATGATGCAACAACGCAGAGTTGCCTCTGTTTTCCCGAAGGGACATGGAAGCCCTCCTCCTCCTTCGACACGAAGGATTGCAGTTCGCCCGCTACGAAATCCAAAAACTCCTTCAAACACAAATTTGCCATAATGTCGTGAATTTAGAGGTATGTACTAGTTACAGAGTCGGAAAAAACAGATACAAAGATGAACAGATAGTGTATGATGACTATGGGCACCTCGAGAGGGCCAACCATTAATCTTGTTGGGATTGGAATGGCCTTGACTTCTTGGTGGATCACACCGGAGCCCTTTCCGCCCAGTTTTACGCGAGAGAGGCGAAGATCTGTCCTTCCTAATTCCACTCCGTAGAACAGTCCTTCCTCGTCACTGCAACAATGAGCACGAGGTTGTTCAATTCATATTGATCATCTTCCCTGAAAACATAGAAAAAAGCTACAAAACAGGCGCAAATATTGGAGCAGTTTTAAGGGTGCCCAGAGCAGACCCAGTTGGGAGCGAGTCGATATGATCGGTGGGGATCATCTGGAGGCGGCTGCCGTCATTCTCCGACGCGAGCCCGACCTGCATTTGGAAGGCCATGGCGTCCGCGAGCTTCCACAGCTTCTTCAATGGCGTCGCACACTGCTTACCCAAGTTGTTAACGACTCGGTTGGCTCGCCTCCAATGCCGCGTCCTCTTCAGCTCCCCCTGCACCAGTAATACCACCATGGCCACCGCCGACAAGGTTCCGGCAACCACCACCTCCTTCCTCATTCTCTAGCTTGGTTTCTGTGTGTATCAATCAATTTCTCTTTCGCCCCTTTAAGAAGGAATCCCTCCTTCCCTTGCCCACTTGATTAACTTCTCTGTTAAACTGAACGACACTCGGGAGATTTTGCTGATCTCAGTTGATCTCACCCACGCAGCCACGATTATCGGATCGGGAAGAGTGGAGATTGGAATTGGTGCAACAGTAATTCCTTTCCTTCAGCAAGTCTCTATGCTTTCTCTAGCTCGTCAGTTAGTTTTATCCGGAACCCGGAATGACACGTCCATATTAATCCACACCATGCGACGTTTTTCAAGCAAACACAAACCTCACGAAAATTTCTCGAGATGAGTCTGGTCAGATCTCTATCGCCATAATATAGCTTCCTCTCTCTGTAGCTTAACAGTGGGAATTCCCAATGTTATTAACGCTCATGGAATTAAACACCATACACCTGCTGAACTATTGATCCCAGATTACCGTTTCGTGTTTCATTCTCATTTTGCTTGATTAATCTCTTGTACTTGATGAGAAAAACAGATAATAGATCCACATATATCATTTCTTTGCAGCACATATACATAACATATTGAGCGATTTCAATTCGATTGCAAGACGTATCTGAGATTTATAAAACGAACCCTACTTGGGTCTTACAGCAAACCGCATATACTGCGAGTGATGATGCCTACATCGGAAGGATCCAGGATGCTGCGTGGGAGAGCAAACGCACTGCCTCACCGTCGTCCTCGTCGCCGCCTCTGGCGTCGCCGAAGGGGCGAGTGGAGGGGTTCCCCCATCCCGCAACAATGGCGGGTCCGACCAAAACCTTCTGGAAAGCCTCACGCCTTCAAGAGGCAAGCCGGGGTAACACATTTCTGATCTTTTCTTCTTCTTCTTCTTCTTCTTCTTCTTCTTCTTCTTCTTCCTTCTTGTCTCAATCCTGAAACCAGGGGGCTTTACTGGGTTGTTGATTTGATGTATTGACGTTATTCGGAGGCCCCAGCGCGGTAGCTTCAGGTAGAAGAGAGAATCTGAATGAACTGCTTTTCTTGATCCGTGAAAGTGTCGTTTTGTAGCAGGAGAGGAAAAGGATCCCTTGTTGCAGAGGGGGAAAGCCACCACTTGTCGAATGGAGGACGGAAGCGGGAAGGGCAAGCTTTGCATTCGCGCCACCGCGATTTTTCGTCTTCTTCGACTGCGAATGGATAATGGATGAGGAGGGGACCTTGCTGTGTTATTCTTTATATATTTTTATTAAAATATATTGACTATACAATATATAATATAAATAGAAGTATGGACTATGGAATATTATTAGTTTTTGTTGTTTGTGAGGTAATGAAATAGATAATGATATAAATAAATAAATAGAATGACAAAACAACATATACAAATGCATGAAATATTACCCTATAAAAAGTATTCAATGATAATTAATTTAAGGCATTTAAATTATAAATAATATTTTAGTATATAATGAGTCTAGTGGAGATTTTGAAAATTGAAACGTTATACCAGTCATGTTATAAAGTTATATTTAGTCTGATTAAGATTTTGTTAAACTAGTAATTTGTCATATAATAACATAGCAACAAATACATATATAAGCTTTAATAAAAATGAGTAAAAAACATAATCTATATAATAGAAGAATAAATGGCTAAAATTACTCGGTTTATATTTTGGGTATGATTGTTAACCTATATCTGTTAAGCCTAGTGAATAATAAATTCAAAATCAACAAGCTGAATAAAATTGGCACCCCTTCTGTCTCAAGGTGCCCTACCACTATACTTCGCCTCATAAAATTTTTCAAAGGATGGTTCGAGCAAGGTTTTATGAGCTTAAATTGGATATAAGTAAGATTAAAAAAAAACTGTCATATATGGCTGAGATAATATATTTGTCTCACTACCAACTAAAAATATGTGGGAAACCCTTTATGATTTTAAAACTAAGTGGACTTTGGGTAGGATAAAGTAATCCACTTTTTAGGATGTTTAAAGAGGGAATTTGTAGGTGAGGTAAGGATTTCTCATTGTAGTATATGACCATTAAGGTCTACACACATGGAGTTTATTTTTGTTTCATGTTCACACGAGGAGATAGTTGATTATGACAATATTGCATAAGCATTGTTGCAATGAAATCTCCTTGTTCAAATGTGTGAGTATAAAAAATATGAAAAGATGCGGAGTTCTCTTCTCTTTGTGCAATTTTTATTTTATTGCTCTGTGTGATATATTAAATGTTTAAATTGTATATGTTTGTTTTCAGGTTATTATGGCGTGTCGTGATATCATGATCAATTTGATGCGTTAATGTTTATATTTTTAAATTACAAGTATTCATGCCATTTTTTTATTGTCATAGAAACAGTTTAAGAAGAGCATGCAAGATTACCAAGACAACTCCGAAACTTTATATTACTACAGTGTTTTGATAGAAAACAGCTTGAAAGGCAATACCCATGTAGGCAAAATCAGGGTACTTCTACACATAAAGACGTAGTGGTAGATGATAATTACATGTAGTGGTAATAAACAACAACAAAATAGACATAGTGAGAAATTAATCATATGATTATTTTATATCCAAAATAATTTATTAAAGGTAATTAAAAATATGAATAATTTGTACCCTTTGAAACTTAGAATTGGCCTGCCAAATTCTCTTTCAACAGGTTAACCACGGGGTTGGAGAAGAAGATCAAACATATTAAGTAGGAAGGCATGGGAGTAAGTTGAATATTTAGATAATGAGTAATGCCCGCACCTATCCGACTTACATATTAATCTAATCCCATAAAAATATAAAAAATATTTTTTTTATAAAATTCTATTTTCTAGAGGATAAACCGTAGGCTAGTTTAAATTAACATGTACGTGGGATAGGTAATGCCATAGGCGCATCTAACATTTTTCTCAGATAATAAGTCGTATCATAGTTTGTTTTCAATGCGGTACATTGATGTTCATATTTGTAACTTACAACTATTCATTTCATGTTCTTATAATCATAGATAATAAGTTGTACCAAAGTTTGTTTTCATTGTGCTACATTGATGTTAATATGTGTAACTTACAACTATTCATTTCATGTTCACATACTCATAGATAATAAATTGTATCAAAATTTGTTTTCAATGTGCTACGTTGATGTTGATATTAGTAACTTACAACTATTCGATTCACGTTCTTATAGTCTTAGAAATTGATAAAAGTGCGCAAGCTTAGCAAGAGAATTCCGGAAATTTATATTACAACAAGGCCGTGACAGAAAATGCCGGGAACATGAGTAATTGATTTGACGACGGCACCTCCATTTTGATCGATCATGGAGGAAGAGAAAGCTGCCGCATACTACGACGAGCTCACGCGCAAAGGTGAAGGCGCTGCTAGATTTAAACAGGGACTCGGATTTTCCTCATCGCTTTCCTCCGATTCCGACCCTCCCAAAAGCTCTACATCTTCCTCCTTCCTCAGTAGTTTCGTCCGAGCTTCGAAACCCGCAACGGAATCCGATATAATAAGAGAAACTCAGCTGAACAGTGTTAGGGACAAACTGAAGAGCAAAAGCCACACTTCTACCACCAATTCCTCCCGTTATACTGATAGCTCGTCCAGAAGGCATCATGGTGATTATGATTCGAGGCGGAGACGCGAGCCCCGCGACAGAGACGAAGAGCATCGATATGGTCTGTATGGCAGGGAAAAGCGGGAGAGAAGAAGAGGGAGAAGTAGAAGCAGGAGCAGGAGCAGGTCTCCTAGGTCGAGAAGACCGCCGAGAAAGGACAAGAGTGGTCTGACTGATTATTCCCGTCTTATTAAAGGCTATGACAACATGGTTAGCTCTCTGTACTTCTTTAAATAGGATATCGGCAGAGAAATTCTTATTCAAGCTAAGAATTAACCGGGCTAAATTTAAAGGGTATTTGTATGAGATCCTTTTAATGGTCTGATGGAAATAATTAGAGTTACCACACTATGCAGGGGAACTATTAAGTTTGTGGGTTAAAGATATCTCTCTCATAAATTTGATATCTTCTGAATTGTCTTTTTCATCCTTGTGTGACATAATTCGAGGATGCTGCAAGGAATATTTTCAGGTCGGGAGTAATAGATGGTTGCTAGTCTCCTCCTCCTCGTTACACAAACTGCATAATGAGTTAATTACCATCTGCCCCCTTTTGGTAAACTCATCGCATGTGAGTATTTTTTCTTGCCCTGCTATCCACACAAACTGTTTGACTTTGTTAGGAGCCATCAGTTTCCATGCATCTTCCACTCCACTATTAATTGGGGGTTTTGAAGTCTGAATATATTCATAGAATGACGCCACTGTGAAATGCCCATTTGGATTAAGTGTCCAGATTATCTCATCTTCCTCCATTTCTGACCTGTGCAGTTTTTCTAATGATTTTAGCAGTGAGGTCAGTTCAGCAACTTCCACTTCTTGCAAGTGCCTTCTGAGGTAGAAGTTTTTGCTGCCTTCTCCCAAAACTTGAGCTACTGTAGCGTCTTTGCTTAGAGACAATTGGTAGATCAATGGAAAGGATTCTGAAAGAGGCTGATTCTCCAGCCACATGTCCTTCCAGAATTTTGCTTTTGTGCCTTTTCTGGCGTGAAACCTTATAAGCTTACATACTTCTGATTTTTGCTTTATAATACCCCTCCATAACCTTGAAGATGTTGTACATGAGCATTTTTTTGGTAGCCAGATATGTTCTGCTTTGCCGTAAGACCCCTCAATGATCTTTCTCCATAGAGCATTTTTTTCTTTTGCATATCTCCAAGTTCATTTTGTTAGCAGGGCTGAGTTAACCTCTTTAATATGACAAATACTGAGTCCCCCTTGTGTTTTCGGCCTGCACACTGTTTTCCAATTCACCAGTGGATATGTAAATTGACTTGCTGTCCCACACCAAAGGAACCTCCTCTGTAGGGCCTCAATTCTTGAAGCCACATTTTTAGGACATTCCATAAGAGATAAATAGTATGTCGGGATTCCAGTGAGGGTGGCTTTGATTAAGGTGGTCTTCCCTGCTTGAGTAAGAAACTGACCCTTCCAGCTATCTAACCTCCTTTGACATCTCTCAATAACCGGGTCCCACAAATTTTTAGTGGCTTTTCCATTAAAGAGTGGTAGCCCAAGATGCTTGCTGGGTAAGTCGATCTTGCTGCAACCAAGTATACCCCTGATTTGTTTTTCTAGGCACCTTTCCAGATTAAGGCTTATCATCCCAGACTCTCCCCAATTGATAGCTTGTCCAGATGCCATTTGGTACAAATTTAGTATGACTATAGCATTAAGCATCTGCATATTGCTTCCTTGGCATAACATCATCGTGTCATCCACAAATTGAAGTATTGGAACATGTATGCCACCTGTTGTTAAGCCTGCAATCCACCCTTTCTCATAGAATTCTTCAAATACCTTCATAATGTCCCTTTTTAAAAAATCCCAGCCAGTTTTATAAAACTCTGCTGTAAACCCATCGGGACCCGGAGCTTTTTCATTTGGATGAGAGAAAATTGCCTCTTTTACCTCCTCCTCAGAGAACGGTTTAATCAAATTCTGACTGTCATGTGATGTGAGTGAATTTAATACTATCCTCTCAGGAAATGGTCTGCTGGTCCCTTCGTCTTTATATAAGTCTGAGTAGTAGTTTTCAAAAACTTCTATGATTTCTCTTGGCTCTGTTATAGATTTTCCATTCACTTCTAATACGCTGATTCTATTATTTCTTCTGTTTGCTGTGGCTATCGCATGATAGAATTTTGTGTTCGCATCCCCTTCCTTGATCCACTTGTAGTGTGCCCTTTGCCTCCAATAGATCATCTCTTGTGTATCAACGTTGTCCGCCTTTTGCCTTAGCTTTTCTATTTCCACCTCCTCAAGAATGTTTATTCCTTGCTGCTCTTCATTTTTATCGAGCTCATCTATTTTTTGTATCAAATCGTTTCTTTCCTTCTCAAAGTTCAGGGATCTTTCCTTTTTCTTGTCTTTCAATTTTCTCTTGAGTAGCTTTAGTTTTTGGCTGAACTGGAACCCTTGTGAACCCTCTACTTTTATGCCTTGCCACCACTTTTTAACCATTTCAGAGAAACCCTCTTCTTTTAACCAGCAAGCTTCAAATCTGAATGGGGGTGGCCCCCATGATGCAGTCTCTGTTTCGAGGAGGATTGGGTTGTGATCTGATGCTGTTCTAGGTAAGATCTTTGCTGCGGAGCTCTTGAAGATATCTAGCCATTTTCTATTCACCATGAATCGATCCAATTTCGCAAGGATGGGTGGCCTTCTTCTATTTGTCCAAGTAAATTCTCCACCAGAGAGATGTAAATCAGTAAGTAGATTATCAGAGATAAAGGCTTCAAAATTCCTCATTGATGCTGTGTAATTGTTTCTGCCCCCTTTCTTTTCTGTAGCAAATCTATCCACATTGAAGTCTCCGCCCAGTACACACGGAATATCCCACAATTGCAGAATTCTAGAAATTTCCTCCCACATTTTATCTCTCTGACTGGCTCTAGTAGGGCCATAAATAGCAAGTGCCCCCCATTGCTGCATTGATTTTTTTTCCTTGAAATGACAAGCTAAGAGGTATTTCCCTTTTTTTGTATTTATTAAGTCTACATATCTTTGTTCCCAAATCATCAAAATTCCCCATGCGCTTCCTTGTGCTTCGATCCCCTCCCAAATTGACTTTTTTCCAAACCACAACTCACGGATAATATTTGGAGTGATGTTTTTGATCTTTGTTTCTTGTAACATGACTATCCTTGCTTTCGAGCTTCTAATAACAGCTCTTACACTGGCTCTTCGACTAGCTGTGTTAAGGCCACGAACATTCCATGACAAAATATTCATGGCAACTGACTTCTGTTGTGAATCTCTTTCTTCATCTTCTTAAATCTTTCTCGGCACTGTAGTATTTTTTCTCTCTCCATGCCCATTGCAGTTCCAAACTCTTCCAGAGCTTGCTCCATAATGTTTTCTATTCTGGCCTCCTCCCTTTCATTGTCCTCTTCAGACTTGGAGTCGTCATGTAGCTGTTCGAAAATTTCAGCATCATCCTTCGATCCATTTCGAGAGCTTCGATCTCTACGCTTTGACATCTTTGGACCGATTCTGGATCTCCTGCGCGTGTAGAATTTTAAGCATTCACTACTTCCGCCTCTTTCTGGTTCCCCTTCAGATCGTGCCTCCCTTTCTTCCTCTATTTCTTCTTCCGAACATTCCTGCACGTCGTTATCGTTTTCTGGTTGAAAAGTCGTGGGCGGGTATTCCGCATCCGGATCCGGATTCAGATCTAGATTAATCGTCACTTTGTTCACTATACTGAATCGCTCCGAGCCTGCAACTAACTTTGAGTTAGTGACTTGTTCCGGTTCAAGTGGTGAGTCAAACTGTTGTTTCGTCTCCTGGACGGCCCCTTTCGAACTTTCTGGATTACCTCGATCCACGATTTGAATTTCAAAATTCGAATTTAATTCTGGCTCCTTCGACTTCTGTGCACTTTCGTCCTTCGAGACTTCTTCTAACTACAGGGCATTAACCAGCGTACTTTGGATCTGGACTTTAGCAGTTCTCCGTCTTCCTTCTTCATTTCCAGCCGCCCTTCTGGCTACCTTCAGCTTCTTCTTATTGTATTTCTTTTTCTTACTTTTTTCCTTTCTCTCCCCTAGGGACTTTAGTTTAATGGCTACCCTAAAGGATTCATGTCCGCCTCTTATGGTGGCTGATTTTGTTACAGCCGCTGCTCCCACCGATTTAATCACGGCCCTGAAGCAATTAATTCTATCTCTCGAAGCCAGGTCTCCGAATGATTCCGTTATGCTCAGGAATATCTCCGGATGCCATAGGTGTGGAGGAATGTTCCAAATCTCTATTTCCATCAGCTCCTCTGTGCTGTTATACTCAGGTTCCCTTGCCGTAATTGCCACAAAGGTCTTCTCTTTTAGCTCTTCTTCCAGTGCCAAAATTCGCTTTTTGTTTCTCTTCGGTATCTATTTGTACTAGCCATTTATTTTTCCCCAACAGATGGACTTTCGGGGCATTGACTAGTCGCCACTGTTTCTTGATTTCATTCTGCAGGCCGCTATTTTTTCAGCTCTTCTTGCAGGTTTCCGCCACGATACATTTTTTCATCTCTTCTTTCCTGTCCTTTGCGAGCCCTGGCTGGACATTCAATGTTAGGATCCCGTTTTCATACGTTTTGGAGACCAAATCCTTCGTCTTTTTTTGTTCTTTCTGATAAGTCGTCCCTTGTACCCTTTGCTCCTCGTCTTCTAGTGCTACAAAATCTTTTGATCTGCCTTTTTGCTCAATCGGTCGGTTTTCCACAAGGTGTGGTTGAAAGGTATCAGCCGTTGCTAGTTTTCTTTCTATTGTTTCTAGACCATTGATTAACTAGCACCACCCTGAGTGAGGTTTTGCGGACTTGGGAACCCCCACTGAGCCAATCGTTGTTGAGCCTCTATTTTCTGTGATTCTGCAAACTCTACCTTCTGCCTCCTCGTACACCCCTAGCATGTACCTTCCCCCCGCGGTTTCCTTTACCTTTCCAATTGAGTTTTCTTTCAGCAGACTGTTCAGGACTGTTAAGGAGTTGTCGTACGTCCATCGCAGGCACACGGATGAACGATCGTCTTACCCTACCCTTCACTGCTAGCTTTATTGCAAACGCATCCTACAGAGCGATGGTGTCCAGATAGAATCGATTCCCATTAATATTAGTGAAGAAAGAGGCTTTGAGCCCGTCTAGAACTGCTGGCTTGCTGTCCATTTCCTATGGTTTCCGGCTGCCTGATAGTCGCGAAACTGCTTCTCCTCCTCCTAACATCTTCTCCCCCCATATTATATGTAATCTCCCTAATCTGATGATATTCACATGAACTTACTGGTTCAACGTGCCCTGATATGTTGTTGCAATGGAATATTGGCTGGTTAAATATAACAAAAATTTTGAAACACAATTTTCAAAAAAAAAGTTATAAGAAATGGAAACCTTTTTTCTTGAAATATTTAGAATTTATTTCAGCATTTAAAGATTTATAAGAATGAGATTTCATGGGCATAGGGGGCCTTACACAAATTGATCTTTATACAATCCGTTCTTGGCTAAATTATCTGCCTTAGAATTGGCAGATCTGGATGCTTTAGACCGGGATACATTCCAATCTGCTATACTATCATAGATCTAATCAAAGGTGTGTCTTAGTCGCCATGGTGGTGTTGAGGATTTGCTACCCCAACCACTTCTTGGAAAGATATGTGGCTTCACTAGTGGCAAAAAGTCCTAGATAGCCATGTGGAGTAGGATATATTTTACTGACATGTTCAACAAATATGTTCTACTTGATGCCAAACAGATACATCTATGGAGGTTGTAGGATTGTATGATAAGAAAATTTTCGGGAAAGTGATCTTAACTCTTGTATGCAATTGTTGCTTGGCAAATTTTTTGCTTGATGAAGAAACTTAGAGTAAGGAATTTAAAGGGCTCACCAAGAAAAGGGTTTTAAATATGATCCTGATGCCTGATGGTCACCGACTTGTGGAGAGTTACTCATATGCAGACTACTCAGGGTTTGAGTTTGATAAAAAATTTAGTACTGATTTTTTGTGTTTATTGTAGGAAATATAGTTTAGTCAAAGAGTTAGCTATAGAGTGTAATGACTGGCTCCAGCGCAGAGGCAGAATATTGAGTAAAATTACTCTAAGTGAGTTATTATGAGTGAAATTATTTCTCAATAAACTGGGTGTCTCTATCCAAGGTCCTGTGTGGTAATTGAATGTAATAGCCAGGTTGCAATTTTCATTTCTTCGTACCCTGTTTTTCATGAGAAAGACTTCTGAAATTTATTGCTATTTTATGCAAGAGGCTATGATGAGCATTGTTGTGACTCCATTTATGCGATCTACAGATCAGATTGAAGACTTAGTGATGTAGGACAGGAGAATAAGAAGAATTGAAGGGGAAAGAATAGGGAGAAGAGAGGAGAAGAGAGGGGAGGAGAAGAGACGGGGATAAGAGGAAGATAGAAGCATTCAATTCATCATTCAAATCTGAGCTCTCATTTACATTGGTCATAACCTATTTATAGGCTTGCTAGTATTCAACAACCTCACTAAGTAATAAACAAACAAACCCAACAACCACACTAGCTAATAAACTAATAAACCCAACAACCACACTAATAATAGACCCCACAAAGCACACTAACAATTATTCTAAGTAATCCCAACAACCACACTAATCCTAATAAACTATTAAATCCTCCTTGCTGCATCATTCTCCTCCGGTTGAAAAGAACTCGACTCCGTCGAGTAAGAATGCAAATAGGTCTTCCACAAGGCAAAGACAAGTTGAAGATGTGCAGCTGCATGGATCCACGGATCATCAGGGGAGGGCCGATCTTTCCAACGTGCAAAGAAACAATAAGCGCCAACAGGAGATGAAGTGGTAGGTGTGCCTTCTAGACATCGACATATACATCGTGTGGAGCAAGGGTCAACGTCGAAAAATCTGGAGTAATCATGGAAGATGGACCTGCAGACATAGGAGAAGGCAAAACAGGAAGCTCACATGTGCCTCGGTAAGCAAATAAACTTGCCACATTGAATATTAGACTGAGAGAAAAATCAGGAGGCAAATCAAGTACATATGCATTGGACCCGATCCTACAAGGAGTAGCAAAAGGCCCACTAGAGCAAGCATGTGGCGAATAGAGTGTAGGGGAAAGACGAGCCATAATATAATTATCACCCTGAAATTTCTTACACCTATGATGTGCATCAGTAGAAAGTTTAAAAGTATCATTACTCAAAACCATGTTTTGCCTAATCTCAGCACCAATTAGACGAAAAAAAAAGTATGGGCAAAATCAGGCTGAAAAAAATCTATGGTGGAAGAAATAAGGTCAGTGGGCTGTGTGGATAGGCTATATGCAATCTCAAAGAGGTTGTTGTCGGTGGTATGGTATATAGAAATGTTATAGCAAAACGCACCAATGGGTAAGATAACAGTCCAAGTAGCAAGCTTGTCCCTCACTAAACAGTGACGCAAATTCCCCAAACTACGGTTAGCCACCTCTTTTTGACCATTGGTTTGTGTTTGAAAAACAGAGGGAGATTTTATGGAGGTATCATTAGTATTAGTTTTCATAGCTTGTGGAGTTGCAACTGGCAAGATGCATCCCATGAAGAAGTTAAAAATTTTTGTAATTACTATTACAAAAAATAAAAATAAAAATTTGTGACTAGATATATATGCTCTTGCTTGAGGGGGAGTTTTACAAATGTGTATTGAGGGTATTTTGGTCATATCTGTATCTGGTCTAATGCAACTAGGAGTGTAATATGGTGAGGAATGGTATATACTTATGATATTTCAAGTTTGGCGGTATATTGATGTATATTTTTTTGAAATGGTGTGATCTTTTATTGATTTCTGAAAATTGCATTCATCATTTATAATTAGTTACATATAGTACATTTGAGCGACATAATTCAAGCTAGGGTAGAGGGAGCCATGTCCCTGTGATTGTAAATGCCCTCCTTACTCCTTGCTTCGCAAGATTGTCTGCTAAAGAGTTAGCAGACCTAGGAACTTTAGGCCATGATACCTGCCACTCCAACGTAATATCCCAGATTTCATCAAACAAAAGTTTGAGGTGCCAGGGAGGGGGGCAAGTTCCTTTGGCCCATGCTATTGTTAGAGCTGAATCACCTTCAATCACCAGTGGGGTCCTGCTTTCATCTTTAAGTAATCTGACTCCTTCAAGAAGAGCTCTACTTTTTGCCTCATTTGACGTGCAACTACCTGCTGGCCCTGAGTAAACCTTCATTACTTGACCAGTGCTTTCTCAGCAAGCCTCCAAATCCTGCCAGCCCAGGATTACCCCACGAGGAGCCATCAAAGTTAAGTTTTAGCCATCTTGCTTGGGGTGGAGCCTATTCAGTCATATTAGGGGGGCGAGGATTGCTGAAGAATATTATTTTTTACCAGAATTTATAATAACACTTGGGGTAGGGGGGGAAGTTTTCTGAAAGTCATTGCCCATGATATTGTACTTTGAGTTACCTTTTCTATTATGCGTCCAAGGGAGGAGCTGGAATTTCTGAACACACTGCTATTCCTCTCCAACCACAGATGCCATGGGACAGCAGCTAATGTAGCTGTCAACAGTGCCTTCCCAGTATACGGTAATGGGCAGTGCTGACCTTGTTGCATTAATTGTTGCATGTTCTGAGGAAAGCAGGATGGTATGCCAAATTTTCTTAGCAAGACATTCCATACTTTTTGGCTAAAAGGGCAGTGGAGCAGCAGGTGGTTTGCGTTTTCCTCAACCTGTCCACATAGTTTGCACAGTGAGTCAATGATGATCTGTCCCCTTTTTACCAATTGGTCAGATGTGAGTATCTTAGACTGGATTGTTGTCCATATAAATTGCTGAACTTTTTTTGGGGCCGGCAGTTTCCAAGCTAGGCAAGCTGGTGATGTTGTACTTGTGGCATTGCTTATTAGTCCACAATAAGAGGATACCGAGAAGACCCCTGATTTATTAGGCATCCAGACTGTTTCATCCTGTCCCCTTGTTGACAAGTAGGAGGAGCTTAGAAGATGTAGCAGACTGATCACCTCTGTAGCTTCATCATCTTTTAGGTGTCTTCATAATTGTAGGTCCCATGATCCGCCATCTTGGTTTTTCATGTCCACAATCAATGCTCCTTTTTTCATGGACAGGTTGTAGATGTTAGGGAAGCAGAGTTTTAAAGCTTTCTCCCCAATCCAAACATCCTCCCAAAATCTGGTCTTAGTACCACATCTGACATGGTATCTTAAATGCCTTTCAACTACTTGTCTCTCAGCCAAAATTCTTTTTCACAACCTTGAGCCTCTATTCGGGCAGTATTTAGGCATCTTGCTTATTGAATCCGTCCCATACTTGGCGTCTATAGCTTTCCTCCATAAGGCATGGGGTTCTTGTGTGTATCTCTAGATCCATTTTGCTAAGAGGCCAGAATTCATTGTTTTGATTTTTCTGATGCCTAAACCGCCTTCTTTTTTTGGCTTGCACACTTTGGCCCATTTTACAAGCGGACTTGAAATTGTTTTGTCCACCACACCATAGAAATTTCTCTTGTATAGCTTCTAGTTTATTAGCTACACTTGCTTGGACAAGGCAACAGTGACAAGAAATAGATTGGGATCCCAGCTAAGACAAATTTTATCAATGTGACTCTACCTGCTTGAGATAAGAATTGACCTTTCCATGTTTCAAGTCTTTTCTGACACTTCTCAATTACCACTTGCCATAAGCTGTTTGTGATTCTTCCTTAAAAAAGAGGTAGGCCCAAGTAAGTGGACGGTGCAGTCATTACCTTGCATCCCAAAAATTTAGATACTTTTTCTTGTGTGCTGCTATTGAAATTCACCCCCATAAAGCCTGATTTCTCCCAATTAATGGACTGTCCAGACATTAATTTGAACAGCTCCAGCAATGCTTTGAGATTTACTGCTTGCTCCTCCCTACCGTCACTCAGAAGGACAGTGTCATCTGCAAACTGCAGAATTGGAATATTCATTTGTGCATTGATGCTGAAGCCCTCCACGCATGTTTCATGTTGGCCCTTATAGATTAGAGCTCTCAATGCTTCACCAATTATATTAAAAAGAAGGGGGAGAGAGGGTCCCCTTGTCTCAGGCCCCTACTACTCTTGAAGTAACCTTTTACTGTCCCATTGATGTATATTGAGAGAGATATACATCAGTATACTGATGTATCCCTCCCTCCCTCCCTCTCTCCCAATTCTTACTCCTAATTCCCTTGTCATCAAGTTATTATTGCATTCACTTTTTGCTTTAAGGTTTACTTGCTCAGGCTTGAATGAGATGCTAATTAACCTCTATTTGTGTTCAAAAAGCATTTTTCTTTTCATATTTCCCTGTTACCTGATGTCAACTGTTTATTTATTTCAACAGTCTCCTGCAGAAAGGGTTAAAGCCAAGATGAAACTCCAGCTATCTGAAACTGGTATCCCTTTATTCTATTTTTGCTTCATATATTCTTCTTAGTTTCCTCTTGGATTAAAACTTTTCCTGATGATAAGTACTTCATCATATATACTGATCTTGTTTTTGCTCATAATTTTGGTACTGCAAGATGTGGCTAGGGTGTTTTAAAGCTACAGTTTTCATGCAATACTGGTCACGAGCGGTTTCTTCTAGTGCAGTGAAAACACTTGAATAAAAACAATTGACAGCAACATATGAGCTACTAACTTAGATTTGAACTTCTTGTGGCTTCAGTTCTAGTAAACCTTTTTGCTGTCCTTTGTCCTAAAATCTGTTTTTGATCACTGAAAGATTTTTCCCTTTGTTTGCTTTTGTAGTGTTGACCTATTTGTTTGCATATGTAGGATCTTAGAGTGGCATATCAAATTTTTTGTAAACCACATAGAGCATCAACAACATATCAATTTCTACTCTTTGGAACTGTTTTTGATGATATAGAGGTGATGACGATTGAATGACATATAGCGCGGAGTAAAATGTGTTGATCAGCAAGTGTCATAGCAGATAAGCTAGCAAAAGCAGGGGGGGTATCACTGGACTCATAGCTTGTTGGTCCTAGTTTTATAACTTCCAAGCTTGAAATTGCTAAAAGAAAATGTATCTTATCTTGTACTACTATGTTGTACTATGATTGATTACTTGTCAAATAAAATATCACAGTCAAGTCCAAAAAAAAAAAAGGAAGAAAAAGGAGAAAAAAAGAGTTAGTGCAAAAGGGGATTAGTTTATGAAAGTACCAGCCCTTGTGCAGTCCCAGGCCTGGATGGAACGAGGAGAATGTGCATTTATTGTAGAACCATTAATAATATCATGATCAAGTACGGTTTTCCTATACCCAGACTTGATGATATGTTAGATTAACTCAGTGGGGGCAACAATATTCTCTAAATCAATCTTAGAAGTGGATACCATAAAAATAAGAATTTGATCAAGAGATGAATGGAAGATGGCTTTCAAAACAAGAGAGGGACTTTATGAATGGCTTTTGCTGCATTTTTGACTCACTAATGCTCCTAGATTTTTCATGAGGATGATGAATAAAGGCCCATAAACCCTGTTTACCCTAACTTAGATACGTAACAATATGTCCCTCTATTTTAATTACAGAGAGCAACTGTATGAGAGGTCCTATAAACAGAAAATCAGCACTCCTACGAGAGAAAGGAGAAATGACTAATATAATCTGGTGAAAAGAGATCAAAACCTTCTACGATATTTCATCAATTTCTCTTTTTTTGAAAGTTAAAATAAAACTCTCTTCTATATACAATTGACTGTTTTTCTGTTTTTCACAGCTTCAAAGGATGAAATGAAGAGTTCTGGATGGGAACGTTTTGAGTTCAACAAGGAAGCCCCATTGGATGACGAAGAAATTGAAGGTTAATTATGCTGGTAGCCAATATGAGTTTTTCTTTCTGCGAAATTTAGATGCCAAAAGTTTTGTCTGTTGGTGATAACTGTCATCTTTCTAATAGTCATATTCCTTTCTTTAAGTCTCTTGGTCTCCTAAGGCCTGTTTTTAATGAAAACCATTGTTAGTTCTTAGGAGGCTGCTTATTAGCATATCTATGCTTCCCTTTTGTGGGTTCGGAGGCTTGTAGTTTCTCATTCTATCCATCTATTTTATTCAATAATTTTCTCTAGTTGTCAAATAGGCTCTTTAAAAGCTTTAAAAACTTCGGATGTCAGATTGTTGCTTTCCAACTCTTCTTGGTGGTCATATTACCTAGAGCCTATTGTATGCTTCATTTTCATTCATCCATCATCAATCGTCTTTCCTAGTTACCGAGTGGCTCATAGTTGTGAACGTTTATGTTTTTCTGAAATTGCAGTAGCAGAAGATGATGCAGGTTTAGTGAAGAGCATGGAACAGGGTTACAGGTTTTCTGCGGTGGAGGTAGCAAAAGTGTTTCTTTTCCCTGTTTTTTCATGTGGAGGGGGTAAAGACGGACAGGTTTAAAAGGGTTATTCAGGTCTGTCTAATCGAAATTGTTAAATTTTTTTGAAGGCAAAACAGGAAGCTGAAATTGAGGCAGCTCATGACCGTGCCATGTTTGGAAGGCCAGCAGTTTCTCCTGAGGGTGGAGAAAATGAATGTGCGTTGGAGGACACCACTGTAAACAGTGCCAATTCCAGCGTGAATCTCCTGAGTGATAAGGTCCAAAACTTAACCATGTCCAACAGGAAAAAAATATTTCGTTGGTCTGAATTGGCAGAATTATCATGTTTTCTACTTTGTTTTAGGTGTTGGCAACGCAGCAAGGCTCATGGCGGAATCGTGCACGGAAAGGTCAGAATGGATAAGATGCATGATGGCAAGCTCTTTAGACCACAAGCTAACCCACGGCACTGTAATGGCATACGTATTTATTGTGAAGATGCAGCAGAGAAGTGTGTACTATAGTAGCCATTTCTTGTCAGAAAGGGCAAATGTTGGATGTAGGGGATCTTGGGTACCTCACATGACTTTGACTCTGTATCTTCCATTGCCGTTAAATTATTAGCATCATTCATTTGAGAGTGGGAGGGGGGATTTTTTGTCGGTTCTATAGGATGCATTAAATATGAAGGGGGAAGGCCCCTCTCTCCAAATGGATTGCCTTTTTACTCTGTGTCCGTTCAAAACATGATATTAGATTATATTTAGTGGAGAGTTTGAATTACATGATAGAGTAATTGGAAGCAAGTGATACACGTGTACTGGTATACTACTCAACACTGACTTAAGGAGTGTAATTCTACCTGCCAATTTTTACTCTTTACGTGATTACCATTTATGTTAGGAAGAGTATCCAAAACGCCCGGCTTTTAGTCCTTTCTTTTTGTTCATTTATCATTTGTACACGCTCATATAAGCTTTAGTCATAAATACTTTACACACTTTCTTTAAATACATTTATAATGTTATTTGAAGTATTTCTTTTTTTTTCTTTTTCTTCTAGACTAATGGTTTTGACGGATTATGTCAAATAAGGTTTTAAACAGTTACTATTTTATCTTTTAGTGAATGCCATCAAAATAGAAGTCAAACAATGGGTTTTTAGATATTCCAGAATTTTAAATTGGTGTTTATTTTTTTATTATATTGTTAACAATGATACTATGGTATTACCTTCATTTTATTGGTAAAAAACTTCGAAGTCTAAAAACAAACTTCTTTCCTTTCTTGACCTCCTGTTTCTCTATGAATTTTAAGTTATCTATTTCATTGCGAAAGGCCAGTAGAACTGCTCGGGAAGGAAAAATGAGCTTTCTGCAGGGGAGATTGGCAAGCATAGAAGGCGCGTATTTTCGTCAAGAATCCAAGCAAGCAGCAGCGAATCTCGCGCAGAAGCTACCGCCTTCGACCTCTACGCCGAAAGCCGTTAAATTAAGTGAGACGTCCGAGGGAGACAAATCGGACGTCCTTCCTGAGATTCTCCGTCATTCTGTCCCTCCTGTGGCCTCCTCGCCCCCAGCAGATTCGTCGCTCTCCACCGCTTCCAGATGGGTAGTCGAGGTACCCCCCGGTTCCCCTGCGAGGGTAACGCCCGATGTGATAAACCCTCTTCGGCCTTTTGCCTCTCTTCCCCAAGTTACTTTCGGCCCTAAAAGGTTGGTTTCTTACTTTATTGTTGTTGCTAGCCCATTCATATTCACATTCTGTATCTGCTTAACATTGCAATTGGTATGTTCGGTGTTTCATCTGTGTGTGGACGCGGATGACCAATTTTTTCCTTAGAGGAGAAGATTAAATTGTGATTTTCTGTCATTTACGAAAGACCTAGTGGGATTGAGCTTTGGCCCTCATGCAAGCCTGTCTCTTACGGCCATTCTCTCCCATCCTCTCTAATTTTCTTTCTTCTACGCGTCTTTCTTGCTTCAGTGTTGCAGTTTAACTTACCTGTTTCCGCTAGTTAACTCGTGTCTTATACTAGCAAGTCGTCTTCCTGCAAATAGAGCTTCAGCTGAGATAGTATCCAGTGATGTAAACTACTTGCCATTGAGTATTTCTAGCTTGAGTAGTACGAAAAGATATCAATCAGGAAGGACAACATACTCTTCTCATTGCAATCTTTGTTCGAAGAGAAACTCTTAAATGCCATCAGAGAAACAAGAGAGCAGTGTGTTGTATCGAATTGATAGAGAAATATTAAAGCTTCTTGGAACTTCTAACTTCCCGAGTTAGACTCTGTCTGATCGGGGAAGAGATTTAAGCTTCCTGATTTGCTATATCTTCTAACCAAAAAAATATCAGAGGCATGGATATGAGAACATTTTCGGATTTTTGGTCAATGTTTTCTTAATTTAGGTATCTCGTGGTTACATAGTTTCATCCCCCTTAGCATATTGTCCCATTTTTTTTTTTAATTCCTGTTGCATATGTTGAAGGGTAGTATGTGTTAGTTTGGTAATAACAGTGAGAAATCTTGATGTTGTTAAAGCAGTTCGAGATAACTGATAACAAGGGATTTTTTTTTGCAACTTATTACAATGGATTTTTTATTGGCTTTTCATTGAAATATATACATCAAACAGGTGGCAATTGCCCGTTGGGGAGGACCGTCCAATTTTGGCTTCAACTGCTAATGACTTACGGCATGATATACATTCCACTGTAGATCCAAAAAAGCTTGAGGCTGCCGCAAAGGGACTTACACAAAGTAGGTTATCTTCTTGCAAATTACTCCCATGTTTCTTGATTTTTATTAGTAAACTGCTTAGACTGATATCTATCAGTTGTTCTGCAAGTTGATAATGTAAAACAATAAAAGAGTTAATTTCGCTTCAGTTGTTTGAGATTCAAACCTATTTGAGTCTGCAGTCGTATTGATACCTTTTTTTTTTTAAAGTTACAGTCGTATTGATACCTCAGAACGCAATTTTTTAAATTTATTGTGGTTTAGTTTCAACATAACATCAACTTTTTATTTTTTTATTTTTTTGAATGGAATCTTAATTTTTTTGCACTTAAAAGGTGTGCAATGCTTATTGTTGTTTGACCTGTCTGCCCTGTAGTTGGGAAAGCATTCGCTGTTGCAACTCTGATTGTCTTTGGGGGTGCTACTGTGACTTTCGCTGTTACAGCTTCCAAACTGCATTTGCAGAGTGTATGTAAGAGACTTATTTTTCAACAGCTTCCTGTTTGAAGAGATATCTTATGAGTCTTGTTAGAAAATGAATTTTAGAGGACTGTTGCATTGTTTGATTTTGGACTGGATGCATCTTAAAGTTAAAATGTGTTTGTTATATTATTCAACCGGAACAAAATTTCTTTTGTTTATAAAACCTTGATGACTGCTTCCTCACCTTGATGACTGTGTTACTGGTCTTGTATATTCTGACAATCCATTTTCTCTCAGTTAAATAAGTTTCTTTATGGTTTGTATTACCTTTAGACCATTGCCTTCTCAACTGTGTAGATTAAAAATGCAGTTTTTGTTCTAACAGATTGAGGACATTAAAACTAAAGGAAGGGCCCTACTTCAACCCCAATTCGAGACTGCCCAGAAGCAGCTGGTTCCTTTGCATGTTTGGGTATGTCTAATTGATCATAATGACATCTAAAGTAAATTTATATGAATTTGCATCCTAATATTCTTGTCCAATTACAGGTTGAAAATATGTCAAGAAAGTGCCATGTTGAATGGGTTAAGGATTCTAAAGAAAAGCCAGCCCTCGTCCAGGAGATAACAAAGATACTGGGTGTTCGGCCTGACAATTGATGTGAATGCCACATTTCTCTAAATATTATGAATCCAAAGAGCACCCTTATGTACAACTTTAGCAGCAATTGTGGCATACATGTTCATGCTCAATTGTTTGTTTAGGGGTCTTAAGCCGCATTCATTTTCACTTGTACAGGTTTTGTTGCATATACGTTTCTGAGGTCAGATGCATATAGCTGGAAAACAGTTGGTTGCTGTTGTAACTATTTCTGTAACTGCTTCTCCACGAATTATGTAACATAAATAAGGGTTTTGTTGAATTGTCTTTGCATAAGCGCCTGTGTAATTTGTCTCTGCAAAGCCAATTGGTGGAAATCACTGTGTAAGCTGGTATTATGACTCAAGTATATATAGTATGTCTCTTTCCAATTACTTGTCTTGTTACCCATTTGCCGAATTATTATGACTCGATCTTATAAATTAAAATACAAAAATAATCAAATACTCTATGAAATAGCTAAACTTATCTGCATTAATAATAAGTAGTCATTATTTTCATAATTATCATGATCGAGCCACTTAATTTTATTATTCTAGTTAATCATTAAGT
This sequence comes from Aristolochia contorta, assembly GCA_022405105.1. Classification (NCBI taxonomy): domain Eukaryota; kingdom Viridiplantae; phylum Streptophyta; class Magnoliopsida; order Piperales; family Aristolochiaceae; genus Aristolochia; species Aristolochia contorta. The sequence continues at coordinate 7,758,970 of CM039670.1, forward strand.
ATAAACGGAGTTACATGCACTTGTTGTACAAGGCACCACTCATGATTATAAGGGAGCAGCCGCTCAGATAACTGAAATCAGTCGACACCCAGACGCCTGCATCGGTCATCCCGGTAAGCTCCCTCTTCCCCTTTCTCATCTTTCTTCCCCTTCTTTTTCCTCTTTTTGCTTCCGTCGTTGATATAATGTAGGCGGGTTAACGTAGCAACAAGAGTCCGGCCGGAAAGAGGAGAGCAGCCCCTTCCACTTAAGTCACCAACGTTGGGTCTGTGGAAAGTGGAAACGGTTCTTCGAAGTTGGATTTGGAGGGTATCAGCGGCTTTCCCGAGTGTTTTTTTGTAGCCATTAACATTTCTTTTCTCTGAGCCGTGTGGATATTTGGAGGGTATCAGTGGCTTTCCCGAGTGCTTTCTGTAGCTATTAACATTTCTTTTCTCTGAGCCGTGTGGATATTTGGAGGCTATCAGTGGCTTTCCCGAGTGTTTTCTGCAGCTATTAATATTTCTTTTCTCTGAGCCGTGTGGATATATTCCCAGCGGTTTCATTGACTGTACAAAAGGGGCTCTTTTTATCAAAAAACCGTCTCTCACTTCACGAGGGAGTTTATTGTTTACTTAATCCGTTTCCATTCGTGCAACATGCTTGTTTTCCTTCTAAATGGTCCTCTCAAGGGCTGTGAATGTTTTAACTGAATATTTGCGTCTTCCGTGCAACTAATCCACTGTCGTCTTGTTGCGTATCAGATGTTTTAGATATTCTTACGATTTTGAGAATTCCCATTTCGATTTTTAGGAGATTTATGTTATTCTAGTATCTTACTTCAGATATGCTGCTGAGCAAGTTGTCCTTTTCTACTGGAAAAAAGCGACATGTTTCCTGTTGGGTACCAGTATGGTCTTAGGTGGACATCTTGCATACTCTGATTCTTATGAGTTCTCTTAAGACCCTTCTTTTTGTATTGTCTGTCATATTTTCCTCTTTCTTTTTTTTTCTTTAATTTTTTGGGAGTAGTGTCCTCTTTAGTGTTATTGTTGAACTGCTTGCTCAGGCCTTTCTTGTTTGTTCCCGTCGATCTTGTGGATTCTTGTAGGTGAATCCTAGGGGAATTTTAAGGAAGTCGTGGGTTCTTATTCTTGTGTTTGATCTACTTGGTTTTTTTTTTTCACTTTTTTTTAATGTTAGAAGAGCTTGTTGTTTTGGTCCATTAAATTCCAGAGATTACCGAGTTGAAATTAAGAAATAATAGGTGCCCTATATGGTTATTTCAATGGCTCTGCCTCGAGCCTGAGCATATATGCTTGGGAAGACCATGAGCTCAAGTATAAGGAACAAGCTCCTTTACGGACTTAGCATTTATGTACTTTTAAAATGAACAGTTCTTGTAGAAACTGATGATCTAGAAGAAGCATTTCCTCGTGACACAAGGACTGCTATATAATTTGGAAAGACAGATCTTTCTACCTTCTTCTTCGATCTCACTTGGTACCTATTTGAAAGTTTCTTTGATGCATAGTGGTATGGTTTTCTATATCCCTCTCAGTTCTCTCTTTTTCAGGTCTGTCTGATTTCTCACATTCCTACTTAGTAGTCTAACTTGTTCACTTCTCTCAGGAAGTTACTTATGTTTGTTTTGCACTTTCTATTTGTTGGATGTAGTCCTAGATCTGCTAAGGACATCTCTGATTTTCTTGCTGAAGGCTTTGTCTTCTGCTGATATGTTGTGATTGAAAACTTCTTAAGCACTGTATCGTGAGGCTTGGGGATTGCTTTTTCTCTGCTGTAATTTCTTCTTCCTATAATCAAAAGCATTCTTTTGTTTATGCACCAGTCTGGCCTGACATGTCCTGGTGGGTGATATATTCCCATGGAGTACGTCACTGCAGCCATTTTTGCACTATTACAAGGAGGGAGTGGTCAGGCTGCTCGCTAGTAGGTTGGTGCACCAGCAAGCTGCCTGCATTCCCATTGGCACATGTTGGGTTGTGGTTGAGTTTTTTTATGTTATCAACTTGATTGTTCCTCTATGTAGTAACCTTGAAGGCTTCTTTAGGGATGAACATGGACATATCATCGTCTCTTAAGCTGGACCTCTTGGTATTGTGGACCCTACTTCTGCTGAGCTCATGAGCCTTCTCAATGGCCTCCAGATCTTTGCTTCTCCCTCAGCGGAAGCTCCATGTTGAGGGTGACGTAATTGGAAGGCGCAAGGGAAACCAAACCCCCCTTCTAGGTGTTGGGATATATTCCACGAGACTATGGGCATTCTGTCCATCATGTATCCATTTGGTCCCATGTAGTCAGAACTGCCAGCGGCAATGCCGGCATTCTTGCCACCCTCTGACAATGCTTTGTTTTAAGGGTCTGTCTTTTGAAATTTTGTTCCTAGTTTGCCTTTGGGTCAATAAATCAGCTAAAAAAACAAAAAACAAAAAACTCTGTGATCTTGACTTGAAACTTGTGCATGCAAATGTTTATCGTGCATCTGAAAATTGTATCCTATCCCTTGACATAATGGTTTCTTTAAGGGACAGGTTTTAGTACAGATTCTCAGGGGTAAATTATTGTATATACTTCTAATTTATAATTAGTTTCCCTTCATCTTTTGAGTTTTGTATATGATTTTCAGCTTATCAGCATGGAGTTTTTGTCCTTCTCCCTCCTCCTACCTCCCTGGTGAGCGGAAACCAGGACTGTTCGTCCCTCTTAACCCCCATCTTACAGGATGAGAGGTAACCCCGTCGCCTAAAGGACACTTGTATCAGATTCCTTTTGAACCTAACCTATACCCACCCCAAGCTTGATGCCAATGATCTTTTATCTACTAGGGTTTGCCATGTGATGTTGTTTTCTTTTCCCTCTTGCTTCCTAGCAATTTTGCACCCTCCATTTGCAGGTAGTCTTGTTTCTTAGTCATTTATCTCTTAATCTGTAGGTTTTTGCACTTATGCCATGAAATTCTGAGATCTAATTATGCACCCTGGAAAATAGCAAAGAGTTTCATACCCTTTCCAACGGGGATTGTAAGGGCTAAAGTCTTAGTTTTTCTTCTATTGTCTCTTAGTTGAATTCTGGTCGACTTATTTTGTGCAGGAGAAACTGTTACTCTTTCTATACAGAGGTTATACTGTTGCTCATGATTGTTTGGAGGTTTTAGGCTATGGCTTGATTCTGGTCCTTTATTTATCTTTTCAGGCATTGTAAACATCTCAGTCAAAATCAATTGTTGAAACGACTGTGAAAATGCAGAACGAAGAGGGTCAGCACATGGATCTTTACATCCCAAGGAAATGGTACATTGGAAGTTTTGTTTATTGTTTGATATTTTCATTGGAAATTTTTTATGTTATTGAACACTGTATTTACTGTTTTTTTTTCCCTTTGTTTGTTTTCCCTAGTTCTGCTACGAACAGACTTATAACTTCAAAGGACCATGCCTCTGTTCAAGTAAACATCGGGCACTTGGATGAGAGTGGTGTTTACACCGGGCAATTTTCAACCTTTGCTCTCTGTGGTTTCATCCGCGCCCAAGTTCGTAATTTTTCTCTGTTACACATTGTTCTACTTATCTTTCCTTGTGTGTTTTACTTTTATTTTGTACTGGAGTTTGAATGAATTTGAGCATTTTGTATCAATTCTTGGTTCTTTGCTTTTTGCTTTTTCCTACAAAAACTACTTGATGAATATGCTGATTTCCTGAATTTACACTCCGGTTTATATGATTATTTCCACATGCTTTTTAAGTAGCAAAATTGGACCGAATGACTTCATTACTAATTCCAACTTGATTTTTTTCTATTTATTGTTTTTATGTACTATTGATGTTGTTTTGATTTTTCTATTTTATCAAATAAAGAAGATAAAAAAAATGAGATAGTGGTGCCGGGGGGGGGGGGTTGTAACGGGAGGTCTTGGGTTCAAGTCTCCTTAGGGGCATGGGAATTAGATTACAAGAAATAACAATTCTTTCAAAAAAAAAATGAGATGTACTTTCAAAAAAAATAAAAATGAGATAGTCGTACTTTCAAATATAATCAAGTAAATTATATTTTTATAGAAAAAAGACAAAGAGGTAGGTGGGTTGTTAGGGACCCAACAGACGGAACTCTGGTGCCGATGATGGTAGACCCCCTATCCTAGGGGTATATTCCCGAAGCGATAAGGGAACGACATTTAAGGACAAGGTTAAGGGAATGTGAGGCCATCGGAAGGTGCCACACGGTAGTGGCTGTAAATAGAAACAGAAATAAAACTAGAGGCGCGAGAGGGGTAGGGGAATCGCGGCATCATCTTGTACTTTGCTCTAAGGGGCTACAACTCTGTAATCCTCAAAAATTTTTCAATGAATTGAGCTCTTCAGATTTGAGAAATTTATCATGGGTGCTGCCAGTCCAGCATCCTTTGCCCCCCCCCCCCCTTCAAAAGTTTATTTAGTTGCTAAGTGTTACAAGCTAATGGTAGGAGTTGGTTTAAATATAATCCAGTGTATAATTTCTTACCTTGTAGTTCTGTTTGGGTTACGGTTTGCTTTATAGATAAAGCCAACTTTGTTGTTCTTTAAATTAGAACAATTAACAATTATTGTGTTTGCTTAAATCCGGACCTTCATTGTGTATTAATTGGGATATTGATTTTTTTTCTGTTTTCAGGGTGACGCTGACAGTGCTCTTGACAGGCTCTGGCAGAAAAAGAAAGCTGAAGTCAAACAGCAGTGAGTTTGTGTCATGTTAGGTCTCTTGTTTTTGCGATTAGTGGATTCTTAAGACAACAATGAGAAACGTCACCTTAGTATTTTTGCGTCCATGAGATGTAGTTCTGATGGTTATATAATACCTGTCTTTCTAATGTGATTTTCTGAGGTTTTTGAGGATTTGAAAATAGTTTTGTCCAAGCTTCAAACATTACATGGTTGATGAGACCTTCCGTTAGATTGGCTTGTCTAAAAATTTTGTTGTTGCAGATATGTTTCACGTACCCTTGAATGGCTTGTTTCGGTCAACTATAAGTTTTTTAATAAGCTGTATTTGTGATTGGGGTTGATTCTGGGGGTTTATATGGGCTGATACGGGAGTGATGAATTCAAGTCCTGGTCAGAAAAGCTTGGTGAGAATTAATGTCCGTGTCTGTGGGACTAGACGTATATACCTGTGTGAACCCATTTGAATTAATTGAAATGGTAGGATTGCAAATTTCATTTGATTCCTCAAGTTCTGAACGTGTAGAAAGAGCCAGAGAGGAAGAGCCAGAGAAAGAGCGAGAGAGAGAGCCAGAGAGACTAGACTGCTTGCATGTCAGGCTCTGCAGTTGACAAACCTCAATCTGCGAGCCCAGAAGAGAACATCTCAGCTTGTTTAGCTCAGGCCATCTACTGCTCATTGCAAGTTATATATAAACGAAGGTGATTAAAAAAAGCGATTTGTTCACAATAAAATTTACATGAACAACGTGATTTTCCATCTTTTGCATTCGCGATGGTCTACAATGAGGACAAGCTTAGTTTTGTAGTGGTACTTATGCTAATAAATTTTCATACAAGATTGTGTTTCTGAGGACAAGGTGGCAAGCTCACAGTTAATATTTAGCTGTTACGACACCCTCAATCACTTTTTCAATGCGATGTTTTTGAGGATGTAGTGGAATTTGTTCGTATTTATCTCCTAAGATATATGCCTAATCATAGACTCCAAAAACTTACACTCTTAACATGAGGGGAATCCCAAAATATCCTAAGATTAAGGTAAGCCCATTCAAACCACTATAGATAGCTTAGTTGAATTCAAAATCATCTGCCAACTCATGCAGGCTACCTTAAGAGCCAATTTGTGCCGATGCCATATCGTATGCCAAGTCATTTGCTATGTCATCTGGTATTGTAATTCTAGTCTCAATTCACTAAGTTGCATGCGAGGGGTTGCGAATTTGCACCCACGTGATTAGGAGTGCGCTTACAATCCCACAAGTGCATCCGAATATGTTGTTACCCTCACACTCTTCCGTAACTGTTGTGCATACATACAGGGTTACGTGACTTTATATACTAAAAAAGAAAGAGAAAAAAGAGCACCCACGCATCATTGTCATCTTTTTCATTACTCGTTAGATAGGGCCACAATACCAAAAAATACTAAATAGTCAATGACTTTTGATTAAGGAAAAGGCTCGATGGCGAAACCAACCCAACTCAACTAATGGGGCCATGGTTTAAAAAAGAGTTGATAACTTTGCTTGGTGGCGTGTTTTAATTAATTTTTCTTGTTGACATGTTCTTTTACCAAGTTCACTCTGCTCGTTGGCATCTTTCGTTACCAAGTCAAGCAATGATATGAGACTTGGGATGTGGTTGCCAACTTGGTATATAAAGTAAGCGTTGCCTTCATCTTGTCAACTCTACAAATTGTTTCACAATCTTCCTTTCCTTCTTTCTAGGTAGAGAGGCCATGAAGAAAATTTTGAAAGAGTACCAACTCCAAAGACCTCTTCAACCTTTGTTGCAAGTACATAATGCCTTCAAATGCTTTTAGTGGAACTTTCACAAGAATCACAACTCTCAAATAACAAGGGTAGAAAAGAGAAGAAAATGAAAAAGAGAAAAGTCTTAATCCTTGGTTGACTTTCAGTAGGTCCTTTGATATCTCACATTTTACAAGTTGCAAGTGGAATGGCGAAACAACTGAGAAATGTGATTCCCACCAGCCACCAACGAATTAGAATCAGTTAGACTTGTCAAAAATAATAGAAAAAAAGACTTTTCAATTTAGTTTGACAGGTAGCTAATTAACTATCTCAATCCCAATTTGCATTTGTGTTTTCCCTTGATCATCGATATATTTAGCAGTAGATTTTTTTTGAGAATATAAATTAATTCTCGTTAGTCGTGACAAATCCATTCAGAAAAAGAAAAATAAATTGTTCATATTCCATTTTGAAGTACAGAGACGACTCTGTCTGAAACGGGACGCGGATGCTGGATAGCTGATATCAGTTGACGAAACCACCAATTTTGATTTTGCAACGCGTCCCGGGTAAAAAAATTTCTGGGGTCGTCTCTGTTTTCTCTATAAAATGCATCTCCATTCTCAACCCTCATATCCGCCTTCCTCAACGCAAGCATACCCGTTGTCGATGTCTTTAATTCAGGGCCAACTCCTTGAGGTTACCGGTACGAAGCTAATATGATTCCTGATCAGGGCAATTTTATCGTCGTTCGCTGCTCTCCCATTTACTTTTTTTTTTTTTTTTTTTGCTTTCTCCAATCTTTGCAGTTGTGGGTTGTAGTAATCTGAGGGATACGGAATGGATTTCGAGGCAAGATCCGTACGTCTGCGTCGAATATGCAAGCACCAAGTTCAGGACGAGAACCTGTACCGGTAATGGGCGCGTTTCTGCAACTGAAATCTTTTTCGTTTGCTGTATTTTTTAATTTTTTTGATGGACTATTTTTTTATGAGTAATTCCATTGGTGTAGATGGTCATAAAAACCCTACTTTCCAAGAGAAGTTTGTTATTCCGCTCATCGAAGGGCTCCGGGAATTGAATGTTGCTGTTTGGAACAGTAACACGCTGACCGTAGATGACTTCATAGGCAATGGCAGGTGAGTTTAACCCAAAAACAATATCACCGTGATTCCAGAGTCTTAAAAAAAAAAAAAAAGATTGCTACCAAGCTGAATAAATATTAGATTTGGTTGGTAAGGTGGAACTTTTCCTGTTTCTTTGACATTATAGCCTTGGTGGCTGCTTGTATTTCAGGATTCAACTTAATAAAGTTCTTAGTGAGGGTTTTGATGATTCGTCATGGACTTTGCTGTCTAAAACTGGCAGGTAAAGAGTTTGAACAAGTACCCAGTTCTTATTGGTCCAATTTTAATGCACCCTCTTCTCCTCACCACCCTTTTTCTTCAGGCACGCAGGTGAAGTTCGATTGATTATGCATTTTGCAAATGCTAATGTAAGTTGGATTTTATATTCTGCCCATCGGCTAGGCTTATTTAGCTGAAGTGATGAGTTCAGAAAATTTCTCATGGTTGTTGGGGCGTGCAGAAATCACGTATGGTTCCTCCACCATCAGCACCGGCCTATGCAGCACCAGGTGCAGCTCAGGTCCTTCCATACTCTGTGCCACATATTGCCTCAACGTACCCTCCAGCTCCAGCTTACCCACCAGTACCAGCTCCATATCACTCTTCCTATCCGACCCCAAATCCCACTGCATATATACCTGCCTCTTATCCACCCCAATCTTATCCACCCCAAACTTATCCACCTCAAACTTATCCACCAGTATCGGCAGGCTATCCACCTTCGACATACCCACCTAGTCCGTATGAGTCACAAGTATACCCGCCTCTGCCACAATCATCGCCATATTATCCACCAGGTAACTAGCTCAGTTGCTCTCTTGCCATGGTTATTCATGTTAATGTTAGTTTTCCTTTAGATCTTTCTGATCCTGTCGTTCTCTTAGGATTTAAAGGCTTTATAAATAATACTGGAAAATTATACCAACTTGAGAGGATAGGCCTTAGATGTTTAAATTTAAAGCAAGGTGTTTTTCTTTAATTTTAAGGGTGTTTTTCTTAATTGGCCTCTCAAGAGATATGACTAGAGACCTTCCAGCTTGGAGCACCTCTAACCTCCATGGGTTGGTGTCAATCTCTATTCCTTCTGATGGGAACAGTGTGTCATATCTTTACAATTTAACACTGTAAATCACCTCATTTCGATGATGCTATAGATTTGGCTAACAGGCCCCAAGTAGGTAAGGTTAAACTTTCCATGCCTATTTAGGAACTCTAACAACTGCAATCCTTATTCCTGAAAAACAGACAAAATGTGCAGACAAAATGTCAATACTGGTTCTGTGGCAGTCTTCTTTTATTCATCATTCTTGATTATTCTAAATGGTAGCTCTGTTATTATGTCTCTGTTATTAAAACTATTTATGTCTTCCTCTGTTTCTCTTAGCCCCTCTTCTAGGGCCTGGCTGTATTTAGTGCACTATTCTCACCAGTCATGCTATAAACCTTCTTCATTTATTCTGGCACCTTCCTCTCTACAGCTTTGTTCTTTATTTTTTTTGAAAGTTCAGCTTTACAGTTTTATTCTTTATTATATTCTTGACATGTTCATACCCTCCGTTCTGGCATTCATTCATATTAACATTGTCAATTTTAATGAGCAAATAATTCATGATTCTGTTTTGACTGGCTGGTGAGATTGACCAATAAGACGCGTCAAATGTAATGGAGAAATTATCCTGTCATGTTTTTTATCTACCTTATTACTCTTAGTGGCCCTTTTAAACTGTTTCAATCATTTTAATCTTGTTTTGTTTAAGAAAAAAGGGGACTGCAGTGACAAGTGCTCCTGCAACAGTTTACTCTGTGGTCCTCAAGCGTGTCTTAATCCTCATGAAAGTAAATGGCACTGCGGGCATGACTTGTATACCTGTTCTTAAACAAGTTTACATCTTCATTTCATGGAATAACCATTAGGAACACATATATTTTTAGCTCCATCATGATTCATATTGTGTTATTCTTTTTAAACCAAATGGCAGGCCCTTATGCTGGAACATATCCACCACCACCGTACTGAGATATGTACCGTCAACAAAAGCCACCCGGAGAGGGCAGTTGTTGCCGTGGACAAATGCATTTGGGAATTCACGAAGTGTAAACATTGTAGAAGTTGTGGTTTGGTTTTTGGTTATGGTGTTAAAGAGTACCCGTTTCTTGTAAGCTCTCTCATCAGCACATGCTTTGCCAAGAACACATCTTGCAAGCTCAAATGGTCCTTGGATGTAGAAAACATTTCATGAAAAATGCATATGAAAACCTGTTGGTCCAGGAAAGAGGATGCTGGAAACAGAGAGTACGATTCAAATAATAGCTGAAGGGAATGAGAATACAAGATCTTTCTGCGTTGTTGCCTCAGCTCATAAAATGAAGAATAGAGTTGTAGCATTAAAAATAAAAGAAACAGAAATCAAATACCACCAACAAGCATTTATATTGCAGTTTCCCTAACATAAAAAATGACAAAACAATTCCGTTTCATCCCGGTCTATTGCATATAAGTACTAATAATGCAACAATGCACTCAGTCAGCATGGTTCTCTTCGGAGGGCTCTGAATTTTACAAAGGAATGCGTACATACCTAACCAAACAATCGATAAACGCGGAAGAGGGGAAATAGAAACGAATGATGGAAACAAGATGAGTGAGAGGCTGGTCATTGTTAAGGCTAGGGCGGTCAGATCTAGAAGAGGGGAAATAGAAACGAATGATGGAAACAAGATGAGTGAGAGGCTGGTCATTGTTAAGGCTAGGGCGGTCAGATCTAGATGGAGAAGCCAACCGTTCATCAGATTCTTCTTACTCTCTCCGCGCTTGCTCACTCTCCTTTCAAATTCAGATTCATCTGCTTCTCACAGTGCCGGGTAGGGTAAATATGTCTAAAGCGCGATAAGTCAGCTTGCGAATTTGTGGCACCGTAGTAGAATCATTACCAACGGCACGAGCTTGCGCATAAGTGCAAGCTTTGTTATGCCGAAACCTAAATGAAAAATCAGCAACACTTTCAAATGCCATTTCGTCCCATCGCATCTGTCTTCAGGACGATATAGTCACAGGTTTTCACTTCTCAGCGAGTGAAAAATTTTTCCCGGGGTATACGTTGAAAGCTTCTATCGTGTACAACAAAAAGTATAAAAATACCACATTTTGAGGATTTGTAAAAGAGACTCGAATACAAAGACTCATTACTTAACTCGATTAGAAGCAAGTGATACGTGTAGTGGTATACTACTCAACTCTTACTTAAGGAGTGTAATTCTACCTGCCAGTTTTTACTCTTTACGTGATTACCATTTATGTTAGGAAGAGTATCCAAAACGCCCGGCTTTTAGTCCTTTCTTTTTGTTCATTTATCATTTGTACACGCTCATATAAGCTTTAGTCATAAATACTTTATACTCGTTTCTTTAAATACATTTATAATGTTATTTGAAGTATTTCTTTTTTTTTTTTCTTCTTCTAGACTAATGGTTTTAACGGATTAAGGGTTTAAACAGTTACTATTTTATCTTTTAGTGAATGCCATCAAAATAGAAGTCAAACAATGGGTTTTTAGATATTCCAAAATTTTAAATTGGTGTTTATTTTTTTTTATTATTTTGTTAACAATGATATTATGGTATTACCTTCATTTTATTGGTAAAAAACTTCAAAAAGTCTAAAAACCAACTTCATTTCTTCTTGACCTCCTGTTTCTCTATGAATTTTAAGTGATCTATTTCATTGCGAAAGGCAAGTAGAACCACTCGGGAAGGAAAAATGAGCTTTCTGCAGGGGAGATTGGCAAGCATAGAAGGGGCGCGTATTTTCGTCAAGAATCCAAGCAAGCAGCAGCGAATCTCGCGCAGAAGCTACCGCTTTCGACCTCTACGCCGAAAGCCGTTAAATTAACTGAGACGTCCGAGGGAGACAAATCGGACGTCCTTCCTGAGATTCTCCGTCATTCTGTCCCTCCTGCGGCCTCCTCGCCCCCAGCAGATTCGTCGCTCTCCACCGCCACCAGATGGGTAGTCGAGGTACCCCCCCGGTTCCTCTGCGAGGGTCACGCCCGATGTGATAAACCCTCTTCGGCCTTTTGCCTCTCTTCCCCAAGTTACTTTCGGCCCTAAAAGGTTGGTTTCTTACTTTATTGTTGTTGCTAGCCCATCAATATTCAGATTCTGTATCTGCTTAACATTACAATTGGTATGTTCGGTGTTTCATCCGTGTGTGGACGGATTTTCTGTCATTTACGAAAGACCTAGTGGGATTGAGCTTTGGCCCTCATGCAAGCCTGTCTCTTACAGCCATTCTCTCCCATCCTCTCTAATTTTCTTTCTTCTACGCGTCTTTCTTGCTTCAGTGCTGCAGTTTAACTTACCTGTTTCCGCTAGTTAACTCGTGTCTTATACTAGCAAGTCGTCTTCCTGCAAATAGAGCTTCAGCTGAGATAGTATCCAGTGATGTAAACTACTTGCCATTGAGTATTTCTAGCTTGAGTAGTACGAAAAGATATCAATCAGGAAGGACAACATACTCTTCTCATTGCAATCTTTGTTCGAAGAGAAACTCTTCAATGCTGAATGGGTGCCATCAGAGAAACAAGAGAGCAGTGTGTTGTGTCGAATTGATAGAGAAATATTAAAGCTTCTTGGAACTTCTAACTTCCTGATTTGCTATTATCTTCTAATCGAAAAAGTATCAGTGGCATGGATATGAGAGCATTTTCGGATTTTTGGTCAATGCATTCTTAATTTAGGTATCTCGTGGTCACATAGTTGCATCCCCCTTAGCATATTGTCCCATTTTTTTTAATTCAATGTTGCATATGTTGAAGCGTAGTTTGAATTAGTTTTGTAATAACAGTGAGAAATCTTGATGTTGTTAAAGCAGTTCGAGATAACTGATAACAAGGGATGTTTTTTTTGGAAGTTATTACACTGGATTTTTTATTGGCTTTTCATTGAAATATATACATCAAACAGGTGGCAATTGCCCGTTGGGGAGGACCGTTCAATTTTCGCTTCAACTGCTAATGACTTACGGCATGATATACATTCCACTGTAGATCCAAAAAAGCTTGAGGCTGCCGCAAAGGGACTTACACAAAGTAGGTTATCTTCTTGCAAATTACTCCCATATTTCTTGATTTTTCTTAGTAAACTGCTTAGACTGATATCTATCAGTTGATCTGCAAGTTGATAATGTAAAACAATAAAAAAGTTAATTTCCGCTTCAGTTGTTTAAGATTCAAACCTATTTGAGTTTGCAGTTGTATTGATACCTCAGAATGCAATTTTTTAAATTTATTGTTGTTTAGTTTCAACATAACATCAACTTTTTATTGTTTTTTTTTTTGAATGGAATCATAATTCTTTTGCACTTAAGAGGTGTGCAATGCTTATTGTTGTTTGACCTGTCTGCTCCGTAGTTGGGAAAGCATTTGCTGTTGCAACTCTGATTGTCTTTGGGGGTGCTACCGTGACTTTCGCTCTTACTGCTTCCAAACTGCATTTGCAGAGTGTATGTAAGAGACTTATTTTTCAACAGCTGCCTGTTTAAAGAGATATCTTATGAGTCTTGTTAGAAAATGAATTTCAGATGACTGTTGCATTGTTTGATTTTGGACTGGATGCATCTTAAAGTTAAAATGTGTCTGTTATATTATTCAACTGGAACAAAATTGCTTTTGTTTATAAAACCTTGATGACTGCTTCCTCACCTTGATGACTGTTTTACTGGTCTTGTATATTCTGACAATCCATTTTGTCTCAGTAAAATAAGTTTCTTTATGGTTTGTATTACCTTTAGACCATTGCCTTCTCAACTATGTAGATTAAAAATGCAGTTTTTGTTCTAACAGATTGAGGACATTAAAACTAAAGGAAGGGCCCTACTTCAACCTCAATTCGAGACTGCCCAGAAACAGCTGGTTCCTTTGCATGTTTGGGTATGTCTAATTGATCATAATGACATCGAAAGTAAATTTATATGAATTTGCATCCTAATATTCTTGTCCAATTTGAAAGGAGAGAGAGCGAGCGCGGAGAGAGTAAGAAGGATCTGATGAACGGTTGGCTTCTCCCTCCAGATCTGACCACCCTAGGCTTAACTATGACCAGCCTCTCACTCATCTTGTTTCCATCATTCGTTTCTGTTTCCCCTCTTCCGCGTTTATCGACTGTTTGGTCAGGTACGTATGCATTCCTTTGTAAAATTCAGAGTCCTCGGAAGATAGCAATGCTTACTGAGTGCATTGTTGCATTACTAGTACTTATATGTAATAGACCGGGATGAAACGGTATTGTTTTGTCATTTTTATGTTCGGGAAACTGCAATATAAATGCTTGTGGCTGGTACTTGATTTCTGTTTTTTTTTTAAATGCTACAATTGTATTCTTCATTTTATGAGCTGAGGCAACAGCGCGGAAAGATCTTGTATTCCCATTACCTTCAGCTATTATTTGAATCGTACTCTCTGTTTCAAGTATCCTCTTTCCTGGACCAATAGGTTTTCATATGCATTCTTCATGAAATTTTTCTGCAGTGCTTTAATAGATTATTGGTCCTGCCCCTATTTCTTCTTATTGTAGCTTTCTATGTATTGAAGCAGTTGATTCTTTCCTTCTCGAAGTCCAGCTTTCTCTTTATATATCGATGATTTTACTTAAGAAGTTGACAAAAGATCTGACTCGTGAGGGTTTTTTTTTGATCAATATTCGTCTAGATTTCTGGGTTTGTGGGACCTTGTTCCTAGAAGATAGACTACTAAAGTGGTTTATGTAAGGTTTTGTTCATTATCCAACAAGAAAAAGTCTAGACTATTGGATATAGAAAATAAGTGGTTATGATACACTGGTTTTAGTGCCTACTTTAATGTAGTAAAGTGCAATTTTGTTATGGGAAGTATGTTGAAGGAATTTTGTTGGAAGTAATGAAGCTTTAATTGAATATGATGCTTTTGATTCCATTGGTTGATTTATTGCTAATAACATCGATTTTTTTTTTGCAGTGATGCTCCTTCCTGTTCCTAGGGGCATATTTTTTGGACTTGAGCTAATGAGCAGGCCTACGTTTGGTCAAGTTGGCTCAGTCTTCGAGTCTTGGTTTTGACCATATACTGATAGTTTTCTGCATAAAGGGCAATGTTACAATCCCAATGCATATTTCATTGAGCCAATTGATAGGCAAAACTTCTTTATGGTCCTTCGAAGCAACTCACTATACATTAGCTGTGTTTGATTGATTGTTGCTGTGGTTAGTGGATGTTGGTATGGTGTTTACTGAAGATCTCACTGGACTCTAGAACCAGCTTGAGTGAAACTTGAGGCGAAATCATAGAAAAACAACAGCTCTGGGATATGATTTAGGCCTTGTTTTGATCGTTTGAGCCTTTCTAGCCTACCTAGTTATTTTCCGTTGTTTAACCTATTTGAGCCTATGTATTCCTCAATTTTTTGATACCTATTCATTAGCCTTCCTATTAAATTTCTTCCTTTTTATCCTGTATCTCCTATTTGCATGTTATCTTGTACGCATTCTATTGAGCCTGTGGTTACAAGGGAAAAGTGTGGAGAAACGTTTCAGAGATGATGAGATGAAGGAAAATGAAAATGTAGAAGAAGGAAAAGTTGGCTATCGCAATGAAAAGAGCAGAAAAGAAATAGAAAAAAGAAAAAGAAGGAAAAGAACTTTGAAAAAAAAGAAAGAAAAGAAAAAGAAAGAAAAGAAAAAGAAAGAAAAGAAAAAGAAAGAAAAGAAAAAGAAAGAGAAGAAAAAGAAAGAAAAGAAAAAGAAAGAGAAGAAAAAGAAAGAAAAGAAAAAGAAAGAAAAGAAAAAGAAAGAAAAGAAAAAGAAAGAAAAGAAAAAGAAAGAAAAGAAAAAGAAAGGAATGAAAGAGGAAAAAAAAGAAAAAGGAAAGAAAAGAAGAGTAGAAGGAAGAAAAGAAGAGTAGAAGGAAGAAAAGAAAGGAGGAGAGCAGCTGAAGATTAGGGGAATTTTGGGTGGACGGCTCAAGAGGCGGAATGATACATGCGAGTAGGAGAGAATTCAACCCACCATGAATATCTTTTGTCCTATCCTTACCCCAGCCCCATTACAACCTAATGGAAAGCCCTATTGATCTTTGGGGTGGTGTTTTTCTACATTAGTGGAGAGTGGATTGAAAAGCTGGCCTATGGAGTCGAGTATTGAGATTTTTCAGAAACACGGGTTTGCGGTAGATGGAGAGAGTAACAGTCAGGTGGACACTATCTGGTGGGTGGTGTGGGGCATAGAGGACCATAACTGAAGTGAACCTTGAGAAAGGCTTGAAAGAATAGGTTTATTGGGCATTTAACATTTTCCTTGAGCTGAGGGGAATGAGGGGCGTGAGGTGGTCATTAGTTGCATGTGAAATATTGTATTTCATCTTGTACTCGAGGATGACTGAAAGTTTAACTATTGGATGACAACATTGTTCGTTTACAAGTAAGAATTCTTTTATTCTAATCATTTCAGATTTTAGTTGCTAAATATAATTGTGAAGCTCTAACCTTTGATACTTCTTTACAAGTAGGGATGACTGATTGGACATTTGGTTATGTCGCTCTTCCAGTGGAGTGCTGCCAACCTTTTTGTGATTGTTGCCCAACCATTGGATATATTTGACATCACTGTGTATATATATTTGGCATGAGATCAGAAGAGCTCGGAATCGTGGAATCTTTTTGTCGGGTTTGTTTCTGATATGCTCACCAAAGGCACTCGTGTTAGTGCTCTGCCATTTTTTTTTTTAGAAGAAGAATCGTGTTTTCCATTTTTACAGTGACTGCGATTTTTTTTACTAAGAATTCCTTTGAAATGTTTGACATACAGTGGACCCCAGAGAATATCTCTCTCACTCTCTCGCTCTCTCCCTCTCTCTACCAATTTCAAGTGGGATTTACTCTTCTGATGGTTTGCTGGTATATGCTGGTTGATGTGATGGTGCTATAGGAGTATTTGGTCCAGAGGTGTTGAGGCTGCTATATCCCTTCTGGTTTTGCTTACGCACCTTGTGATCTGTGGTATATTTACTGTACATACATGTAGTTTTTATGTGTTGTGTTTATAAAGATTTGCTTGTTCTGAAATTGCATATAAATTTATTAAATTGTGTGACTGATTGGACCTCTTGGGTATGTCGCTCTTGCAGTGAGTGGTGTCAATCTTTTGGTATTTATGTCCAACCATCAGATTCATTTGATATCACTATGATTCAAAATCAGACTTCCCTAGAATGCTCATGTAACGGCGATTTTCAGAAGATTATTTTTTTTTCCATTGTTGAACCCATTTAGAGCCTTTATCATCCTCATTTTTTGATACCTATTCATTAGCCTTCCCATTGAATTTTTTGACAATATGTTCTGATCCAAGATGGCATTGGCTTAGTATGCTATTGAAATGTATGTTTGGTTACTCTTTTATATCTTGGTTTATGGCTTTGAAACATTGTCTAGTTTGTTTTGTTCACGTAATGTGTAATGGTGTTTGACACGAGTTACCTATGCCACAAACTTGTAGGTTGTGAGGCTGCTATATACAAACTCTTGAATAGCTGTGTCTGCCCTGTGTCATGAACTGTGAAAAAGGCAGTAGACTGAATGTAATCCATCTGGGAAGGGCAGTTTAAATCATGTCATTTGAACATATATGAATATAGGCTGATACTATTTTGGGCATTGGTTTGTGACTGCATCCTTTAAGTGGAGTTCTAATGACAAATGACACAAGTGATGTCAATGAATCTGAAGAGGTAGCTTCTTGCATTGCTTTGTCCAAGAATGACTCTTATGTATTATCTGTCTTGTGGAAACATTTGTTCAACATGATGACTTTTATGTTGCAGCTTGTCTCACTTGCATTTGAAGGATTGTATCATTAACTATTATGGTGTTAGCTTTTTTTATTCTTGTTCTTTTCCTTCTCTCTTTTCCCTCTTATTCATAATTTTCGTACTTGGGCGAGTGTTTTACCATAAGCTTACTGATTGTGTTACATGATTATTGCAGGTCATGCGAACATTCATGTTACCACCTCTTGCATCCACTTCTTCAATTTAACTCTGAAGATAATGTTCATACAGCTATTGGCGTGAAAGATTCTACAATTTAAATTTATGATGTCTCGAATTATGAGGTGACATGTTACCAAACAGAGAGAAAAATCATTGCCATTTGAGTGGAGCCATTTGGTGAGTGGGTTATTTGAATTGTAATTATTTTATTTTGACTATTAGATCTCCATCATTAACGTAATTTAGTGTTTTTTTCTATTTACAGGTTAAAATCAAGCTCAAAGGTTAGTTTTATTAACCATCATGTTGGAAGCTTGCCAAAAGTGGATCATTGGTCTCTCCTTTTCACAATCAATGAATGTGTTGTGTGTTTGCAGTATTGATGGTTGGGAGAAGAAAAGAAGAAGAAAAAAGAAAAAGAAAAAAGAAAAGAAAAAGAAAAAGAAAGAAAAGAAAAGAAAAAAGTCAAAGAGAAAAGAAAAAAGAAAAGAAAAAGAACAAAGAGAAAAAGAAAGAAAAGGAAAAGAAAAAAGTAAAAAGAGAAGAAAAAATAAAGGAAGGGAAAAGTAAGAAAGGAAAAAGAAAGGAAGTACAAAGGAAGTAAAAAAACGATAGGGTTTTTATCCTCCCTCCCCCACCCACCCATGCCACCCCCTCGCCACCCCCCCACCCCCCCCCTCCGCCCCTCCGCCACCCTCCGCCACCCTCCGCCACCCCTCCGCCACCCCTCCGCCACCCCTCCGCCACCCCTCCGCCACCCCCTCCGCCACCCCTCCGCCACCCCTCCGCCACCCCTCCGCCACCCCCTCCGCCACCCCTCCGCCACCCCTCCGCCACCCCTCCGCCACCCCTCAGCCACCCCTCCGCCACCCCTCCGCCACCCCTCCGCCACCCTCCGCCACCCCTCCGCCACCCCTCCGCCACCCCCTCCGCCACCCCTCCACCACCCCTCCGCCACCCCTCCGCCACCCCCTCCGCCACCCCTCCGCCACCCCTCCGCCACCCTCCGCCACCCTCCGCCACCCCCTCCGCCACCCCTCCGCCACCCCTCCGCCACCCCCTCCGCCACCCCCTCCGCCACCCCTCCGCCACCCCCCTCCGCCACCCCCTCCGCCACCCCTCCGCCACCCTCCCCACCCTCCGCCACCCCCTCCGCCACCCCTCCGCCACCCCCCTCCGCCACCCTCCGCCACCCCCCTCCGCCACCCCTCCGCCACCCCCCCCCTCCGCCACCCCTCCCCACACCCCTCCGCCACCCCTCCGCCACCCTCCGCCACCCCTCCGCCACCCCCTCCGCCACCCCCTCCCCACCCACCACCCCCCCCCCCCCTCCCCACCCTCCCCACCCCCCCCCCACCCCCCACCCCACCCCCCCCCACCCCCCCCCCACCCCCCCCCCCCCCCCCCCCCCCACCCCCCCCCCCACCCACCCCACCCCCCCCCCCCCACCCCCACCCCACCCCCCCCCCCCCACCAACCCCCATCCCCACCAACCCCCATCCCCCACCAACCCCCATCCCCCACCAACCCCCATCCCCCACCAACCCCCATCCCCACCAACCCCCACCCCCCATCCAACCCCCCATCCCCATCCCCCCTCCCTACCCCACCCCCATCCTCTCTCCCCTCCCTTATTACCTCTTTGCCCCTACCCCCCTACCCCTCTTGCCCCCCTACCCCCGTCCCCCCCCTAATATATCCTCTTCTTCCCTCCATAATTTATCATCACCCTCCCTACCTCTGTCTGATCTTTGAATTTTTGGGATACTATTCATCAAGATTAAGGTTTGGTTCTTTCATAAAGGGGCATGCCTACATTGCTGAAAGTCCCTTTGTCTGATCTTTCTACTTTTGGGATACTATTCATCAAGAGTAAGGTATGGTTCTTTCATAAATGGGAATGCCTACATTGCTTAAAGTTTCATGGTATATGCGAATGGAGTGTGACGTAAAGTTGTAGAGAAGTTGAAGAAGAGCTTGGATGTAACACACTTTACAGCTCATTTCTATCTTCTTCTTATTGTCTCACATTTTTCAATGTTTAAATTTATTTAGCATAAACTTTATAATTTAGTTTTTTATAGGTTTTGTAGTTTGTTAGCTCTTTTTGACCATTTTCGGAATTAGTAGTACCCAAAGATTGGATTGTTTGATTTTGGTGGTGCCTGAAACAAGATGTTTATGGAAGCACCTTCTTTAGTAAGAGAATCCGTGATTTTTCATAGGATCACTTTGAATGATTCCAAGTAATAACAAATGATATAAGAGCCTATAAGCCTGTGGTATTTGTGGCATTTGATTTGAATATTATATTTTTCTTTCAATTATTGGATTTTATCCTTTTTAAACAAAATCTTACTGGGTGTGCTGCATGTCTGTGTAGGTTGCATTTTTCTTGTGGTCTCCCTTATTTATCCTCTCCCTCCCTCCCTTATTCCCTCCCTTATTCCCTCCTTATTCCCTCCCATATTTCTCCTCTCCCTTCCTCAGTTATTCCTTCCCTTATTTATCCGCTCCCTCCCTCCCTTATTCCCTCACTTATTTATCCTCTCCCTCCCTCCCTCATTCCCTCCCTTATTTATCCTATCCCTCCCTCCCTTATTTATCCTCTCCCTCCCTTCGTTCTTCCCTCCCTTATTTATCCTCTCCCTCCCTCCCTTAATCCCTCCCTTATTTATCCTCTCCCTCCCTTATTCCCTCCCTTATTTATCCTCTCCCTCCCACCCTTATTCCCTCCCTTATTTATCCGCTCCCTCCCTCCGTTATTCCCTCCCTTATTTATCCTCTCCCTCCCTCCCTCATTCCCTCCCTTATTTATCCTCTCCCTCCCTCCCTCCCTTCGTCCCTCCCTTATTTATCCTCTCCCTCCCTCCGTTCTTCCCTCCCTTATTTATCCTCTCCCTCCCTCCCTTATTCCCTCGCTTATTTATCCTCTCCCTCCCTCCCTTATTCCCTCCCTTATTTATCCTCTCCCTCCCTAATTTATCCTCTCCCTCCCTTATTCCCTCCCTTATTTATCCTCTCCCTCCCTTATTCCCTCCCTTATTTATCCTCTCCCTCCCTTATTCCCTCCCTTATTTATGCTCTCCCTCGCTTATTCCATCCCTTATTTATCCTCTCCCTCCCTTATTCCATCCCTTATTTATCCTCTCTCTCCCTCCCTTATTCCCTCCCTTATTCCCTCCCTTATTTATCCTCTCCCTGCCTCCCTTATTCCCTCCCTTATTTATTCTCTCCTCCTCCCTTATTCCCTCCCTTATTTATCCTGTTCCTCCTCCCTATTCCCTCCCTTATTTATCCTCCCTCCCCTCTCCCTCCCCCTTATTCCCTCCCTTATTCCTCCTTATTCCCTCCCTTATTCCCTCCTTATTCCCTCCCTTATTTATCCTCTCCTCCCTCCCTTATTTATCCTCTCCTCCCTCCTTATTTATCCTCTCCTCCTCCCTTATTCCGTCCCTTATTTATCCTCTCCCTCCCTCCCTTATTTATCCTCTTCCTCCCTCCCTTCTTCCCTCCCTTTTTTATCCTCTCCCTCCCTCCCTTATTCCCTCCCGTATTTGTCCTCTCCCTCCCTCCCTCCCTCCCTCCCTTATTCCGTCCCTTATTTATCCCCCCCCTCCCCCTACCGCCCTTCGCCCCCCTCTCCCCCCTCCCCCCCCTCCCTAATTTATCCTCTTCTTCCCTCCCTAATTTATCCTCTTCTTCCCTGCCTAATTTATCATCACCCTCCCTACCTCAGTCTGATCTTTGAATTTTTGGGTTACTATTCATCTAGATTAAGGTTTGGTTCTTTCATAAATGGGTATGCCTACATTGCTGAAAGTCCCTTTGTCTGATCTTTCAACCTTTGGCATACTATTCATCAAGAGTAAGGTATGGTTCTTTCATAAATGGGAATGCCTACATTGCTTAAAGTTTCATGGTATATGCAAATGGAGTGTGACGTAAAGTTATAGAGAAGTTGAAGAAGATCTTGGATGTAAGACACTTTACAGATCATTTCTATCTTCCTCTTATTGTCTCTCATTTTTCAATGTTTAAATTTATTTAGCATAAACTTTATAATTTAGTTTTTTATAGGTTTTGTAGTTTGTTAGCTCTTTTTGACCATTTTCGGAATTAGTAGTACCCAAAGATTGGATTGTTTGATTTTGGTGGTGCCTGAAACAAGATGTTTATGGAAGCATCTTCTTTAGTAAGAGAATCCGTGATTTTTCAAAGGATCACTTTGAATGATTCCAAGTAATAACAAATGATATAAGAGCCTATAAGCCTGTGGTATTTGTGGCATTTGATCTGAATATTATATTTTTCTTTCAATTATTGGATTTTATCCTTTTTAAACAAAATCTTACTGGGTGTGCTGCATGTCTGTGTAGGTTGCATTTTTCTTGTAGTCTCCCTTATTTATCCTCTCCCTCCCTCCCTTATTTATCCTCTCCCTCCCTCCCTTATTCCCTCCCTTATTTATCCTTTCCCTCCCTCCCTTATTCCCTCCCTTATTTATCCTCTCCTCCTCCCTCCCTTATTCCCTCCCTTATTTATCCTCTCCCTCCCTCCCTCCCTTATTCCCTCCCTTATTCCCTTCCTTATTTATCCCCCCCCTCCCCCCTACCGCCCTTCGCCCCCCTCTCCCCCCTCCCCCCCCTCCCTAATTTATCCTCTTCTTCCCTCCCTAATTTATCATCACCCTCCCTACCTCTCTCTGATCTTTGAAGTTTTTGGTTACTATTCATCAAGATTAAGGTTTGGTTCTTTCATAAATGGGTATGCCTACGTTGCTGAAAGTCCCTTTGTCTGATCTTTCAACTTTTGGCATACTATTCATCAAGAGTAAGGTATGGTTCTTTCATAAATGGGAATGCCTACATTGCTTAAAGTTTCATGGTATATGCAAATGGAGTGTGACGTAAAGTTGTAGAGAAGTTGAAGAAGATCTTGGATGTAAGACACTTTACAGCTCATTTCTATCTTCCTCTTATTGTCTCTCATTTTTCAATGTTTAAATTTTTTTAGCATAAACTTTATATTTAGTTTTTTATAGGTTTTGTAGTTTGTTAACTCATTTTGACCATTTTCGGAATTAGTAGTACCCAAAGATTGGATTGTTTGATTTTGGTGGTGCCTGAAACAAGATGTTTATGGAAGCACCTTCTTTAGTAAGAGAATCCGTGATTTTTCATTGGATCACTTTGAATGATTTCAAGTAATAACAAATGATATAAGTGCCTATAAGCCTGTGGTATTTGTGGCATTTGATCTGAATATTATATTTTTCTTTCAATTATTGGATTTTATCCTTTTTTAAGAAAATCTTACTGGTTATGCTGCATGTCTGTGTAGGTTGCATTTTTCTTGTAGTCTTCCCTTATTTATCCTCTCCCTCCCTTATTCCCTCCCTTATTTATCCTCTCCCTCCCTTATTCCCTCCCTTATTTATCCTCTCTATCCCTCCCTTATTCCCTCCCTTATTTATCCTCTCCCTCCTTTATTCCCTCCCTTATTCATCCTCTCCCTCCCTCCCTTATTCCCTCCCTTATTCCCTCCCTTATTCCCGCCCTTATTTATCCTCTCCCTCCCTTATTCCCTCCCTCATTTATCCGCTCCCTCCCTCCCTTATTCCCTCCCTTATTTATCCTCTCCCTCCCTCCCTTATTCCCTCCCTTATTTATCCTCTCCCTCCCTCCCTTATTCCCTCCCTTATTTATCTGCTCCCTCCCTCCCTTATTCCCTCCCTTATTTATCCTCTTCCTCCCTCCCTTATTCCCTCCCTTAATTATCCTTTCCTCCTCCCTTATTCCCTCCTTATTTTTCCTCTCCTTCCCTCCCTTATTCCCTCCCATATTTATCCTCTCCCTCCTCCCTTATTCCTCCTTATTTATCCTCTCCTCCCTCCCTCCCTTATTCCTCCCTTATTCCCTCCTTATTTATTCCCCCCCCCCCCTACCTTCCTTCGCCCCCCTCTCCCCCTCCCCTCCTCCCTAATTTATCCTCTACTTCCCTCCCTAATTTATCATCACCCTCTCTACCTCTGTCTGATCTTTGAATTTTTGGGTTACTATTCATCAAGATTAAGGTTTGGTTCTTTCATAAATGGGTATGCCTACGTTGCTGAAAGTCCCTTTGTCTGATCTTTCAACTTTTGGCATACTATTCATCAAGAGTAAGGTATGGTTCTTTCATAAATGGGAATGCCTACATTGCTTAAAGTTTCATGGTATATGCAAATGGAGTGTGACGTAAAGTTGTAGAGAAGTTGAAGAAGAGCTTGGATGTAAGACACCTTACAGCTCATTTCTATCTTCCTCTTATTGTCTCTCATTTTTCAATGTTTAAATTTATTTAGCATAAACTGTATAATTTAGTTTTTTATTGGTTTTGTAGTTTGTTAACTCATTTTGACCTTTTCCAGAATTAGTAGTACCCAGAGATTGGATTGTTTGATTTTGGTGGTGCCTGAAACAAGATGTTTATGGAAGCACCTTCTTTAGTAAGAGAATCCGTTATTTTTCATAGGATCACTTTGAATGATTCCAAGTAATAACAAATGATATAAGAACCTATAAGCCTGTGGTATTTGTGGCATTTGATCTGAATATTATATTTTTCTTTCAATTATTGGATTTTATCCTTTTTAAACAAAATCTTACTAGTTATGCTGCATGTCTGTGTAGGTTGCATTTTTCTTGTTGTCTTCCTTATTTATCCTCTCCCTCCCTCTCTTATTCCCTCCCTTATTTATCCTCTCCCTCCCTCTCTTATTCCCTCCCTTATTTATCCTCTCCCTCCCTCCCTTATTCCCTCCCTTATTTATCCTCTCCCTCCCTTATTCCCTCCCTTATTTATCCGCTCCCTCCCTCCCTTATTCCCTCCCTTATTTATCCTCCTCCTCCCTCCTTATTCCTCCCTTATTTATCCTCCTCCCTCCCTCCCTCCCTTATTTATCCGCTCCCTCCTCCCTTATTCCCTCCCTTATTTATCCTCTTCCTCCTCCCTTATTCCCTCCCTTATTTATCCTTTCCTTCCCTCCCTTATTCCCTCCCTTATTTATCCTCTCCTTCCCTCCCTTATTCCCTCCCATATTTATCCTCTCCTCCTCCCTTATTCCCTCCCTTATTTATCCTCTCCCTCCTCCCTCCCTTATTCCCTCCCTTATTCCCTCCTTATTCCCTCCGCCTCCCATTTATCCCCCCCTCCCCCTACCGCCCCTTCCCCCCCCCCCCCCCCCCCTCCCCTCCTCCCTAATTTATCCTCTACTTCCCTCCCTAATTTATCATCACCCTCTCTACCTCTGTCTGATCTTTGAATTTTTGGGTTACTATTCATCAAGATTAAGGTTTGGTTCTTTCATAAATGGGTATGCGTACATTGTTGAAAGTCCCTTTGTCTGATCTTTCAACTTTTGGCATACTATTCATCAAGAGTAAGGTATGGTTCTTTCATAAATGGGAATGCCTACATTGCTTAAAGTTTCATGGTATATGCAAATGGAGTGTGACGTAAAGTTGTAGAGAAGTTGAAGAAGAGCTTGGATGTAAGACACCTTACAGCTCATTTCTATCTTCCTCTTATTGTCTCTCATTTTTCAATGTTTAAATTTATTTAGCATAAACTGTATAATTTAGTTTTTTTAGGTTTTGTAGTTTGTTAACTCATTTTGACCTTTTCGGAATTAGTAGTACCCAGAGATTGGATTGTTTGATTTTGGTGGTGCCTGAAACAAGATGTTTATGGAAGCACCTTCTTTAGTAAGAGAATCCGTTATTTTTCATAGGATCACTTTGAATGATTCCAAGTAATAACAAATGATATAAGAACCTATAAGCCTGTGGTATTTGTGGCATTTGATCTGAATATTATATTTTTCTTTCAATTATTGGATTTTATCCTTTTTAAACAAAATCTTACTAGTTATGCTGCATGTCTGTGTAGGTTGCATTTTTCTTGTTGTCTTCCTTATTTATCCTCTCCCTCCCTCTCTTATTCCCTCCCTTATTTATCCTCTCCCTCCCTCCCTTATTCCCTCTCTTATGTTTCCTCTCCCTCCCTCCCTTATTCCCTCCCTTATTTATCCTCTCCCTCCCTTATTCCCTCCCTTATTTATCCTCTCCCTCCCTTATTCCATCCCTTATTTATCCTCTCCCTCCCTTATTCCATCCCTTATTTATCCTCTCCCTCCCTCCCTTATTCCCTCCCTCCCTTATTCCCTCCCTTATTTATCCTCTCCCTCCCTCCCTTATTCCCTCCCTTATTTATCCTCTCCCTCCCTCCCTTATTCCCTCCCTTATTTATCCTCTCCCTCCCTCCCTTATTCCTCCTCCCTCCCTCCTTTATTCCGTCTCTTATTCCGTCCCTTATTCCCTCCCTTATTCCCTCCCTTATTTATCCTCTCCCTCCCTCCCTTATTCCATCCCTTATTTATCCTCTCCCTCCCTCCCTTATTCCCTCCCTTATTTATCCTCTTCCTCCCTCCCTTCTTCCCTCCCTTTTTTATCCTCTCCCTCCCTCCCTTTTTCCCTCCCATATTTATCCTCCCCCTCCCTCCCTTTTTCCCTCCCGTGTTTATCCTCTCCTCCTCCCTTATTCCGTCCCCTTATTTATCCCCCCCCCCCTATCGCCTTCGCCCCCTCCCCCCCTCCCCTCCCTAATTTATCCTCTTCTTCCCTCCCTAATTTATCATCACCCTCCCTACCTCAGTCTGATCTTTGAATTTTTGGGTTACTATTCATCTAGATTAAGGTTTGGTTCTTTCATAAATGGGTATGCCTACATTGCTGAAAGTCCCTTTGTCTGATCTTTCAACCTTTGGGATACTATTCATCAAGAGTAAGGTATTGTTCTTTCATAAATGGGAATGCCTACATCGCTTAAAGTTTCATGGTATATGCAAATAGAGTGTGACGTAAAGTTGTAGAGAAGTTGAAGAAGATCTTGGATGTAAGACACTTTACAGCTCATTTCTATCTTCCTCTTATTGTCTCTCATTTTTCAATGTTTAAATTTATTTAGCATAAACTTTATAATTTAGTTTTTTTAGGTTTTGTAGTTTGTTAACTCATTTTGACCATTTTCGGAATTAGTAGTACCCAGAGATTGGATTGTTTGATTTTGGTGGTGCCTGAAACAAGATGTTTATGGAAGCACCTTCTTTAGTAAGAGAATCCGTTATTTTTCATAGGAGGGGGCTGGGGAGTGGGAGGGTTGGGAGGGGTTGGGGAGGAGGGTTGGGGAGTGGGAGGGTTGGGAGTGGGAGGCGTGGAGGTTGGGGGGGAGGAGGGGGAGGTGGGGGTGTGGGAGGGTGGAGGTTGGGGAGTGGGAGGGTGGAGGTGGGGTGGGAGGGGGGAGGAGGTTGGGGGGGGGGGTGGAGGTTGGGAGTGGGAGGGTGGAGGTGAGGGAGTGGGAGGGGTGGAGGTGAGGAGTGGGAGGGTGGAGGTCAGGGGGAGGTGAGGAGTGGGAGGGTGAGGAGTGGGAGGGTGGAGGTGGGGAGTGGGAGATGTGGAGGTTGGGGAGTGGGAGGATGGAGGTTGAGGAGTGGGAGGGATGAGGAGGAGAGTGGGAGGAGGAGGAGATGATAGTGGAGGAGAGGGAGGGGTGTGAGGTGAGAGTGGGAGGGTGGAGGTTGGGGGATGGGAGGGGAGGTGGAGAGTGGGAGGGTGGGATGAGGGCTGAGAGGCGGATAGGGGCAGAGCGAGACCTGATAGGGGCAGAGCGAGACCCGATAGGGGTAGACGGAGCGGATAGGGGGTGAGCACGGATAGGGGTAGAGCAGGCGGATAGGGGGTAGACGAGACGGATAGGGGGAGCAGACCTGAGACCTGATAGGGGCAGACGAGAGGCGGATAGGGGTGTGATCGAGATAGGAGGGGGTAGACTGAGACGGAGGCGGGGTGAGCGGAGACGGAGGTAGGCGGAGACGGAGGGGTGGTAGGCGGAGGGAGGAGGTGAGGGGGGGGGGCGGAGGCGGAGGGGGTAGGCGGAGAGCGAGGGGCAGACGAGACGGAGGGGGTAGCAGACGGAGGGGGCAGACGGAGGGAGACGGAGGGGGGGTAGACGGAGACGGAGGGGGGGTTATCGTTCTCTTTCTTAAGAAGGTAAGATTTCTCTTTGTTAGGTGTAATTTTTTACTTAGTTAAGCTATGTTGTTTTGCTGGCGCAGGAAGGGAGTTCATTGACAACGATTTTGTTTCCTTGGCGGACTGCAGCACACAAATATCTTCAATTGGAGCAGTTACAAGAGGTAGTCCGGCCCATTCCTCAACTATGATATTTTATACTGTCTCAACGCTTCCACACATTGTTCCTTGCATCCATACACACGCAGCGCGCACACACTGACGCAGCGCACACACACACATGCAGTGCGCAAACACACACACATGCATTGCGCAAACACACACACATGCAGTGCGCATACACGCACACACACACCCACAGACACACACCGACACATCCACATCGACACACCCTCTCCGGCACACTCTTACACACCGACACACCCTCTCCGGCACACCCTCACACACCGACACACCCTCTCCGGGACACCCTCACACACCGACACACCCTCACACACCGACACACCCTCACACACTGACACACCCTCTCCGACACACCCTCTCCGACACACCCTCACACACCGACACACCCTCTCCGGCACACCCTCTCCGGCACACCCTCACACACCGACACACCCTCTCCGGCACACCCTCTCCGGCACACCCTCACACACCGACACACCAACACACCAACACACACGCAGCGCTCACACATACATTGCGTTGCGCCCACACACATGCTGCATCCATACACATGCAGCGCGCAGCCAGACGCAACGCAACGCACACAAACAAGCAGCACACACAAACAAGCAGCACACACACGCAACGCACACACACCCAGTGCACGCACATGCACCCTCACACCCACACGCAGCACACACGCAACGCACACACCCAGTGCACCCTCACACCCACTCAATCAAACACACTCACCCACACGCAGCACACACACGCAACGCACACACCCAGTGCACCCTCACACCCACTCAATCAAACACACACCCACACCCACAAACATCCACACAACGCACACACACACCCGCACAGCGCACACACACCCACACAACGCACACACGGAGCGCACACACAGGGAGCACACACACACGGAGCGCACACACACGGAGCACACACACACGGAGCGCACACACGGAGATCGCACGCACACGCACGCGCACGCACGACGCGACTTAGACGCCAGACGAAGCGCACGGCATCGCACGCGACGCACCGCACGGCAGCGCACGCACGCGACGGAAGCGCACGCACGCGCACGGAGCGCGCACGCACCGCACGGAGCGCGCACGCACGCGCACGCATCGCATCGGAAGCGCGCACGCACGCACGCACCGCACGCGAGCGCGCACGCACGACGCACGCAGCAGCCACGCACGCACCGCACGACGGAGCGCACGCACCGCACGCACACGCACCGCACGCACGCGCACTCACGCGCACCGCACGCACGCAGCACGCGCGCCGCGCACCGCACGCACGCACGCACGCACGCACGCACGCACGCACGCACCCGCACGCGCGCACGCACGCACGCGCACGCACCGCACGCACGCACGCACGCACCGCGCGCGCACCGCACGCACGCGCGCACCGCACACGCACGCACACGCCGCACGCACCGCACGCGCGCACGCACCGCACGCACCGCACGCACCGCACGCACGCACGCACGCACGCGCACGCACCGCACGCACCGCACGCACGCCGCGCACGCACCGCACGCACCGCACGCACCGCACGCACCGCACGCACCGCACGCACCGCACGCACCGCACGCACCGCACGCACCGCACGCACCGCACGCACCCGCACGCACCGCACCGCACGCACCGCACGCACCGCACGCACCGCACGCACCGCACGCGCACGCATCGCACGCACCGCACGCACCGCACGCACCGCACGCACGCACGCACCGCACGCACCGCGCCACCGCACGCACCGCGCACGCACCGCACGCGCCGCACGCACCGCACGCACCGCACGCGCACGCGCCGCACGCACGCGCACGCACGCGCACGCACCGCACGCACCGCACGCACCGCCCGCACGCACCGCACGCACCGCACGCACCGCACGCACCGCACGCACCGCGCACGCACCGCACGCACCGCACGCACCGCCGCACCGCGCACCGCACGCACCGCACGCACCGCACCGCACCGCACGCACCGCACGCACCGCACGCATCACCGCACGCACCGCACGCACCGCACGCACGCACGCACCGCACGCACCGCACGCACCGCACGCACCGCACGCATCGCGACGCACCGCACGCACCGCACGCACCGCACGCACCGCACGCACCGCACGCACCGCACGCACCGCACGCACCGCACGCACCGCACGCACCGCACGCACCGCACGCACCGCACGCATCGCACGCACCGCACGCACCGCACCGCACGCACCGCACGCACGCACGCACCGCACGCACCGCACGCACCGCACGCACCGCACCGCACGCACGCGCACGCACCGCACGCACCGCACGCACCGCACGCACCGCACGCACCGCACGCACCGCACGCACCGCACGCACCGCACGCACCGCACGCACCGCACGCACCGCACGCACCGCACGCACGCACCATCGCACCGCACGCACCGCACGCACCGCACGCACCGCACGCACCGCACGCACCGCACGCACCGCGACGCACGCACCGCACGCACCGCACGCACCGCACGCACCGCACGCACGCACGCACGCGCCGCCCACGCACGCCGCACCGCGACGCACCGCACGCACCGCACGCACCGCACGCACCACCGCACGCACGCACGCACCGCACGCACCGCACGCACGCACCGCACGCACCGCACGCATCCGCACGACCGCGCACGCACGACACCGCAGCACCGCACGCTGCGCACTGCACCGCACGCGCCGACACCCGCACGCTGCCGACACCGACGCGCCGACACCGCACGCTACCGACACCGCACGCCGACACCGCACACGCGCGACGCCGCCGACACCGCACGAGACGCGCCGACACCGCACGCGACACCGCACGCGCCGACACGCCGCACCGACACCGCCGACACGCGCCGACACCGCACGCGCCGACACCGCACGCTGCTGACACCGCACGACGCCGACACCGCACGCTGCCGACACCGCCCGCTGCTGACACCGCACGCTGCCGACACTGCCACACACACACAAGGCCGACACTGCTGGCCGACACTGCGACCAAAATGCTGCAAGATCCACACATCAAGCACCGACAACAACACTTTAGTGCGCACACTCACCCAATGCACACTCACACAGCGCACATAGCGTGCACACTCACATACCCACACTCACATACCCACCCACACTCACATACCCACCCACACCCACACACCCACACCCACACACCCACACCCACACCCACACACCCACACCCACACACCCACACACCCACACCCACACACCCACACACCCTCACACCCACTCAAACCAACAGGACCACACACTCGCACCCACAGCCACACAGCCGCATAGCCACATAGCCACAGCTGCACAGCCACACAGCCGCATAGCCACATAGCCACAGCCACACAGCCGCATAGCCACATAGCCACAGCTGCACAGCCACAGCTGCACAGCCACAGCGGCACAGCCACAGCGGCACAGCCACAGCCGCACAGCCACAGCCGCACAGCCACAGCTGCACAGCCACAGCCGCACAGCCACATAGCCACACACAGACGCACGCAGCCCACACCCACACCCACACGAACACGCAGCGCACACATGCAACGCACACATGCAACGCACACACGCAGTGCACACACACTCACAACACGCACATGCACGTAGCGTACTCACACCAAACTCACGAACACACATGCACACATGCACACACATGCTCACACATGCACACACATGCACACACATGCTCACACATGCAAGACATTCATGCAGCGCACACATTCATGCAGTGCACACATTCATGCAGCGCACACACATGCAGCGCACACATGCAGCGCACACATTCATGCAGCGCACACACACGCAGCACACACACACGCAGCACACACACGCAGCGCACACACACGCAACACACGCAGCGCTCACACACGCAACACACACAACGCTCACACACGCAATGCACATACATGCAGCGCACAAACATGCAGCGCTCACACATGCAACACGCACACGCAGCGCTTACACACACGCAGTGCTCACAGACACGCAGCGCACTCACACGCTGCGCACATACACGTAGCGCACAAACACGCAGCGCGCACACACACAACACACACACCCGCAACGCGCACACACACACACGCAACGCGCACACACACACACGCAACGCGCACACACACGCAACACACACGCAACACACACACGCAACGCACACACACACGCAACGCACACACACACGCAACGCACACACGCACACAACGTACACACGCAACGCACACAGATGCAGCACACAGCTCACATAGAGCTCACACAGCTCACACAGAGCGCACACAACTCACATAGCTCTCACACAGCTCACACACAGCTCACACACAGCTCATACAGCTCACACAGCTCACACAGCTCACACACAGCTCACACAGCTCACACACAGCTCACACAGCTCACACACAGCTCACACACACATACGCAGCACACCCATGTACACAGATACGCAGCACACCCACGTACACAGATACACAGCTCACACACACACACCCACCCACACACCCACACAACCACATACAGCCACATAGCCACACACAGCCACGCACCAACACACACCCACACACACCCATACACACACATACACCCACACACCCATACACACACACACACCCGTACACACACACACACCCGTACACACATACACACCCATACACAGACACGTGCAATGCAAACACCCACACACGGACACACATGCAGCACACACTCGCAACGCGCACACAGTGCACACGCACCAAACACACGAACACGCAGCACACACTCCTAGCGTGCACACATGCGCATACACACATGCGCATACACATGCAATGCACCCACACGCACACACACATGCAATGCACCCACACGCTCACACATGCACTGCACTTGCAGTGCGCATGCACATACACACACACACGCAGACACACACACACGCAACGCACAGACAATCACATAGCGCGTATGCACACATGCAGCGCACACCCACACTCACACAGCGCACACCCACACACTTAGCGCACACCCACACTCACACAGCGCACACCCACACACTTAGCGCACACCCACACACTTAGCACACACAAACACTTAGCACACAGACACAGTCCACACAAACACGCAGCGCACACAAACATGCAGCTCACACGCACATGCACTTGGAGCGCATAAACTGCGCACACACACCAGCGCAGCACGCACACAGCAACGCAGCGCTCACCCACACTAGCAGTCTGCGCACACACGCTGCATGCACATATACGCAACACGCAGACCCGTTCAAACACGTAGCGCACACTTGCAGTGCACACACATTGCGCACACACATTGTGCACACTTGCAGTGCACACACATCGCGCACACACTTGCAGTGTTACACGCTAGGTACCTGCACCAATGCAGCGTGCACACACGGTGCACACTCACGCATCGCACACACTCAACACTTACGCATCGTGCAAACCCATTGACACACGCAGTGCACATACACACGGATCGCGAACATACACATGTAGCACACACTCGCAGCGCCCTAACGCGCAGCGCACACACACTCGCAGCACACAAACACGGACAAGCAGTGCACACACACGTACTCACACATGCTGCACACACCCACACATCCACACACCCACACACACATCCACACACCCACACACCCACACATCCACACCCGCAAACATACCCAAACACAACGCACATTCACACGCTGCGCACATACACGCTGCGCACATACACGCTGCGCACATACACGCTGCGCACATACACGCTGCGCACATACACGCTGCGCACATACACGCTGCGCACATACACGCTGCGCACATACACGCTGCGTACATACACATACTGCGCTCATACTCACGCTGCGTACATACAGACGTTGCGCTCATACTCACGCTGCGCACACACACTAACGCAACGTGCATACACAGCTCACACACACTCGCAACGCACCCACACGCAGTAAGCACACACGCAATGCGCACCCACACATACTGTGCGCTCACATGTAGCGTGCACACAGACGCTGGGCGCACACACAAATGCACTTACACAGACGCACACCCACACACTCACGCAACGTGCACACTCACGCAACGTGCACACTCACATGCATGCAACGCGCGCACATGCAGCGAGCACACACATGCAGCACGCACAGCCTGAACACGCAGCGCGCACACACATTCCAACGCTGAACGCACACACACTTAGTAGCACTCACACACAAGCAGCATGCAGTCACACACGCACACACTGTGCACACACTTACAGTGCGCACACAGCGTGCACACACTTACAACGCGCACACACACAACGTGCACACACTTACAGCGGGCACACACTTACAGCGGGCACACACTTACAACGCGCACACACACAACGTGCACACACATACAGCGCGCACACAC
Organism: Aristolochia contorta; assembly: GCA_022405105.1. Lineage (NCBI taxonomy): Eukaryota > Viridiplantae > Streptophyta > Magnoliopsida > Piperales > Aristolochiaceae > Aristolochia > Aristolochia contorta. Next base: position 7,793,215 of record CM039670.1, read on the forward strand.
AACGTGCACACACATACAGCGGGCACACACTCTCGCTGCTCGTACAAATTGTGCACACACACCAATGCAGCGCCCACACTGTGCACACACCAATGCAGCACCCACATACATTGTGCGCTGCGCCCAGACACGTGCAGGGCACACACACATTGTGCGCATGGTATACACATGCAATGCACACACACGGATCACACACACATGTAGCGCACATACACACGGAGCGCGGACACACGCACACGTAGTGCACATTCACACAGAGCACGCCCACACACTTGGAGCGCACATACTTGCAGCGCACAACGCACAGACACGCAGCGCACAGACACGTGGCTCACAGACACGAAATGCGCACACACGCAGAGCCCAAACATGCAGCGCACAGACAAAGCGCACATACACACACACGCAACGCACACACTCTCAAATGCAGTGCGCACAAACATGCAGCGCACACACATAGTGCATACACACTCACTCTGCGCACTCACGCTGCGCACTCACTCTGCACACTCACACACATGCAACGCACACACGCACATACACACAGCTCACACACATACGTAGCACGGCCACATACACAGACATGCAGCATGCACACACACGCAGCGCGCCCACACACGCAGCGCGCCCACACACGCAGTGCGCCCACACACGCAGCGCGCCCACTCACGTAGCGCGCCCACACACGCAGCGCGCCCACACACGCAGCGCGCCCACACACGCAGCGCGCCCACACACGCAGCGCGCCCACACACGCAGCGCGCCCACACACGCAGCGCGCCCACACACGCAGCGCCCCACACACACGCAGCGCCCACACACACGCAGCGCGCCCACACACACGCTGTGCGCCCACACATAGTGCGCGCACATGCATTGCGCGCTCACGCACATGCAGTGCATGCTCACACACGTAGTGCGCGTACACGCACACACTCACACTCACGCTGCGCGGACATTCACTCTCTGTAGTTCTTGAAAATTGAATGCTTCGAACATGAGCGCCTTACAACCAAGGTAAGATCAATTTTTATAGTGGACATGCACACTCACTCACTCTCTCACTCTCTCTCTCACTCACTCTCTCACTCAATGATTTCCTGCATGATAGGTTCTTGCAATGAATAGGTGTAATTTTTTTATTTTTACCTTTGTTGGTTGTGGATTTCTCTTACGTAGTTAAGTTATGTTGTTGTTTTGCTGCTGCATGAAGGGAATTCAGAGAGAACATTTTTCTTATCTTAGCTGACTGAAGTGCATAAAAATCTTCACTACGAGCTGTTACAAGAGGTATTCCGTCCTATTCCTCTTCAACTATTATATTTTATACTGTAACACACGGACACGCAGCGCCAAGACACACATGCAAAGTCAAGACACACGCCTTGCGCGCACACACGCAGCAAACACACACGCACACATGCACCCACACACATGCAGCACGCACACACACCCTAAACACACATGCACCAACTTGCACACACACACACAACAATGCTCGCACAAACACACACAACCAATGCTCGCAGTTCGCACACGCACACAAACCAAAGTTCGCACACGCACACACAAACCAAAGTTCGCACACGCACACACAAACCAAAGTTCGCACACGCACACACTCAATCATACACAAACCAACACAAGCACCCGCACACACACGCGCACAAACCAACGCTCGCACACCCACCCACACACACCCACACACACACACCAAAGCCTGCAGCCACACACACACACCAAAGCCTGCAGCCCCACACACACAAACTAACGCTCGCACTCACACACACTCCATCTGTCACACACATAGTCCAAATGTCACACACACTCCATCAGTCACACGGGCACTCCATCGGTCGCACACACAAACCAGCGCTCGCACACACACAAACCAGCGCTCGCACACACACAAACCAGCGCTCGCACACACACAAACCAGCGCTCGCACACACACAAACCAGCGCTCGCACACACACAAACCAGCGCTCGCACACACACAAACCAGCGCTCGCACACACACAAACCAGCGCTCGCACACACACAAACCAGCGCTCGCACACACACACACACCCACTGACACTCAAACCAACGCTCGTACACATGCGCGCGCACACACACACACACAATCCACACCAATTCTTACGGACACACACCAACTATTCCTCACACACGCACTAATTCTTGCACACACGCACACCAAATCTTTTCTCACGCACACACACACACCAACCCTTGCATACACACACTCTCACATACCAACGCTCGCACACTCCAACGCTCGCAAACACCATCACTCACACCCTCCAACACTTGCACACACCAACGTTACACACACCAACGTTACAGACTCCAATGTTACATACACCAACCCTACACACACCAACACTTGAACACACCACGTTCGCGCAGCGCGCCCATGTTCGCGTAGTGCGCCCACGTTCGCGCAGCGCGCCCACACACATGCAGCGCGCCCACACTCATGCAGCGCGCCCACACTCACGCAGCGCGGACACACTCAAACACACGCACGCACACACAGACAAGCATCGCGCACACACTCGCAGAACACATGCAGCGCGCACACACGCTGTGCACATACACATGTAGCACGCACACACACGGAGTGCACACAGTGCATACACCCATGCAACTAGCACACACATGCAGCACACAAGCAGCGCACACACACGGAGCGCACATACACAGAGTGCACATGGAGCGCACACACGCAGTGCGCACACTGTCACACAGTGCCCAGATACGCAATGCGCGCATACACACGCGTACACACTCGCGGCGCATGCACACTCACTTGCAGTGCGCGCGCAAACATACACGCATTGCGCGCACACATGCAGTGCGCACACACACGTGCACTTGCATCGAATAGGTGTAATTTTTTTGTTTTTAACTTATTTGGTTGTAGATTTCTCTTAGTTAGTTAAGCTTTGTTGTTGTTTTGCTGCCGTAGGAAGGGATTTCACTGACAACGTTTTTCTTATCTTGGCGGATTGAAGAGCATAAAAATCTTCAATAGCGTTTCAAGAGGTAGTCCGTCCCATTCCTCTTCAACTGTTACATTTTATACTGTAACGCACACACGTAGCGCCCACACACACGCAGCGCGCACACACTCACACACAGTGTGCACACACACATACACGTAGTGCACACACACACATACACGTAGTGCACACACGTAGTTCAAACACACACGCAGAACACACCACACATGCAGTGCAGACACGCAGTGTAGACACGCTATGTGCGCACACACCCTACGCACACCCTCACACGTACACACTCACGCAGCCCACACACACCCTCACACATACGCAACGTGCACACTCTCACACATGCAACACACACACCCAGCGCACAAAAATGCAGCGCGCACACCCACACAGTGCACACACCCACACAGCCCACACACACACCCACACAGCCACACGCCCTCGCAGCCCACACACACACCCACACAGCCACACGCACACATACCCCCTCACACCCTCACAGGCACACACCCACACCTACATCCTCACAGGCACACACCCACACCTACATCCTCACAGGCACACAGGCACACAGGCACACACCCACACCTACATCCTCACAGGCACACACCCACACCCACATCCTCACAGGCACACAGGCACACAGGCACACACAGGCACACAGGCACACAGGCACATACACACCCACTCCCACACACCCACACACCCACACACCCACACACCACACATCCACACCACACACCCACACACCCACACACCCACACACCCACACACCCACACACCCACACACCCACACACACAGACATGCAACGCACACACGTGCACACACACGAGCACTCACAGCGCAGACACATACACACTCGTAGATCGCACACATACACACTCATAGCGCGCGCACACACGTAGCGCACTCACACCAATCGCATGAACACACGCACACGTACACACGCACACATGCCCACACATACACACGTACACGCACACTCGCACACACATGCACACACACGCACACACGCACACTTGCAACACACACATTCAGGCAGCGCACACACATTCAGGCAGCGCACACACATTCAGGCAGTGCACACACATTCAGGCAGCGCACACACATTCAGGCAGCGCACACACATTCAGGCAGCGCACACACATTCAGGCAGCGCACACACATTCAGGCAGCGCACACACATTCAGGCAGCGCACTCACATTCAGGCAGCGCACACACATTCAGGCAGCGCACAGATACATACGCATCACGCCCACATACATAGACGCGTAGAATGCACACACACTGTGCGCACACCCACGCACACGCTGCGTGCGCACCCTCGCACCCGCAGCGTGCACCCACACACAGAGCACGCGCCAACAGACACGCAGCGCGTGCGCACACACGGAGCGCACGCACACACGCAATGCGCGCGCACACAGTCTTGCAATGCGCACGCACACATACACACATTGCGCGCACGCACACATACACACATTGCGCGCACACACACATTGCGCACACACGCACTTGCACTGAATTGGTGTAATTTTTTTGTTTTTAACTTTGTTGGTTGTAGATTTCTCTTAGTTAGTTATCTTGTTGTTTTGCTGCCACAGGAAGGGAGTTCACTGACAACATTTTTCTTATTTTGGCAGATTGAAGTGCATAAAAATCTTCAATAAGAGCAGTTATCAGAGGTAGTCCGTCCCATTTCTCTTCAACAATTATATTTTTTACTGTAACGCACACATGCACACACACACATACAAGACACACGCACACACGCAGCGCTGGCACACACACTCCACAACACACGCATATGTAGTGCGCACCCTCACATGCATACACACTCACGCAGTGTGTGCACTCACACAGTGCTCGCACATACATTGTGCATTGTGCCCTCACACGCATAGTGCAACACCTACACACGCAACGCTCACACGCAGACGCAACACACACAGACGCAGGGCACACAGATGCAGCGCACTCACACGCAGAGCGCACACACGCAGAGCGCACACACACAGTGCTCACACACACACGCAGCACACACACGCAGCGCACACTCGCAGCACACACACGCAGCGCACACACGCAGCGCTCACACACACACGCAGCACGCACACACTGAGCACACACAGTTACACGTAGCGCGCAGATACTCACGCAGTGTGCGCATACGCACGCGGCGCACACAAACATGCACGTATTGCGCACACACGCAACACACAGACATGCCGTGCGCACACACACAACACACAAACATGCCGTGCGCACACACACAACACACAGACATGCCGTGCGCACACACACAACACACAGACATGCCGTGCGCACACACACACACACGCGCGCACATACCCACTGCCATAGCCACATACAGTCACACACACAGCCACAGCCACAGCCACACACAGCCACACCCATAGCCACACCCACAGCCACACAGCCACACACAGCTACACAGCCACACACAGCCACACAACCACACACACAGCCACACACAGCCACACACACTGCCACACACACAACCACACAGATAGCCACACACCCACCCACACACCCACCCACCCACCCACCCACCCACCCACCCACACAACCACATACAGCCACATAGCCACACACACAGCCACGCACCCACACACACCCACACACACCCATACACACACATACACCCACACACCCATACACACACACACACACACACACACACACCTGTACACACACACCCACACACCCATACACACATGCAGCACACACTCGCAACGCGCACACACACACACCCACACACCCACACACCCATACACATGCAGCACACACTAGCAACGCGCACACACAGTGCACACGCATCAAACACACGAACACGCAGCACACACTCCTAGCATACACACATGCAATGCACCCACACGCACACACACATGCAATGCACCCACATGCACCCACACGCACACACACATGCAATGCACCCACACGCACACACATGCACTGCACTTGTAGTGCGCATGCACATACACACACACACACGCAGACGCACACACACGCAACGCACAGACACAATCACATAGCGCGCATGCACACATGCAGCTCACACCCACACTCACACAGCGCACACCCACACACTTAGCGCACACAAACAATTAGCGCACACAAACACTTAGCGCACAGACACACACTCCACACAAACAAGCAGCTCACACATGCACATGCACTTGGAGAGCATACACTGCGCACACACACCAACGCAGCACGCACACAGCAACGCAGCACTCACCCACACTAGCAGTCTGCGCACACACGCTGCATGCACATATACGCAACACGCAGACCCATTCAAACACGTAGCGCACACACATTGCGCACACTCGCAGCGCACAAACACGGACAAGCAGTGCGCACACGTACTCACACATGCTGCACACACCCACACATCCACACACCCACACACACCACATCCACACACACCCACACATCCACACCCACGCAAACATACCCAAACACACTTCCACGCACCCACACAGACATGCAAACACACCCACTCACCCACACACGAACATACACCCTCACACCCACATAGGCACACACCCACACCCACACAAGCATACACACGCAGAGACGCACACATGCAAAGACCCACACACGCAACGTACACACACACACTGGGCGCACGCACACACACGCTGCGCGCACGCACACACATGCAGCGCACACACAGAGCACACACACACGCAACGCGCACACACACGCAGCGCACACACGTAGGGCACACACACCCAGCGCACACACCCGCAGCGCACACACACACCAACAGTGCACACACCCGCAGCGCACACACACCCGCAGCACACCCACACCCGCAGCACACACACACGCAGCACACACACGCAGCACACACACCCGCAGCACACACACCCGCAGCACACACACACGCAGCACACACACGCAGCACACACACACGCAGCACACACACACCCGCAGCGCACACACACCCGCAGCGCACACACAATGCACACTTACACGCAATGCACACACAGAGATGCAGTGCACACTCACACAGCGCTGACACAAACGCAGCGCGCACATACTCGCTGCGCACATACACACGCTGCGCACACAAGCAACACACATTCACATGCTGCGCACATACACGCTGCGCACATACTCACGCTGCGTACATACACACGCTGCGCTCATACTCACGCTGCGTACATACACACGCTGCGCTCATACTCACGCTGCGCACACACACTAACGCAACGTGCATACACACATAGCTCACACACACACTTGCAACACGCACCCACACGCAGCAAGCACACACGCAATGCGCACCCACACATACTGCTCGCTCACATGTAGCGTGCACACAGACGCTGGGCGCACACACAAATGCACTTACACAGACGCACACCCACACACTCACACAACGTGCACACTCACATGCACGCAACGTGCACACTCACATGCACGCAACGCGCACACATGCAGCGTGCACACATGCAGCACGCACAGCCTGAACACGCAGCGCGCACACACATACCAACGCTGCACGCACACACATACCAACGCTGCACGCACACATACTCAGTAGCACTCGCACACACAAGCAGCATGCACTCACACACGCACACACAAGCAGCATGCACTCACACACGCACACACAAGCAGCATGCACTCACACACGCACACACAAGCAGCATGCACTCACACACGCACACACAAGCAGCATGCACTCACACACGCACACACAAGCAGCATGCACTCACACACGCACACACAAGCAGCATGCACTCACACACGCACACACAAGCAGCATGCACTCACACACGCACACACAAGCAGCATGCACTCACACACGCACACACAAGCAGCATGCACTCACACACGCACACACTGTGCACACACTTACAGCGCGCACACAACATGCACACACTTACAACGCGCACACACACACAACGTGCACACACTTACAGCGGGCACACACACACAACGTGCACACACTTACAGCGGGCACACACACTCGCTGCTCGTACACATTGCTCACACACACCAATGCAGCGGCCACACTGTGCACACACCAATGTAGCGCCCACACTGTGCACACACCAATGCAGCACCCACTTACATTGTGTGCTGCGCCCAGACATGTGCAGGGCACACACACATTGTGCGCATGGTATACACATGCAATGCACACACACGGATCACACACACATGCAGCGCACAGACACGCGGCGCACAGACACGAAACACGCAAACACGCAGAGCCCAAACATGCAGCGCACAGACACGCGGCGCACAGACACGAAACGCGCAAACACGCAGAGCCCAAACATGCAGCGCACAGACAGCGCACATACACGAACCGCACAAACATGCAGCGCATACACACACACGCAGCGCACAAACATGCAGCGCATACACACACACGCAGCGCACACTCTGTCACATGCAGTGCGCACAAGCACTCACACGCAGTGCGCACAAGCACACACGCAGTGCGCACAAGCACACACACGCAGTGCAGTGCGCACAAGCACAAGCACACACATGCAATGCGCACAAGCACAAACACACACACAGTGCGCACAAGCACATACCCACACACACATGCAGTGCACACAAGCACACTCCCATACTCACACAGCTACACTGCCACACACAGCCACATACATTCAGACACATGCAGCGCACACACCCACACACACTCGCAGCGCACACACCCTCACAACTCGCATACCCTTGCAGGGCACCCACACCAAACTCACGAACACACAAACGCACGCTCACACAAATGCACACACAAACGCACACACAAACGCACACACACATGCAACGAATAGATTCACATAGCGCGCACACACACACACACAAACGCACACACACACACACACATGAGCGAATACACGCACACACACATGCAGCGCGAACATACACGCACAGCAGCGCATATACACGCAGTGCACACACAAGCAGTGCACACATGCAACACACACACACGCACAACGCACACACGCGCAACGCACACACGCACAACGCACACCCGCGCAACGCACACACACGCGCAACGCACACGTGCAATGCACACACACACACAGCGCTCACACACTCAGCTCACACACTGATGCAGCGCACACGCCCACGCTGCGCACTCACACACATGCAACGCACACACGCACATACACACATAGCTCATACACATACGTAGCACAGCCACATACACAGACATGCAGCATGCACACACACGCAGCGCGCCCACACACGCAGCGCCCACACACGCAGCGCGCCCACACACACGCAGCGTGCCCACACACGCAGCGTGCCCACACACGCAGCGTGCCCACACACGCAGCGTGCCCACACATAGTGCGCACACATGCATTGCACGCTCACGCACATGCATTGCACGCTCACGCACATGCAGTGCGCGCTCACACACGCAGTGCACGCTCACACACGCAGTGCGCGTACACGCACACTCACACTCATGCTGCGCGGACATTCACTCTCTGTAGTTCTTGAAAATTGAATGCTTTGAACATGAGCGCCTTACAACCAAGGTAAGATCAATTTTTATAGTGGACATGCACACTCACTCACTCTCTCACTCACTTTCTCACTCACTCTCTCACTCGATGATTTCCTGCATGATAGGTTCTTGCAATGAATAGGTGTAATTTTTTTATTTTTACCTTTGTTGGTTGTGGATTTCTCTTACTTAGTTAAGTTATGTTGTTGTTTTGCTGCTGCATGAAGGGAATTCAGAGAGAACGTTTTTCTTATCTTAGCTGATTGAAGTGCATAAAAATCTTCTATACAAGCTGTTACAAGAGGTATTCCGTCCTATTCCTCTTCAACTATAATATTTTATACTGTAACACACGGACACGCAGCGCGCACACACGCAAACACGCACACACATGGACACACACGCACACACATGGACACACACGCACACACGCACACACGCACACATGCGCACACATGGACACACTCGCACACATGCACACACGCACACACGCACACATGCACACACGCACACACATGGACACACACACACACACGTAATGCACGCATACACACACGTACATGCACGCGTACACACACGTACTTGCACACATACACACACGTACAGGCACGCATACACACACGTACATGCACGCATACACACACACATATGCAAGCATACACACACTCACGTACATGCACGTACATGCACGCATAAACACACACCACCCCTTGCGCACACACACACCAACTCTTGCATGCACGCATGAACGAACTCCACACACACAAAAAAATCTTGGACACACACACCTACTCTTGGATACACACACCAACACTTGGACACACACACCAACTCTTGGACACATACACACACAGACCAACTTTCGAACACACAGACACACACCAACATTCGAACACACACACACACACACACACACACACACACGCACATAAGCTCACACCAACATTCGCACGCACACACGCCAATTTCTTTTACACACACACACCAACGTTCGCTCGCACACACACATCAACGTTCGGACACACACACCCCAACGTTCGCACCCACACACACACACACACCGACGTTCATCCACCCACACACACACCGACGATCATCCACCCACACACACACTCACCACAAACACTTGCACACAGAATATCACACACACTCCATCGGTCGCACACACTCCATCTGTCGCACACACTCCATCTGTCGCACACACACTCCAACGGTTGCATACAATCCATCAGTCACACACACTCCATCGGTTGCACACACACTCCATCGGTCGCACACACACTCCATCACTCGCACACACACGGTCGCTCACACACTCCATCGGTCACACACACACTCCATCGGTCGCACACACACTCCATCACTCACACACACACGCTCGCACACACACTCCATCACTCGCACACACACGCTCGCACACATACACACACACGCTCGCACACATACACACACACGCTCGCACACATACACACACACGCTCGCACACAGACACATACCAACGCTTGCACTCACACACACCAACACACAAACCACCACCACTACCCCCCCACCCTCCCACCCACCCAAACACACACAAACCCTCCCACCCAAACACACACAAACCCACCCACCAAAGCCAGCCCATACACACAAACTAACGCTTCCATTCACTCACACACACACACACACACACACACACACACACACACACACACACACACACACACACTCACACACACACACACACACACACACACACACACACACACACACACACACACACACACACACACACACACACACACACACACACACACACACACACACACACACACACACACACACACACACACACACACACACACACACACACACACACACACACACACACACACACACACACACACACACACACACACACACACACACACACACACACACACACACACACACACACTTCACACACACACACACACACACACACACACACACACACACACACACACACACACACACACACTCACACACACACACACACACACACACACACACACTACACTCACACATACCAATGCCCTCATACACACACACCAATGCTTGCATAAACCAATGATTGCACAAACTAACGCTCGCGAAGACCAATGCTCGCACACCAATGCTCACACCAACACTTGCATACGAACTCTCACACACACCAACGCTCGCACACTCCTACGCTCTCACACACCAACGCTCACTCCCACCAACTCTCGCACACACCAACGTTACACATCAACACACACACACACACACACCAATCCTTGCACATAAACCAATCCTCGCACACATACCAACCCTGCCCCACACATAGACACTGTGACACACAGACACACACACCAACGCTGGCACACAAACAATGAGGCTTGAACGTGCTTCCCAATGCTGGCACGCACACACCAGCGCTCAGCACACACTGACACTAATGCTTACACAAAGACACACACAGACAAACACACAGACACACACACCAATGCTCGCACACACTAACACCAATACTCACACACACACACACACACCAACGCTCCCACTCACACACACCTAAGGTAGCAAACACGCACGTACACACAGGTACACACACGTGCATACACACACGAATTCACACACACTCGAGCTCACAGACACACAACCTGTTGCACACACACACACCATATCTTGCATTCACTGACCCACCAACTCTTGCACAAACGCACACCGACTCTTTTACACACACACCAACTCTTGCACACACACAAACACATCAATGCTCGCACACGCACACCAACGTTCACACACACACACAGCTATGTTCACAAACACACACACAGCTATGCTCACAAATACACGCACCAACGCATGTACACACACCACCTACCCACAAAAGCCAACCCATACACAAAAACTAATGCTTGCACTAACACACACACACACACACACACACACACACACACACCAATCCCCACACACACACACACACACACACACACACACACACACACACACACACAATCCCCCACACACACACACACACACATACCAATCCCCTCACACACACACACACACACACAAACCAATCCCCTCACACACACACACACACACACACACATACCAATCCCCTCACACACACACACACACACACACACACCAATCCCTCACACACACACCAATGCTAGCACACACCAATGCTTGCATAAACCAATTCTTGGACAAACTAACGCTCGTGAAGACCAATGCTTGCACAAACTAACGCTCGTGAAGACCAATGCTCGCACACCAATGCTCACACACACCCACGCTTGCACACACGAAGTCTCACACACACCAACGCTCGCACACTGCAACGCTCGCACACTCCAACGCTCGTACACTCCAACGCTCTCACACCAACACTTGCTCCCACCAATGCTCGCACACACCAACGTTACACATATCAACGCTCACTCACACACACTAATCCTCGCACACACAAACCAATCCTCGCACACTTACCAACCCTCGCCTACACACAGACATGATCACACACACACACCAACACTGGCACACAAACACCCAGGCTTGAATGTGCACCCCAATGCTCGTACACACACACCAGCGCTCGCACACACACACCAGCGCTCGCACACACACACCAGCGCTCGCACACACACACCAGCGCTCGCACACACACACCAGCGCTCGCACACACACACCAGCGCTCGCACACACACACCAGCGCTCGCACACACTGACACCAATGCTCACACATAGACACAGACAGACACACAAACGCTCGCACACACAAACACCAATACTCTCACACACACACCAACGCTCCCACACACACACCAACGGTAGCACACACACACATACACACTGGTACACACGTGCATACACACACTCGCACACACACACACATGCGAACTCACTGGTACACACACGTGCATACACTCATACATGCACCCACACACGAATTCACACACACTCGAGCTCACACACACACAACCTCTTGCTCACACAAACTAATTCTTGCGCGCGCACACCATCTCTTGCACCAACATTCGCATGCACACACACCAACGTTCTTTTACACACACACACCGGCGTTCGCTCACACACACACACCAACATTCACTCACACACACACATCAACCTTCGCTCCAACATTCGTACACACGCACCCCAACTTTCGCACCCACACACCCCAACGTTCGCACCCACACACACACACCAACGCTCCCACTCACACACACCTAAGGTAGCAAACATGCACGTACACACAGGTACACACACGTGCATATGCACACACGAATACACACACACGAGCTCACACACACAGAACCTCTTGCACACACACACCATCTCTTGCATTCACTGACACACCAACTCTTGAACAAACGCACACCGACTCTTTTACACACACAACAACTCTTGCACACACACAAACACACCAATGCTTGCACACGTACACCAACGTTCACACATACACACACACAACTATGCTCACAAACACACACACAGCTATGCTTACAAACACACGCACCAACGCACGTAACCACACCACCTACCCACCAAAGCCAACCCATACACAAAAACTAATGCTTGAACTCACACACACACACACACACACACACACACACACATACCAATCCCCTCTCTCTCTCTCTCTCACACACACACATACCAATCCCCTCACACACACACACACACACACACACACACACACATACCAATCTCCTCACACACACACACACACACATACCAATCTCCTCACACACACACACACACACACACACCAATGCTAGCACACACCAATTCTTGCATAAACCAATGCTTGAACAAACTAACGCTCGTGAAGACCAATGCTTGCACAAACTAACGCTCGTGAAGACCAATGCTCACACACCAATGCTCACACACACCCACGCTTGCACACACGAAGTCTCACACACACCAACGCTCGCACACTGCACCGCTCGCACACTCCAACGCTCGTACACTCCAACGCTCTCACACACCAACACTCGCTCCCACGAACGCTCCCACACACCAACGTTACACGTATCAACGCTCACTCACACACACTAATCCTCGCACACACAAACCAATCCTCGCACACCAACCCTCGCCCACACACAGACATGATCACACACACACACCAACACTGGCACACAAACACCCAGGCTTGAATGTGCACCCCAATGCTTGCACACACACACCAGCGTTCGCACACACACCAGCGCTCGCACACACACCAGCGCTCGCACACACTGACACCAATGCTCACACACAAACACAGACAGACACACAAACGCTCGCACACACAAACACCAATACTCACACACACACACCAACGCTCCCACACACACACCAACGGTAGCACACACACACACGTACACACTGGTACACACGTGCATACACTCACACTCGCACACACGCACACATGCGAACTCACTGGTACACACACGTGCATACACTCATACATGCACACACACACGAATTCACACACACTCGAGCTCACACACACACAACCTCTTGCTCACAAAAACTAATTCTTGCGCACACACACCATCTCTTGCACCAACATTCGCATGCACACACGCCAACGTTCTTTTACACACACACACCAGCGTTCGCTCACACACACACCAACGTTCGCTCACACACACACACCAACGTTCGCTCACACACACACATCAACATTCGCCCCAACGTTCGTACACACACACCCCAACGTTCGCACCCACACACCCCAACGTTCGCACCCAAAAACTGCAATGTTCGCACCCACACACCCCAACGTTCGCACCCACACACACACACCAACGTTCATCCACTCACACACTCACTCACCACAAACACTTGCACACAGGATATCACACACACTCCATCAGTCGCAGATACTCCATCTGTCGCACACACACTCCAACGGTTGCACACACTCCATCAGTCACACACACACTCTATCGGTCACACACACACACTCTATCGGTCACACACACACTCCATTTGTCAGACACACACTCCATCGGTTGCACACACTCAAACCAACGCTCGCACACGTACACACACATGCACATAGACACAAACCAACGCTTGCACTCGCACACACCCACACACACAAGCCTAAGCTCCCCCGCCCATCCACCCAGCCAAACACACAAACCCACCCACCAAAGCCAGCCCATACACAAACTAATGCTTGCACTCTCTCTCTCTCTCTCTCACACACACACACTCACACATACCAATCCCCTCACACGCACACACCAATGCTTGCACACACCAATGCTTGCATAAACCAATGCTTGCACAAACTAACGCTCGTGAAGACCAATGCTTGCACACCAATGCTCACTCACACCAACGCTTGCACACACGAACTCTCACACACACTAACGCTCGCACACTCCAACGCCCTCACACACCAACGCTTGCTCTCACCAACTCTCGCACACACACCCAAAGCTCGCACACACCAACGTTACACATATCAACACACACTCACACACACACCAATCCTTGCACACACAAACCAATCCTCAAACACACAAACCAATCCTCGCACACATACCATCCCTCGTCCACACAAACCAATCCTCGCACACATACCAACCCTCCCCCACACACAGACACGGTGACACACACACACACACCAACGCTGGCACACAAACACCAAGGCTTCAACGTGCACCCCAATGCTGGCACACACACGCCAGCGCTCGCACACAATGACACCAATGCTTACACACAGGCACACACACAGACACACACACACCAATGCTCGCACATACAAACACCAATACTCACACACACACACACACAAACGCTACCACTCACACTCACCAACGGTAGCACACACACGCACGTACACACAAGTACACACATGTGCATACACACACACACACCACACACACACGAGCTCACACACACACAACCTCTTGCACACACACACCATCTCTTGCAGTCATAGACACATCAACTCTTGCACAAACACACTCCAACTCTTTTTCACACACACACACCAACTCTTGCACACACACAAACACACCAACGCTCGCACATGCACACCAACGTTCACACACACACACACACACAGCTATGCTCACAAACACACACACCAACGCACGTACACACACCACCTACCCACCAAAGCCAGCCCATACACATAAACTAACACTTGCACTCACACACACACACACACACACACCCACTCACACACTCACACACATACAAATCCCCTCACACACACACACTCACACACATACCAATCCCCTCACACACACCAATGCTAGCACACACCAATGCTTGCACAAACTCACGCTCGTGAAGACCAATGCTCACACACCAATGCTCACACACCAATGCTCACACACACCCATGCTTGCACACGAACTCTCACACACACCAACGCTTGCACACTCGAATGCTCGCACACTCCAACGCTCGTACACTCCAACGCTCTCACACACCAACGCTCGCTCCCACCAACGCTCGTACACACGCAAAGCTCACACACACCCAAAGCTCGCACACACCAACGTTACACATATCAACGCTCACTCACACTCTAATCCTCGCACTCACAAACCAATCCTCGCACACTTACCAACCCTCACCCACACAGAGACATGATCAAACACACACACACACCAACGCTGGCACACAAACATCAAGGCTTGAACGTGCACCCCAATGCTCCCACACACACACCAGCGCTGGCACACACTGACACCAATGCTCACACACCCACACCAGCGCTGGCACACACTGACACCAATGCTCACACACAGACACATACACAAACACACACCAACGCTCGCACACACAGACACCAATAGTCACAGACACACACTAACGCTCCCACACACACACCGACGGTAGCACACACACACACCAACGGTAGCACACACACGCACCAACGGTAGCACACACACACACACACACACTGGTACACACACGTGCATACACACACGCACACACACGAACTCACTGGTACACACACGTGCATACACTCATACATGCACACACGAATTCACACACACACAACCTCTTGCGCATACACACCATCTCTTGCATACAAAGACACACCAACTCTTGCACAAACACACACCTACTCTTTTACACACACTCACACACCAGCGCTTGCACATGCACATCAACGTTCACACACACACACACACACTCACCAATGCTCACAAAGACACACACTAATGCTGACAAACACACACCAACACACACACACACACAAACGCTTGCATACACACCAACACTCGCTCACACACAATAACGTTTACTCACACACACCCACAGCAGCGCTTATGCACACACACAACAATGCTCCCACTCACACACACCATTGGTAGCACACACGCGTGCACACACACATTGCACACACGTATACACATAAACACAAATACAGACGCATACAGAGGCACACAAACCAACACTTGCGTTCCCACACAGACACAAACCAACACTTGCGCGCCCACATAAACACACACACACCCAACAATGCCAGTGCACACACACCCAACAATGCCAGTGCACACACACAAACTAACGCTCGCACTCACTCATACACAAACACACACACACAAACACTCACAAACAACCGAATGCTAGCACACACCAACGCTTGCACAGATCAACGCTTGCACAGACCAACGCTTGCACAGATCAACGCTTGCACAGACCAACGCTTGCACACCAATGCTGGCACACACCAATGCTCCCATCACACACACCAATGCTCCCTCTCATGCACACCAACGGAAGCACACACTCACACACGCTTACAAATGAACACACGTGCACACACGCTCACACACACACACACACACACACACACACACACACAAACTCGAGCTCATACAGACAACGTCTTGCCCACACCCTAATTCTTGGGCACACACACACCAACTCTTCCACACACACTCACCAATTCTTGCACACACGCAGACCAACTCTTTCACACACGCAGACCAACTCTTTCACACACACACACACACACCAACCCTTGCATACATACACCAACTCTTGCCCACACACCAACTCTTTCACACACACACAAACACACACACCAACTCTTGCACACACACCAAATCTTTCACACACACACACACACACACACCAACTCTTTCACACACACACACACACACACACCAACTCTTTCACACACACACACCAACTCTTGCACACACACACACACACTCTTTCACACACACACACCAACTCTTGCACACACACACACCAATTGTTGCACACACTCACACCAACTCTTATACACATGCACACACCAACATTTGCACACACACACCAACACTCGCACACACAGACCAACACTCGCACACACACACCAACGTTTACACCTAAACACGAACTCTGGGACACACACGCCCCCACATGCATACACACGCACACACACCCATATACACATACATTCTTGCACTCAGACACAAACTCGCTGGCACAAATACCGACACTCACTCACACTCACCAAAACCCGCACACACACACACCAACGATCGCGCACACACACCAACCCTCCCACTCACACACACATACCAGCCCTCCAACTCACACACACCAACGCTCCAACTCACACACACCAACGGTAGCACACACATGCACACACAAACCAAAAACACTCACACCAAACGCTTGCAAATACAATATCGGTCTCCCACACACTCCATCAGTCGCACACAGTCCATCGGTCGCACTCCCACCATCTGTCGCACACACAGTCTATCGGTCGCACACACTCCATCGCTCGCACAGACACTCCATCGGTCGCACACAGATTCCATCGGTCGTACACTAATTCCATCGGTCCCACACTGATTCCATCGGTCATACACACACAAACCAAAGCTCCTACACACACACACACACACTCATATACAAACCAACGCTCGCACATTCACACACACACACACACAAACCAACGATCGCACACCCACATACACACACACACACACCCCTACCCACCCACCAAAGCCAGCACACACACACACACACACACTCACACACCTACCCACCCACCAAAGCCAGCACACACACACACAAACTAACGCTCGCACTCTTACACACACAAACACGCACACACACTTGCACACACACACATGCACACACACACACACACACCAACCTGTGCACACACACACCAACCGTTTCACACATACACACATTCACCAACTCTTGCGCACACACACACCAACCCTTTCACACATACACACATTCACCAACTCTTGCGCACACACACACCAACTCTTGGACACACACACACCAACTCTTGGGCACACACACACACACACACACACACACACACACACACACACACACACACACACACACACACACTCACCAACGTTCGAGCACACACACACACGCACACCAACTCCTGCACACACTCACGCACCAACTCTTGCACACTCGCACACCAACTCATGCACACACGCACACCAACTCATGCACACACACACACACCAACCTTTGCACACATAGACCAACGCTCACACACACACACCAACGCTCGTTCACAAACACCAACGCTTGCTCACACACACCTGCGCTCACTCAGTCACGCCAATGCTCGTATACACACACCAACGCTCGCGCACGTACACACCAACCCTCCCACTCACACACACCAACGGTAGCACACACGCATGCACACACATGCACACTCACGTACACACGAACTTACACACACAAAACCTCTTGTGCGCACACACCAATTCTTGCGAACACACACACCAACTCCTGCACACATGCACTCCAACTCTTTCACACACACCGACCCTTGCACACACACACCAACTCTTGCACACACACACCAACTCTTGCACACACACACCAATTCTTGCACACACACACCAACTCTTGCACACACACACCAATTCTTGCACACACACACCAATTCTTGCACACACACACCCCAACTCTTGCATACACACGAACGTTCGCACACACGCCAACTCTTGCACACAAACACACACCAACATTCGCACACACATACACACACCAACGTTCGTTCACACACACACACCAACTTTCGGACTCACACACACACCAACGTTCACACATACACACAGACACCAACATTCACACACACACACACACACACAAACATACTCACACCAAATGCTTTCCGACACAATATTGGTCTCACACCCACTCCATCGGTCGCACACACTCATCGGTTGTACACACTCCATCAGTCGCACACGTACTCCATCGGTTGCACACACTCCATTGGTCGCACACACTCCATCGGCCGTACATTGATTCCATCGGTCGCACACAGATTTCATCGGTCCCACACAGACAAACCAATGCTCGCACTCTCACACACTCAGACACTCATACACCAACCAACGCTCGCACACGCACATACACATACACACATACCAACACTCACGCCCACACACACACACACACCCCCACACGCACCCACCCACCAAAGCCATCGCACACTCACACAAATTAATGCTCGCACTCACACACACACACACACAAAAACACACACGAACTCACACCCACACGAGCTCACACACACACACAAGCTCTTGCGGACACACTCCAATTGTTGCACTCACACACACCAACTCTTGCACGCACACACACACGCACGCACACCAACTCTTTCACACACATACACACCAACACGTGCACACACACCAAGTCTTGCACATGCACACACCAACTCTTGCGCACACATACCAGCTCTTGCACACACACACACACACACCAACGTTCACACACACACACACACACACACCAACGTTCACACACACGGGCGCCAACTCTTCCACACACACACCAACGCATGCGCGCGCACACACACACACACACACTAACTCATGCGCGCACACACACACACACACCCCAACATTGGCACACACACCATACACGGAAAAACATTTCCACAATGCTAAGCAATTCTGATCGATGTCAATTTTAAGTCGAAAAATAAATTGATGATGCCTTGATGAAATACCAAACGTTAGAGCACCACAAATATATTCAGTAACTATTATTTAAAAAAATCATATTCATGAAAAAACAATGTTATTATCCTGAACATACTTTTTTTCTTCCAAATTATTGTTTTTATTTTCCAACTTTTTTTGCTTTTTTTTCTTTTTTTCATTTTCTTTTCGTTAAGATAGCCAAATTCACCTTCGTACATGAGACTCAATGATTCTTGTAACTGGCCATAGTGGCATGCTATTTCTTTCAACCTTACAATCTTATAATTCACCCTTTGCTTGTTTGGTAGTTAATATATAGGTAGTAACCCTACTCTTTTTTTTCTTCTCCATTCCATCAATACTCTGAACTCACAACACATTCATTCATTGCGAAATGAAGAGGCTTATAATCCACTTTTGGTGACAGTTGAGTTTGATTAAAACCTTTAAATATGAAAAACACTAAATCACATTGAAGATAGAGATATAAGAGTTTAGAGAAAATGATTACATTTCAAATTACACACTCACCAAATGGTTTTACTAAAGTGACAATGATTTTTCTCTCTATTTAGTTTTGTTCAAAAACATGTCAACACATAATTTTGGACATTGTAAATTTGAAATGTAAAATCTTCAATGTGATTTTTCTTTTTATGTGATTAATTCGATTGTGGCCCTCCCTCTATTGTGGCCCTCCGTTATTCCCTGGTCTGTGGCCCTCCGTAATTCCTTGGTCTGTGGCCCTCCCTCACTCCATTGTGGCCCTCCTCACTCCATTATGGCCCTCCCTCACTCCATTGAGGCCGTCCCTCAATCCATCATGGCCCACTCCCACTGCATTATGGCCTTCCCTCTCTCATTCTCCCCATGGTTTCCCTCCATCTTTCATGATCTCCATTGTTTCCCTCCATCTTTCATTCCCTCCATTGTTTCTCTCCATCTTTCATTCCCTCCTTTGTTTCCTCCATTGTTTTCCTCTCTCATTCCCTCCATTGTGGCCCCCTCCCTCTCTCCATTCTTGCCATCCCTCCCTCCATTGTGATCCTCCGTCCTTCCATTGTGGCCGTCCCTCCTTTGTGAATTTTTCTCCTTTGTGGATATCTCTCCATTGTTGATATTTGTCCACTATGGACCTCCCTCCCTCCTTCCATTGTGGACCTCCATCCATTGTGGCCCTCCCTCCATTATTGCTCTCCCTCCATTGTTGTCTTCCCTCCAAAGTTGTCTTCCCTCCATTCTGGACATACCTCCATTGTAGAAATCACTTCATTATGGACATCCCTCCCTCCCTCAATTGTGGCCCTCCCTGTATCCACTGTGGCCATTCCTCCCTCAATTCTGGTTGTCCCTCCTTCCATTGTACTACTCGCATTGTGGCCCTCCTTCTCTCCCTCTATTGTGGCCCTCCTTCTCTCCCTCTATTGTGGCCCTCCCTTCATACACGAAAAAACGTATCCACAATGAAAAAGAGAAGTTAAAATTGTAAGAGGAAAAAACCTATACCAATCATCTCGTAGTTACAACTGCTTTGGCGACATTAATCTACTTGCTTGAGGGTTGTTGCTAGAGGGG
This sequence comes from Aristolochia contorta, assembly GCA_022405105.1. NCBI lineage: Eukaryota > Viridiplantae > Streptophyta > Magnoliopsida > Piperales > Aristolochiaceae > Aristolochia > Aristolochia contorta. Next base: position 7,816,271 of record CM039670.1, read on the forward strand.
AGAAATCATTTCTAACACTGAGTAGTCAAGTAACAAAAAGAGGTTGCCCAAGAAAAATATGATAATATATGAAGACAAATTATAGTATCATGTTCAATATAAAGAAGAAATGTTTTTAAAAAATATAAAAATATATATTCAATACATTCATAATAATATTCTCTTAGAGAAACAAAAATATTTAAGTTGAAAAAGATTGTCCATATTACCTTTTGGTTACTTGGCTCAGATCAAAGACATGTAAGACTTTTTATCAATTGTTTTTCGTCAATGCTAGCTAAAATCATGATACTATTCACATTTGTTGTAACTACTAGCAATGAAACCTCGCTGAACCATGGTCTAATTTTTGACATTGTAAATTTGAATTGTAAAATCTTCTATGTGATTTTTCTTTTTGTGTGATTAATTCGATTGTGGCTCTCCTCACTTCATTGTGGCCCTCCCTAACTCTATTGTGGTCATCCCTCAATCCATTGTGGCCCTCTACCACTCCATTATGGCCTTCCCTCCCCCATTCCCTCCATTGTTTCCCTCCATCTTTCATTCTCTCCTTTGTACCCTCCACCCTTCATTCCCACCATTGTTTCTGTCTCTCATTCCCCACACTATGGCCGTCCCTCCCTCTCTCCATTTTTACAATTCCTCCTTCCATTGTAGCCCTCCCTACTTCTACCTTCCTCCATTGTGGTTCTCCCTCCTTCCATTGTAGCCCTCCCTACTTCTACCTTCCTCCATTGTGGTTCTCCCTCCCTCCATTGTGGCTCTCTCTCCCTTAATTGTGGCTTTCTCTCCCTTAATTGTAGGTCTCCCTCCCTCACCCTTTTGTGGCCCTTCCTTCATTGCGATCCTCCCTCTATTGTAGCCCTCCCTCCACTGTGGTCTTCCCTCCATTGTGGCCCTCCCTCTGTTGTAGATATCTCTCCATTATGGATATCTCTCCAATGTGGAAATCTCTCCATTGTAGACCTCCCTCCCATCCACTCTCCATTGTAGACCTCCCTCCATTGTGGTCTTCCTTCCATAGTGGGCCCCACTCCATTGTGGAGCTCCCTCCATTGTGGTCCTCCTATTGTGGCCGTCCCTTCATTGTTGCCATCCTTCCATTGTTGTGTTCCCTCCATTGTGGACATACCTCCATTGTGGAAATCCCTCCATTATGGACATTCCTCCCTCCCTCAATTAAGGCCCTCCCTCCATCCGTTTGGCCATCCCTCCCTCAATTATGGTCGTCCCTCATTCCACTGTGGTACTCCTTTGATTGTTGCCCTCCCTTCATACCTGAAAACACGTTTCCACAATGCTAAACAATTCTGATCTATGCCAATTTTAAGCCAAAAAACAAATTGATGATACCTCGAAGAAAGACCAAACGTTAAAGCACCACAAATATATTTAGTAATTATTATTTAAAAAAAGAAAAAAACGTACTTGTGATTGAACAATGTGGTTATCCCAAACAAACTTTTTTCTTCCAATTTTTTTTTTCTTTTTTATTTTTTTTCTTTTTCTTCTCTTTCTTTTTTTTCTCTTCGTAAAGATAGCCAACTTCACCTTCATACAGGAGACCCCATGATTCCAGTTACTGTCCATAATGACATGCAATTTCTTCCAACCTCACAATCTTATAATGCACTGAATGATAAAGAGAAGATAAAATTATAAGAGGTTCTAACCTCACAATCTTATAATGCATTGAATGATAAAGAGAAGATAAAATTATAAGAGGAAAAACGTACACCAGTCATCCCGTTTATACAACTCCTTTGGTTACATTTATCTACTTACTCGAGGGTTGCTGCTAGAAGGAAGAAATAATTTCTAACACTAGGTAGTGGACTAAAAAAAGGAGGTTGTTCAAACAAAAAAGATTATATATTAAGACAAATTAAAGTATCATGTGAAAAATAAAAAAATTAAAATAAATTAAAAAAATTATTCGATACATTCATAATAATATTCTCTCAGAGCAACAAAGAAAATGAAGATGAAGAATGTCTACTTTACCTTTGGGGTACTTGGCTCAGATCAAAAGCTTGTAAGACTTTTTATCAATTATTTTTCATGAATACTAATTAAAATCATGATACCATTCCCATTTGCTATAAGTAATAACAATGAACCCATGCTGAACCATGGTTTAAGACACAATTTCACACAATGACAAAAACATCATCAAAATGCTATCAAGTCATCATTCAAGAACAATACTTTCAATATAAATTCTGCAAATTCATCCATGCCAGAAATTCATCCACGCCAGAAATTCATCCACGCCAGAAATTCACCCTTTGTATGTTTGGTAGTTAATATAGAGGTAGTAAACCTACTTTTTTTTTCCTTTTCTTCTCCCTTCCACCAATACTCTAAACACACAACACATTCATTGATTCCTGAAATGAAGAGGCTTATAATCCATTTTTTGTGACCTTTGAGTTTGATTTAAACATGTAAATTATAAAAACACTAAATCTCAATAAAGATAAAGATCTAAGAATTAAAAGAATATGATTATAATTCAAATCACACACTCACCAAATGGTTTTACTTAAAAGTCATCAAGTTGGGAAAAAAAACTTTCCATAGGATACAAACAATACCTTAGAGTCTTTCTTGGACAAAGCAATGAAAGAAGCTGCCTCCTCAGATTCATTTCATTCTCTTGAGCCATTAGTCAGAAATCCACTTAAAGGATGCAATCACACACCAGTGCCAAAATTAGTATGAGCATATACTCATGTATGTCCATATAACTTGATTTGCATTGCACTTGACGGATGGAATACATTTAGATGGCTATCTTTTTTCACAGTTCATGAACATTTGAAACAAGGGCTGACAAAGCTGATCTGAAGTTTCTCTACAACAGTCTCATGACCTACAAGTTTGTGGCATAGGTAACTTATGTCAAACAACATCACATATTACGTGAATAAAACAAACTTCACCATGTTTCAAAGCCATAAAAACCAAGATATAAAAGACTATCCAAGCATACATTTCAATAACATACTAAGCCAATGCCTTATTGGATTAGAACATATAATCCTTGCAAGATAGACAGTGCAATATATAGAGATAAGTAAAATTGGACTAGAAGGCAGAGGACTGGTTCCTTCCTTTTTTTCTGTTCCTTCTTTTTCTCTTTATTGTTTTGTTTCTTTTTCCTTTTATTTTATTTATTTTTTATTTTATTTTTCTTCTTTCGTTTCTTTTTTTTCTCCCATCCTTTAATACTCCAAACACACATTACATTCATTATTTGTGAGAAGGAGTCTTATGATCCACTTTTGGTGACCTTTGAGCTTGATTTTGAGCTGTAAAAAGGAGAAAAAAAGACTCAATTACTTTGAAGATAAAGATCTAAGAGTCAAAAGAAAATGATTTAAATTAAAATCACACACTCACCAAATGACTCTACTAAAATGGCAACGAATTTTCTCTATGTATAAATAAGTGCAGCAAAATGTCACCTCATAATTTCGGTCATTATAAATTTGAATTTTAGAATCTTCCACTCAAATAACAATAGCATTATTATCTTACGAATGAAATGTTAGAAGTGGCTGCAAGAGGTGGTTACATGAATGTCATCATGACCTACCCGAATCATTTAACACAATCAATCAGCTTATGGTAAAACATGTTGCTTAACTCAAAAATCATAAATAAGAGGGAAGAGAGAGAGAGAGAGAGAGAGAGAGAGAGAGAGAGAGAATAGTTAATGATACAACCCTTCAAATGCAAGTAGGAAAGGCTACAATACCTTAAAAGACGTCACGTTGGACAAAGAAATGTTTCCACAGGACAGAGACAATACCTAAGAGTTTCTTGGAGAAAGCAATGTAAGAAGCGGCCTCCTCAGGTTCATTGACTTCACTTGTGTCGTTAATCATGAGAAATCCACTTGAAGGATGCAGACACAAACCAGTGCCCAAAATAGTATTAGCATATAACCATTTTTGTTCATATGACATGATTTGAACTTCCCTCATATCACAGTTCATGAACATCATTTGAAACAGGCAGTAACACAACTAATATACAGTTTGTATACAGCAGCCTCACGACCTACAAGTTTACAGAGTAAGTAATGTCAAACAACTTTACGTGTTATGTGAACAAACCAAACCAGACCATGTTTCAAAGCCAACTGAAAACCAAGATATAAAAGACTAACCAAACATAGTTTTAATTAACATCCTATGCCAATGCCTTCTTGGATCTGAACATACAATCAGTGCGGATAGATCAGTGCAACCATATATAAAGATTTGTTAAATTCGACTAGATGGCTAAGGATGAAATACAATGCAAGATCTTTTTTAGGAAAAACAACTCTATCTTCCTGTTTTTATTTGATTATTGAAACCATACCAAGATGACAATTAATCCTAGAAATCACTATATAAGGTGAGTTGACTAATTTCTTTCAGCGGCTTTAGCTCCTCCATCTCCAACCAACACATGAACAACGTACCTTGCCCATAATCATAGTATCAGGAAGTCGAAGTGCTTTGACCTGGGCTGCATCAACAAAATCAGCCAGTTTCCAACTCTTAAGCTTCTCTTCATATGTAATTAATTGTTAATTTAACATCTGCTGTCCTGCTACGGTCCATAGGGCCCTGTGATTTCATTCAATATCACAGACTTATAGCGCAGAGAGAGAAAATGAGCAAATAAACTTGTCAGACGAAAACATATACCAGTTCCCTGTAGACACCGCTGGTGACATTCTATCGTATTGCTCAGGTGTTGCTGTTAAGGGGGTGGAAACATTTCCAACTCTAGGTAATGGACTACAAATAGGATGCTGCCCAAGGAAAAAAAAGATTATATATTAACACTAAGGATAATATCATGTGCAACAAAAGAAAATGTATTGTTCAAAGCATTCATAAAAAAGTATCTCGAACACAAACAAAAAAAATGAAAAAAATGTAGAAAGGAAGAACAAGATTACCTACTTTACCTTTGTGTTAATGGGCTCAGAAGGAGCCCAAGGCTCCTAAAAGGTATGTAAGACTTTATATCAACTTCTATTCATTAGTGTTGCAAAAATCTTGATGTCAATGTCATTTGTCAAGCAATAAACCCTCATTGAACCATTGGTTAGGGCTTGTTTGCATAGTGACAAAAAATCAACATGTCGGCTTGTCATCATTCAAGTAAACTATTTTCAATTTAAGCACTGCAAATTCTTCCACTACTGACATTTACAATTTTTCTTTCAACCTTTCGGTCTTCTAATGCACAGAAAGAAAAAGAGCTAATAAAATTGTGAGAGGAAAAAATATACCAGTCCTCCCATAGATACCACTGCAGACATTTATCTGCTTGTTCAAGGGTTTCTGCTAGAGGGATGAAATTATTTCTAACATTTTGTAGTGGACTAACAAAAGGAGGTTGTCCAAGGAAAAACAAATTATATAATAGGAAAAAATATAGAGGGAACAAAGAGAAGAGACCTCAAGTCAACAAAGAGTGCATGTCATTTCTTATGAGTCGATGGTGTGGGATTCTACTCCTGATTTTGTGTGTCAGCTCTGCCTGTGAGCCAATTGTGGATGAAGTCTCATGAATCTGAACCCACCCTCTGGGCCTTCACTCTGCTATGTTTTTTGTGAAGATGGAAGAGCAATATAGATATATAGGATATTGAAAGCAGTTGAACCATCATCCATGGACGTCTCTTCTAGCCACAGCTAATCATTGATTTTTTCATCCATGTCTCCTTTCAGTTAACCCCTTTCTTCGAGGTTTTCCTCATAGTTGCAATTTCCTCCTGTATATAACCTCTATTTGGAAGTGGGACGCAACCCGTGTATTTGTGATCCTTTTATCTATGTTTTGCTTTGGAGATCGATGGGTTCTATTCTTTTGTTTTCTGTTTTTCATTAAAAATTTTAGTTTTGGTGAGGTGAAGTGACAAAGTAACGCAGTTAAAGTGGGACTTCACATGTCACACTTCTTATAATAAGCGCAGTGTGATTCTGATTCAATCCTTTCTAATGTTTACAAACTGCAAGCAGGGCATACCGACACAAATCTTGCACTCAGAATCACAAACAACAGTAATTAAGTAAATCGGCAACAATAATAGTTTATCATTTTCTTGCTGCACGATCTTAATAGATTGTTTAATTCTCATGGAATTCTCGAACGAGACACAATGAGATTCTGATTTAATCCTTTGTTGCGGGAATATAAATATATACTATAAATTGCAGCAATTTCGGGGTCTGAATTAACCTATATGTATGTCTCTTATGAATTAACCTACAATCAATTAGCTGCAGGAAGAACAGCGTTCAGATTGCCTAACTGCCTTCTCCAACCCATGATGTACCCACTGAAGACTATCCTGGCATCAGGGGAAGCCCTAGGGACCCTTGGCAATTGATTGTAAAGATCTCCAGAAGGAACCTCAATATAACCAAATGTTGAGCGCAAAGGGAATTCCATCTCCAACACTTCGAGGACAGGAGTGATCCCCAACAGAAGTTTCGCCAGTTTCACCTCGTGTTCCCTCCCGAGAAAGTTTCTGATCTTGATCTCCCTGAGCCTCCTGAATTCACGTCGTAAAGGCACCTCTGGATCAGGTTCAACCCTCTCGTCGTAATTGTCATCCTGCAGCCATAAAAGAGTTTCCAGTGCAAGCTGCAGCGTTTCAAAGTGTGAGTAGCACTGGTCAGTAGTTCGTGTAGAAGAGAAGGGAAGAGTATACTAACGATTGAGTAGAAGGACGTGAGAACAGAGACCAAACTACGTACCGATATGGTCAGCTGTTCCATGCTAGGAAACGAGCAGCAGTTGAAGAACATACGAAGGTCATAAGAATCATCTTGGCTCCAAAAGCAATACAGTTCTAACTCTCGGAGGTTGTCGAATGTAATATGAGGAACATTAATGTCATCTTCCTGTAACAGTACAGCAGAAAATCATATTATTGTGACAAAAATGGAGGAGCTAGCAGAGATTACAAGGAGACATATATATAATATTGGAAGGAGAAGAAGAATAACGTAGACGTTACCGGGTAGGCCTGGAGCATAATACTTAGTTGCCTAACATGTGAAAGACCGGATAGAAACCTGAGCCAGGAGACTCCACAAAGAGATTCTGCCTCGTCCATTACATGCACAACTGCCTCATCCAAGGATGAGACGTCCCTCAGCACTGGTGTCTGAGAAGAATAGGTCGAGAAAAAAAGTTTCTCGAGGTTCGGAGCAAATATCTCTATCTGCTCATCGTCCCAACAACTTTCAAATATCAAGTTCTTTAATCGGTGACTGTTAATCCTTGTTGCTTCCAGAGGGCCACAACTTTTGAGCATTAACTGTTCCAGAAATGGAGAGAGATCCAAAATGTTAACAATTGATTCCCCTGCAATGTTCACCCAATTGAGAGAAAGGCATCTTAGGGAGCTGAACCCTGTTGAGTTCAGAGGAAGGCGGAAGCAGCAGTAACTGAGTTGTAGAGAGGTTAGAGAAGAGGATGAATACAAGGAATCTGGCAATGACTGAAAGTCCAATGAACCCCGTATAACCTGGCTTTGGATGTTCCTCCGCGCCAGGTTACCTCTGAAGTTAAGCTCAAGTTCTTGAACTCCTTTTGCCAAAACAAGTTCGATCCACTCCCTGGTTGCACTGTCATAATCCCTTCCGGGAAAGAAGAATAGCTGAAACTTCTTAATGAAATCAAGCTTATGCTGTTTCAAAATTGTATCAACGAAATCTGCATAACTTTCCCTGTCTAGGAGGGGAGCAAATTCACGATTAAATTCCAATTTTGCTGAGTATAGCCATAGTTCTTTCCATTTACTCTCCCATTCCTTTGACAGGACAGATGTCTGGACTATGTCCCTTAATGGAAGCAAAGACAGGATGGAGTGAAGCATGTCATCTGGTAACTCGGTTAATCTGTCGCTAGTTTCAGGGATGAATTTCTTTCCATAGTTTGCCATTGCCTTTTGTACTTCGGACAACTTGAATTCGATCTTTCAGCCTGGGAACAGTTGATGATTTGCTAGAATGGAATACTACTATACACGATCAGTATAATGAGTAAAAATATCGATGTTCTAATCAATAACAGTTATTGAGATACACAAATCTTATTTTCCAAAACAATAGATGGCTATCTTCCTGATATAGATTCAAGAGAAAAAAATATTTGGTAACAAGTATAGTGGTAAAAACCAACATCATATCCTTTTTATTCTTTCTTTTAATGGAAAACCAAATTAAAAGCAAAAGAAATTTAGCAAGGGGAAGATTCAATTTTAACTTAACATATAACTTGTTTATTTTTGTAGAAGGAAAATACCCTCTGACAGATTAAGGAAACTACTAATTAAGTTCCCTTCACCAAGAATTAGCCGTTGACCTAAGAGATATGCTTAAAGATTCCCCATGCTTGATACAAAAAACATCTATATATAAACTTACAAAAATAGTTGAAATAATCAGATTCATAAAATTTAATATTGACAACGTACAATTAACCATACAAGAACCAATCTACGTACCATCACCCCAAAAATTCTTAGGCACTTATATAGCATAATTCTGCATGCAATCTCAAAATATTTGCTTTTCAAAACTCCATGCATTTTGTTGAAAGTTGTTTGTATATATATACATGCAATTATTTATGAAAAATGCCATGTAGAAGAGCAAAATAGAAAACCATCAGTGATCCATCACCCCAAAAATTCTTATATATATGCACATTCATATATAGCGTAATCAAGCATGTCAGCTCGAACAAATATTTATTTTTGTTCAACAACTCCATCTTAATTTGTGAAAGCTATTTATACATGCAAATTTATAAAAACAAACCACGTGAAAAACAAAAATAAAAAAGGTACACAACGTTCCATTATCAATAAAAAAAAAATATGCAAGATATTGCTTTTTATTTTGGAATGCGATTTTGGAAAAATACATAAAAAAACTTCAATTTTCCCCACAAGGAGATAAAAGCAAGTAACCATATGTAGGTCATCTATAAAAGTAATGAAATAGAAAACTAGTGGAAACTGATAAGGACCTCTTATATCCAAATGCACAAGTACAAATTTGTGTAGTTTGTCTAAGGCTTGTTGTAGATCGAAGTACTTCAATAACGCTTTCTTGGTTGGCAAGACATAAAATTGAGTATCGTAGACCATAGAATGATGTTTAAAGATGTGTGCATGTCCTTGTCGCAAATGAAAAAGACAAGGGGAGAATATTGTATGGAGGCTATAGTGAATGGTGAAGGAATGGTGTTAAGGTAATTAAGCGAAAGAGTATTCCATATATTAAAGATCTCCTTATAAGGAACTAGCAAAGTTAAGAATGTTCCGGCTTAAAAAGCTCTACAATATGGAACTGAAAGGGTAAAACGTTCTGCTTATATTTTTTATCTACTCAACAGTTGAACAAACATTCCCTCGATGAGATCCCAACAAAACTTCGTATGGTTGAATTTTACTTAACATATATATCTGGGATACTCACATATTCAGATAAAAACAGGATAGAAGAGGAGAAATACACACTAATTTTTCTCCTTACCATGTCTATACTATGAAATCTAACTTAATTTGCATCACTCTTTAAGGACCTTTGTAGTAAAAATAAATTGTACACATAGGGTAAGGTTTTGCTTAAACAAAAAAAAGCATAGGTTTTTTTTATCACACTTTTGATTTGTCTTCCAAATAGGAATACTCACATTTATAGGCAAATGAAATCCGAAATCACTCGTAGTTACTTTTATTTCTAAAATTCTATATTTTTTCTCTCGTTTCAACAAAACCAAATCGGCAGAACAAGCGTAAGAAAAGCTCATAATATAACAAAGTATGCAAACAAATTTATAAATTATCTTTGAGATTCAAAGACTAACCTGGATAACTTGAAGTATGGAGAGAAGACACAGATGAGAATGAAAACGGATGGAGACCAGTTTCGAAGAATCTCTTAACAAGAGAGGAATGAAGAGCTTTACTACATTATATAGGCTCGAAAAGCTTGTCGCTTGCCTCGACTATAACGCATTCTCATGACAGGTACGTAATACATTGATTCGCCTCGTGGAGCATTCACACTCATAAGTAGGTCCGGTTCAAAGTAAGAAAACGCCGGAAGTAGGGTTTAACTCGGACCAATATGTCATTATATCCTAATTAGCCAATCGTAGAGTCAATTTACTTTTAAACTTACATGAAATATTAATCATATAATAAGATTTAAAAGTGCCAAAACAATTTTTTTCAAGCATATTTGTTGAACCAGGTTAAACCAAACCAGCTATACCTGCTGACCTCTTCTTTAATGCTTTAGATTTTAATAAAACCGGGTTTCTATTTAAAGAAGGCAAAAGAGGAAGGTCAGTAAGTCACCTCTTGCATTGGAAATTGCACTTTGCCTAGGCAAAAGAAGAAGGTACTTTCCTCTTTGGACAAGGACAGAGAAGTGCTTTGCTGTTCAATAATCCCACCTAGTCAATGAGTATCTGATAACCTCATTTTGAATATTGATCCCTTTGCCGACTATTTTTGAAGTTCAGATAAGTTCCTGATTGCCGTTTACTCATACAACCTCTTGTTCCATACCCAAGGTGTCAGCCTTATTTTCATTTCCTTGGTAGAAGAAGAAGTGAAACTTCTCTATCTTATCTTACTATATTGATCAACACTCTTTTCAATTGAGGCTGCATACACAACTTTGCCTGGAGTTGATGCAAGGTCTCCAACAAATTCCCGTTCTTTGCCATATTCTATGAACCTCCCAATCTATGCTTCCATCACTTATATTCAATAAGTTATGTAATATTGTCTGATCTTGTGCAAGTAAAAAAACAAAAAAAAGAAAAGAATCTGTGATAAGTCATGTGTTACTTATTTTGGCGAAGCCAATGTTGTACTTTAAAACTTGTCAAGTCCCTCGTCACCATGGTTTACAATTTCCTTGTGTATGTACCGAATCCGTTTCAACTACTTTGGAAAAGATAATGACTAGTATCTTACTTACCAATAAGTAGGTATTTTTTCATTAATTTACATATTTTTTCATATGTTTCCTTATGTTTCATTAGTTTCCTAATGTAACTTGAAGTTTGTTTATGTTTCCATCAGTTTCCTCATGTTTAAACCTACATGTAAACATATAAATGAGTATTGAAAAATTTATTTCTTTTTGCACTATGTCAAAGTCTAATTTAAACAAGGAAGCACACCTATTAAGCTATATACTTAATGAGAATGGCTCAGTCCAGTCAAAATGTCTTGGATCTTCCCCTTGTCCATCTTTCTGTTCCTTATCCAATGTCCAAGGAAGCACACCTCTTTCAAGCTAATGAGCATTTCTCTTTTTGACATAAATAGAAAGCTCCAGCATCACCACAAGAACATGTTACAAGTGTTGAATACGATCCTGCAAATCCAAACTATATACAACATTGTCCACCAAATAGACGATTACAAATTTAGAAAAGGGGAAATCACTTTTTTCAGAAAGGTATAGAAAGTTTTTGGGGGAGTTAGTCAAGCCAAATGGCATGACAAAAAACTCAAAAGATATGTACCTGGTAACAGTTGTTTTCTTGACTTCATCTTCAGGTGCAATTGAGACTCGGTACTTCAACAGCACGTCCAACTCTCAGATCACTCAAGCATCCTTTAATTAACCGAAGAGATCAACAATAAGAGGGATAAGATTCTTGTTCTTGATTATCACATTAGCACCATGTAGTCTACACAAAGATTCATAGACTCCTCCATCTTCCTTAGGAATATCCCCGGCTCACTCTGAGGAGCCTTAGATGATTGAACAAATCCATGTCTATCAATAGCATCAACTATTTGCACAATTGCTCCAACTATTGGGCCATTTCATAAGGTGCTTTTGCTGAAGGCTTAATTTTCTCACATAACAAACTTGATTTGGAGGTCAACTACTCTTTTAGACGGCAAGTGAGGGTGATTTTGCACAACACAACATCCTTGTATCTAACACTAGAATGAGCTTCTTGGGCTGAATGTGATCCCTCCTACTCTTGGGCATGAGTATTGTGGATTCACCATGCTCAAGACAACATTTAAGCTGGACAGCGGTTATCATTTGTGTTTTTCCGATTACAATATAGAGTTCAGTCTCAATTAAGGTACATGGACGTACCATTCTCCTTCAGAATCCCCAATAACCCAAGGTAGCATTACAAGGTTTTGGGGCAAATAAGAAAATAAATCCTCAAAGCTACATTGAAATCGTCCATCAATACATAGTGAAGTCTAACAATCCTTCCCACTTTCTGATCTTCGCCCTCACTTCCTTTACAGCCTCACAAACCATTCCTGCCACTACATTGACGGCCTTCATTTTGTTATCATCTTGGTCCATCGTAATTTTAGGCGTCTCAACTCCTCTTCAACATAAAGTTATGTGTTACGCTAGTAGGAATCATCGCATTCCCACTACCACCTGCACATGAGCATATATAAAAAGAACTTTAATTTGTAAGTTTTATTGGAGAAGTTGCAGCTTGCATGACTAGCTAACATACGGCGTTTAGGAGTACCATGGAACCAATACGACACTCCACTCTTTTTTGCTCCTCTTCATTCCTTCCAATCAATGAATTCAACTTCTCCTTGGCACAATCCTAGCCATATATTCACCATCACAAATGAAACATCTAAGGTTCTTAGAAGACTTGCCCTTTTCACATATTTCCTTTTCTCATCAGATTTATAATTCTTGTCCAAGTCATTCTCGAACTTCTTCTAAGGTTTCTTCTTTCTGTGCATCTTCTTTGGGGCCTTAAGAAGCCCCATCATCATTCTACTTCACGTACTACTCCATCTAGCTTCTAAGTTGAGGATAAGATTAAGCCAAGTTCCTCACTTTCCACTGCCAAATATCTTGCTCAGCCCACAGACTCAAATCAGCTATAAAAGAAAATAATTTGTCCTGATCGGACATATCAGTTATGCAAAACACTAAACAAGTAAATTATTGTGCATATTCTTAAATTGTGCTTTTCAGTTTCAAAACTTTTAGCTCCTCTAGAGCCTAGTAATGCATTTCTTTGATAGGAAGTAGAAGTCCAACACCTTTGAAGTACTCTAAAGTTTTTAGGGGTGAGGTTCCCGATTTTCAATCCACAACACTTCTTCTCCACCTTAGTATAACATCATCTTATAAAACATTGATGTAGTGCTTACCTTTTGTGCCACATTAGCGGGTTTGGGGCCAGGCAATGCAAAAAATGTTGAGGCCGCCGGCGGCCGAAACTCGCTGTCCTAACACAAATACCTGTGGGCGGACAATCTGCCGACGGGTAAGCCAGCGTTGTTGGAATTTCCGTCGGCAAGGACTTCCCGCGACAAAAAAATGTGGCGCGCGAACAAAGCTACTCGGCCGACAAAAGGAGCCGCCAGAGGAGGAACTCGTCCGACAGCGGGACATCTTTCGCCACGAGATAGACACCCTGCCAACGAAATGGGATGCGTCGGCAGAGCATCATTCCGCTGACGAATTCTTGAGAGTCGGCAGCAATTTATTCTGTCGACACATATAATTGGCGCATCAACGGAAGTTTATTCCAACAACGCATTTAGGAGTGTCAGCGGAATTTTATTCGGTCGACACATTTAGGTGTGTCGGCAGAATTTTATTCCGTCGACGCATTGGCACGCGTCAGCGGAATTTTATTCTGTCAACGTATATTTCAGGGTCGGCAAAATTTCATTCCAACGATACATTCCAGAGCATCGACTGAATATCATTCCGCCGATCATATTGGGTGTGCCGGCGAAATGCTAGTTGGCCAGCAGTACACCCGTTGAGGGATGCAATTAAATTATTATGATTATTATTTTTTACTTTTTGTTAAAATCACTCATACAATTAAAACTGAACTCTCCATCACATACAAACATCACACATACAATTAAAACTAAACTCCCCATCACATAAAAACCATCACACACACATAAAATGGCTGATAAAATTAAAATATCCCATATAATTTAAAAGTTTAATCACATACAATGTAACAGTTTACAATGTAAAAGTTTAAATCACACAATGTAACACTGTACATTTACAGTATACAATGTAAATCATACCAATATTTTCAATGACGCGATTGGTCGCTTTCTAACATTGTTTGAAGTTCTTGCACAAGGTTAATTATGTACTATGTTAAGGACATACATTTTAATTCATTAATTAAAACCAATTCTTGAATTGAAAATAGTATTTACCCTGTTGTGACTGTGCAACAAACAACTGCGTAAGCTGCTCCATTGTTTACACAGGGCCAAATATTCAAGAGTGTCATTAAAAGAGCTTGAAGAGGCACCTCTCTACAGTTTGGCACTTGTTCCTACTCCTCTCTCATAACCACCTTTGTAGCCCCCAAATACCTTATCCAGTACGGGTGTCACTTCTCTGGGATCCTTGGAGGTAGCGCCATTCTGTTCAACAGCTTGTTGACGAACCGTTTCCTGCATAAGAAAAAAATAAATTTAAATAATAATCATAGTTCAACACAGATCAAAATAGAATTTAATAACTTACACATAGTTCAGCTATTACTTCATCTGAATAAGTCTCATCCTTCCTCTGGTGAGCTTTGAGGTACGCCATCAAGAAGGTGTAGTTCTCGAGATCGGTCATACACTGTAATTAATGACCATTCTAAGTATTCTAGGTTGAAAATGAAAAGTCAATTAAGTTCAAACTACTAAGACATATAAGTACGTGTTCTTCTAAGAATCGAGCAAGGGGGTTCTACCCAAGTGTATGTTTTGTCTTCATATGTTGTCGATTCACCTTATTCTACTCATCGATACCCTTTTCTTTAACATTGTTCCAATATGCAACGAGTTTAACCCAGTCTTCTGGTTTCATATCAGGTATAGGACAAGTCTTAAGTTGTTCTGCTGTCTTCCCATCATAGTGCTCTTTCTTATATATTGTTCTGTTATCTCTTATGATTTTCTAAAGCACCGATTTGATTGCATCCATGGCTACTTTGTTTGGGGACTGCAACACCCTTCTCTTCCATAAAGTTATACTTTTCCACCAAAAAATAAAAAATACAATCTTAAAAAAACAGGACTTACTTTGATAATATTAAACCAGGTTTCCAGCTCATGAGGGGGATAATCATGCCACTGAAGATGCAACGGAAAGTACTGGTCTTCCCGAACAATTATTCCTATGAGAAATGACAATAAACCCTATCTGGGATAAACCATCTTCCCATCTTTCATTTTGATCGTCCATGGCTTATCTGGCAAAAACGAAGACACTTTCACTTTTCGCTTCACGCGCGGTTGTTGTGGCTCATCAGCATCTTCTGTATATAGTCAATCAGGTGTTTGTATTTCCATGTCTTCCATGGAGATCGGGCCTGACAAATTGCAAGTTAGATGCAATATATATAACACACTACAATTAACTAAAATACAACAAATTTACCTGAAGAGTGGCTCTCAGGGGATTTGTATTCCGGAAAGAGCTCTCTAAATGTACGCATACACTCAGCTATAATTTGAAAGAATTAAAATTAGATGACATAACAACAACAAAAATAGAGAGGGTTTTTAGTTAGTACCTATGTCGACAGATTGTGATGTCGAAGCTAGTGTAGCCAAAGCCAAAGCTGGTGGAGTCGGAATCGTGACTGGTGTAGCCCATGTTGGTGGAGTCAAGATTGATACTGGTGTAGTCTGGGCTGGTGGAGCACACTGACGTTTGAGCCTTCCCGATATCGGTGGTGATGAGTCAATGTGATCCCTCTTAGGTGGCATACTTACCCTGCAAAATTAAAGAAATGGGGATTGTCAGCCATATCAAGATAACATAAATGAAATAACATGTTATGTACAAAACAATATCCATCAACTTATGTTATGTTACATTCAAGTTTGCATTATTAATCATTAATCCTTGATCCACATCAGTACGCACCCACAAAACATCATCTTCTTGGTCAAACTCTGTCACGTCTCCGATAACCAGAGGGATGTCATATGTGTCTAGAGGTCTCCAGCGACACACAATACTCCAATCTGAATGAATGGGTTCGTCTTCATAAGTTTTCTTTAATGTACTTACTAGCGTGTAATCAAGTCTATCAATCACATGACCAATACCCCTCATCATATCAAACCATCTGCACTTAAATATGTTCATGGGAGTCCATGGCCCAACGTACACTTCTAGTGCTTGTTGCAAAACGCCGTAAATTATCTCATTCCCCTCCCCCACAGTGGCAATGCCACTATTTTGAGTGGTCTGAATCTTGTCAACCGCTTCTGTCTCAAACTTGGTTTCACGATTTAGGCCATGCACAAGATATTGTAAATCTTCTTTTTCATCGCTCTCCTGAGACAAATTCATGACCTAGATCACATGCACCTATATATGTTAGCAAAAACATGTTCCACCAATACCAATCTTGCCTACATCTCCTCTATGTCTTCCTTCAACCCTTCTACCGTCTCATCTCTCTCCTTTCACTACACAACAATGTGCTTGGGATATCTTCCCCAAAATCACAAATAGACTCAGGATTAGAATCCTTGCTTGAGAAGTACATTGAGCATTCTTAGCCTCACAGCATGGAAGGACTCCAACTTTTCGAGCTATTCCTCTTATATAGGAAATCATTGTCTCCCTTCAACAGCTTCGCCTTGCCTTTTAGATGTGTTGGTTGGTTTTCAACTTTATCTTCTCATGTTGCCATGTCACCAATGCACTTATACCAATTGTCATGCCACTGGATCGAACAAGGCACAAACTGGAATTGAATAACTTACAAGCTATAATATATGGCCTTAATTATAGGCCAAAGGAAAAAAAATCTCCTACCTACAAATTCTTGTGTGTTCAATATCAAATAGTACTGTCTCGTAAGATCATAGGTAGCCTATTTAAACTCATTTGATTGGCTTATTCAAATTTAAAGCATTGTAGATATGTTATGTTGCTTATTTCTCTAAGTAAGTTGCACAATGTAGCTTGTCTCGCACCTAGCTAGCTTCGCCTCCTACACATTGGCACCCCTTAGGCGACTGCTTGCCCACTAGCGGATGTATCCGCCTCTACCATATGCATGAGTGCATCCGAGACCTCGTGCTGCACAGTGTTGTGCACCCCATTTTATTGGTACGATGTGCTTACATGGTTCTAATTTATGCAGCCAAGACGCGTATCACAGGTGCAGCATTCTTAATGCCTCTGGCAAGGGAAAGTGTCTTTGTAGGAATACTAACTCCCAAACAGCTTTCTTCAAAGAAGAACAAAAGTCATTTTAACAAACTAAATATAATTAATGCGCAACTGGCGGAGATTTATTAGATTAGAAAAATGATATCAGTACTTTGACATTTTACAGTGTCGTTTTATAGCCTGATGTGGCTGTCCTCCTGGTAGCCTAGTTGGCATTCTAGATAAGGTCTAGGGTTTAGGCTTCCCTATAGAATAGGAAGATAGTTCATAGTTTATCTCTTACATGGACTGCCAACGAGACAGCCACGCCACACAATAAAAACTCACAGTAAAAAGTCCCAGTACACATATCACCACTTAGATTATATACTAATTCACAATTTCTCTCCATAAACTTCTCTCCATCCGATTGCAACGTCAGAGATTTACTCCAAAAAATGCATAGAAATTAAGGATTTAAGATGGTTTTATATGTTTACTTTATACCATCATATTACAGCTAAATGATATATAATTTCATGTCCGTTTAGCTATTTACTATATGGGCCTCTCAAATCGTCATATACATGAACGTGTACACCTGAAAAAATATTGTGATTCTTTGCCTAGTAATATCTGAACTGAGTATATAAATTGACCAGGCTGCTGATAGATTCCATTGATGCAACACGCACACATAGAGGTCACCGAACTCTTGTTTTTCATTTGAAGATTATATAGTAAAAAATTAACAAATGTAACAAGCCTCTGATCATGCATTCTCGTGATTTTATACATTAATTCTTTCAAGCGTTTCCAATCTCATGATCTTACAATTAAAATCTTTACAATCCCTTGGTCATGCATTCTCAAAATCTTATAATTCAAATCTCATGCAAGCCTCTGGTCATGTATATACCTAGATGGCTAGAACCCGTAGTTTGTTTATAGGAGAGAAACATTAGCAATGAGAACTGTCGTATTGACTCGTATTCCTAAAACTTTAAGCAACGTATTGACTCGTAGGAGGACCCCGTCGCAAACAAACGTATTGACTCATAGGAGGAGTCTCGATTGGTTGTTTGCCCTTCATTTTGTATCTCTTGCAAAAACCAATTTCAGATGTTGTTATATTTATTACAATACATATTTGAAATGTACAGTTACACCAAACACGAATACGAGACAAAATAACCTAACATACATTAAGTTACATCCAAATAAGCCACGTCAACCCTTAAGCCTGGACCAAGTTTTGTACACACCCACTAATTTGTAAGATAAGTCTCAATGTTTAGAAACCAATCGCACCCCAAGTTGGAAACTCTGAGTTAATTAAAATAACTAACTAATGCAAGATTTCTCTCTTTTGAGGCAAATGGTTGATCCATCTCAGGATGTAGCCACAAGTCAGGGACAGACAAGCAAACAATATCTCTCACCTTGTCAAAGTATTCCAGAAGTTGCTCAGGAAAAATAATTCTCCTTTTGCAAAATAATAATCATAGCACAGTTCCTCCTCTCACAAACAGCCAAACATGGAAATTTGTAAATGAATATTAGAGACGACGAATAAGTGACCACGACTGAACCCTAGCACATTCAATATGCAAAAATGGAGCTTAAGTGGATAAGATGATCCTCTAAATCATAATCAATGAGACATCACTATCTCTATCAGTGCCTAAATTCCAACAAGTTACCAATAAAATTCATCTTTCACTAACCAACACGTAAGACCCGTGGGTGCACACCAATAACCTCATCAGATAAAATAGCCACACACCTCTACTAGTCAAATATTTTATGCAACCGATGCAGAGACCAGAATTTACAACTCCAAGAGGGGAAACAATGGAAAGTTATCTCGACAAGCCCTGCTGCCCAGATCCTCATGACCAACTCAAGCCCAGATCCGCATGACCAACTCAAGCTCTGCTCGGTATTGCACCTTTCATAGGGCTGAAATAACGGCATTCCTTGAAAGCCTTCGACCTTTCATAGGGCAATTCAGCAGTCCCCCCTACTCATTGACGGAGACTCTGATGTAGTCATTAGATGGGGGCAGCAAACAGATCTAACCACTTGGACTCATATCTCTATTTTCGAAAATGAAGACATCACCAAAGATAGTAGGGGGACTGGGAAAAAAGTGCCTAGATCAGCTAACACTGAAGTTGATAGACTAGCCAAATAGGGAGTCTCCTAAGGCTCCTTAGATCTTTAACATTCTAACATTACTACATAATCTATGTTGAAGGGGATCAAGCAATTGAACCAGTGGGCTGCAAACCCAATGATAATTCAAGGTGTTTCTGAATTCGCAATATGTCAGGCTAGTGCTTCCTCCCATTCTCCTAGGCACCTACACTCTCTCTATGAGCAGCTGGCAAAAGATGGTGTATGTAGACCACTATTTGTATCGATGGGCAATATTTCCCTTTAATGTACTAACTGCCTTTTTGTGATGCCATGTATCTTATGTGCCCTATGTAACCTACGTACTCTACCAATCAGGTACTCTTTTGAAATCTTCTAAGAAGTCTTTACTGATTTATTTAAAAAAAATGCTATCAAAGTACAGCAGGCCATTCATGCAAGTAGTCCATCAAGATATATAGTAATTAAATGATGCCTCAAAACCATCCATCCGAATCAAACAATGCCTACTGATGATAGAAATGGAGCCCACAAATAGAATGTTTTTTTTCTCACAAGGAGCAATATTGGACTAACAAATATATAGTTCATATCTAAAGTACAGCTACTTGAAACGCAAAATGTGAAAATATAAGAACATTCATCTTGAGGCATAAACGTCCCTGAACACAAAAATTTCAGTGTAAGCCCTGTCAATCCAACGGTTTTTCCAATGAAATAATTAACTGTAATTTGATTAGGCAAGCTTTAATTTCAGTCACTATGAAGAAACTTTGATGCACCGAAACGAAACAATCAGAAATTAAAACCTACTTTAAATTATAAATGGATTTAAGAGGTTCGGCTGGTATATACACATCTACGGGCAGATTTCCAGATAAATCAATTATGTAAAACGGCGGAGAAAGAGGGAAGAAGATAGTTCAAAAGAGAACAAGAGTCGGGGATGGTGAAGAAAGAAAAATAGAGGAGAGGAAAAAGCAAAACCTAGCTAAGATGAATTTTTTTTAATTACCTCGGAAGAACGTAACTCTGGACGCAATCTAGGGCTGTTCCACAAGCGGGTTCTGCCGTTTTCCGTCAGAATCTGGGGTTTTCCGTCGGAATCGGCCTTCAACAAAGAGGGTGAACAGCAACTTTGCGCGCAGGGGAGAGAAGAGTAGAAAAAAATTTTACTCGCACAGTGATTTAGGATCACCAAAAATTTTTTCCACTTAAGAGGGTAGGTCAATTGGCACGACGGGCCAGAACCATCGTCGGTTCAGGAAAAAAGCACGTGACAATCAGACCGTCGAGTGAAACCATTCACTCAACGGTTAACCAAACCCGTCATGTATAGAAATTCCCACAATAGGTTTTCTTGTTACGCGACCCGGACCAAGGGTCAGACTAGACCCACGTCTATGCTTCTCAGACACAACGGGTTTAAACATAGACCGTCCAGTCAGCCCATTTTTCTACTGCTGCAATAGGACTACTGTCGCTCTGCTTGACTTTCCTGTGACGATGTAATAAGCCTATCGCTATTAGTAGCTCTCGGTGATGGTATGAAGAAAGCTGTCGCCGGTACTCGTATTAATTATAAATAGAGGGTCACTGGAAAAGTTTCAGGGGTGTTTCCCATTAAGCGGGAGTCAACAATGAAGGCAGGACAAAACTTTGACGTCCCCACTCTTCTATCATTCACATTCAGCTTTTCTCCATTAAAGCGGAAACTCTTAATTCCCTTGAACGCAAGGAAGTTCTTCTCTTCAATTCCGCAATCATACTGATCAGTTTTTTCGCATCTTAATTCTAATCCCAGAGTTGGAATTTCAACGAAGAAAGACCCTCTAAAACCGGATCACCGACCAGTAAAATGACCCGTACATTTAGCCCAACAAAGTCAATTAATGCGGTGAAGCTAGCTTTAAGACGACCCACAACCAGAACAGGGACACGTAGTATATCTTGACCGGGACTTTGATTACCGCTTAGGGGTGACAGATCATATATATAGATTCTTGACCGGGACTTCGATTACCGCTTAGGGGTGACAGATCATATATATAGATTCTTGACCGTCTTGGACTTTTGTCTGGGTTGGTCGACTTCTCTTGGGTTTGCTCGCTAAAGTGAAAGCTGATCAATATGGCTTTGAAGATTCGTACGTATGGAGTACTACTTAATTGTTTGGGTTGGCAAGATTCAGATTCCCGAAGAGGGAGATTTTTGTACTAGGAAAAACGCAAGTCATCGGGTGCGAAAACTTGAATTTGTTTTCCGAGAATCTGTCATAGGACAAGAACTTCTTATTTTCAGGGTGGTGGTTATGCTAGCTGTAGGAAATTTAAAGAGGAAGATCATATATATATATATATATATCGGTAGAAATGAATTTGATTCTCTGACGTTAAGTCAGTAAAATGGATCCTAATTTGACTCTATGAGACACATAATTAAGATGATTTTGCCCCACACAGGTTTGTATAACCAATATTGAAGTGCACTATCATCATTAGAGTTTATATTTTACTCTTTGCATAGCTTCCCAGCAAAAAAAGGCCAGGTATTGGAGAGAGACAGAGAGCATATGAGAGAGAGAGGGGTGAGAGAGAGAGAGAGAGAGAGAGAGAAGGGGTCAAGATCATAATCTGGCGTGGGGACCGTAAAAGAGCTGTACTACAGACTAATAATTCAGACTACGTGTTAAAAAATAATAATAGAATTAATTAATATCACCATCAGAAGCTGATCTTCAACCATTATCAGATCCAAACATCAAAACGCTTGGGCTTACGTCTTCCACGAGAACACCTCACCTGTCTGATATTCCATTTATCAACCATCACAGTGTCCAAATCTCATAATTGAAACATCTTGCGGTTGGGAGCCAAACAAGGGTATAACATAATTTACTAAAATTCAAGGATACAAATTAAGGCCTCCGACATGAATCAGAAGACCCAAAAAAGTACAACAGTAAAAAAAAAGGAAAAACTATATACTCACCTAATTTCTTGAACAAGGCCTGAAGGTAAAGAACAGGGGATCATATATAGAGGGTTTCCCTGATAAAAATAAAATCCCTTCCCAAGAAAAGCCTTACTTAACTAGCCGTTAAGGTTATCTCCAACTGCGAGAGGTGAGAAACATGGTTGATTTGAAGAAATGAACCATGCAAAAAGGAGGAAACTAAAAACCTCTCCGCAAAACAAACCTTCAAGCGACCAGGGGGCCATATGGTTGGGGCGAAAAAAAGGAATATTGATCATGATCATATAATAGGCTTTGTGGCACAGAAAGAAAAAAGAGAAGGGTTTTGGGCGTACGGGATCGAACTGGGAGAGGCTACTATAATTCTAGTTTCAGTAAGCTGGCTACATATATATATATATATATAACAAGCTGTAATATTTATCTTACTGCTGCCACCTTCCTCTACGCACTAATTAAGTTGTTCACGTAATAGCTTTTGGTTTGATCATCACATGAAATTGCTAAAAGCTGCACGAAGACTCTTCACAAGGTCCTTCACGGTCATGGAAAAATCCTCCTCCATCTACCAAAAAGAAGAAAGAAAGAAAGAAATTAAGTTTGTTGAGTTTCTAGTTCCAATATTGTATGTGGAAGACCCAAGAAGAATGAAAGAATGAGTTTATACCTTTGCAGTCACGGTTATATCCAGAGCGGAATTCGCGAAAGGTGCTGAATTTGCAGTGACTACGGAGAGATGAAGTTTTTCAATCTCGGCGAGGGCTCTGACCAGAGTTCCTTTCCGCTTTTCGCAGTGGAGTCTGATGAGAACGTCTCTGTCGGAAACTCTAGCTTCAATTTCGGGGAGGGGTTCATCCGACCTTCCCTCAAAGTTCTCCTCGGTGGAAGAGAGGTCGTCTTCCAGAGAGAGCTGAGATTTCTTCACGAATACCACCGACTCCACGGTTTTCTTCACAGACTGATCCTCAAATGTCTTCACTCTCTCCTGTAATTGCTTCACGTACTTGATTGCATCACCAAGAACCGATGCCTTGTCCATCTGCAACATGGGTTTTAAAAAAGAAAAAATCAATTCCAGTGCAGAACCACTTTTCCTATAAAATCGCGATTATTTCACTTCTAGCGCATGTGGAACTTTTTTTGCACAGTACCTTTTTAAGACCAGGAACGATGGCGGAGAGGGCGATGAACCTTTGGCTGAGCTTCTCCCTACGCTTCCTCTCGGCGATTATATGATCCTGAGTGTGAGAAGGGGGCCTGGCTGTGGCCGTACTCATGACCCTCTTAGATCCCTGACCAGGAGCCTTAGACATCATGTAGCTGTGATTAGCCAGAACGTTCTCTGCAGACTGATGAACAATATTGGAGTGAGTGGGTGAAACCATCTCGTCCTTGGGCTTCACACCCACCACCTGCATATTTCCATAGAAGCTGCTCTGGTTCCCGAAAGAAAGGAGATTACTGGCCGGCGGCGAAGAAGAAGAGTTGTTGTTGTTGTTGTCTGCTGCAGCATGAGAGAGGACGACGTGTTGTTCAATATTATTGGTACTGTGGGAGCTGTTCCAGCTGCCTGTGTCGAGCCGTTTGGAGGGGCGTTGCTGATCCTGTACTAGTACTCCTCCTCCGTTGTGTGAGCCACCGGCTTCCATGTTGGAGGAGCAGCTGAAATTAGTGGTGGTGGAGCTCCTTGGGGTGGCCATGGAAGAAGCAGGGTAAGAATTAGTGTAACTGCTCTCTGATGAGAAAGAATGGCGAAATTGAGGATGCTCTTCTGGTGATATTCCAAGTGCAGCGGCTATTTGTTGGGAGATGAAAGGGTACTGATGATCCAAAGTAGAAGAGTTCATCTCGTACTGATGGATCAAGCCGGCCGCGTCTTCCAGTACAACTGATCCCTGCAACAGTTGCACCACAGAATTATATGGAGCTGGCAGTAAAACTCGTGATTAGTTGATACATGAAGATGGATCGTTTTTATTTATCTTGTGCATGTTTGGGAGGATTCCCTCTATTTTGATTGACTTTTTCTGGGCCGGCCATATAATATATATGAATATTAATGATCTGTCCGGCCGCCATTAAATGCAGCCTATCTACTCTAATCACGCTCAGTGTGGCGTGCTGGAAAATCAAGAAAATGGGTTGGTTAGTGGTGATCTTACAATATCGGATAGCCATCTTGAGGAGGCGATCTCCATTGATTTGCAGGAATCCTTCGCGGCTGCTAGCTGGTGCAGGATAGAACTGAAAGGTCACCAATTAGTTCAGGTCAACTCATAGGTAATTTATAACTGGATTCGCGAGGAAGAAAGAAAGTAGTGCAAATTACAGGAAAAAGAGGTAAGGGAGTAAAGAAAAATCAGCTAAATCAAATCGAAGAGCCTCCGGTGTGTAAATCCCAGAAGAGTCTTCTGCACTGCCTCTTACTCGATCCAATTAAAAAAAAATTATAATGATAATTCCATATCCATCCTCTCATAAACAAGAAACCAAAACTTGTAAAACAACCCGTGATGATTTCCAAGAAAGAAGAGGGAGTTGAAATCATTAAGATCTTCAATAAACTAACAGAAAGCAGCACAAACAAAAAAAACCCATTTCAAATCCCAACATAAATAGACAGAATTTATCAACTGGGTCAGTACTGACCCAAAACCCAGAATAAGCTCTCATAGAAGAAGAAGAAGAAGAAGAATAAAGAAGGAAAGAAGAAGAAGAAGAAAAAGAAGAAAGAAGGAAAGAAGAAGAAGAAGAAGAAGAAGAAGAAGAAGAAGAAGAAGAAGAAGAAGAAGAAGAAGAAGAAGAAGAAGAAGAAGAAGAATCAGAAGAAGAATCAGAAGAAGAAGAAGAAGAAGAAGAAGAAGAAGAAGAAGAAGAAGAATCAGAAGAAGAATCAGAAGAAGAAGAAGAAGAAGAAGAAGAAGAAGAAGAAGAAGAAGAAGAAGAAGAAGAAGAAGAAGAAGAAGAAGAAGAAGAAGAAGAAGAAGAAGAAGAAGAAGAAGAAGAAGAAGAAGAAGAAGAAGAAGAAGAAGAAGAAGAAGAAGAAGAAGAAGAAGAAGAAGAAGAAGAAGAAGAAGAAGAAGAAGAAGAAGAAGAAGAAGAAGAAGATGATGATGATGATGATGATGATGGTTAAAAGAAACCATTTCTCTCACCTGGTCGAGCGGAGAAGTGAATTTTCTTCTGGTGCTCCAAATTAAGTGAGAAGATATAGAGAACTGCACTGGGTGCGGTTTTTATAGCAGAGAAGGTCCAAGGGTGGAAGACAACACCACCCTGGCACGTGTGAACGTCTCCCCCGCCTCCTTTTCCTCCGTTACTGACTCTCGTTCAAAGGGAGCTAGCCTCCATTTTAATATATAAAACCTTTTCAGGACACGGGTTGAGGATCGCCGATGACGCGAGACGCCGTCAGGCGCGCATTTTTAATAGTTTTAATTAATTACTTGGAAAAAATAATTAGTCCAAATTGGCCCTCTCCGCGGAGAGAGAATTTTCAACTCTAGCTCGAACAAAAGGTTTTATAATATTAAAAACAAAATCATGGGTTTATTTAGGTTTTTAATATTATATAATTTTCGGTTTATTTTAATTCTAAAGATAATTGGGTGGGACGACAGAGACTAATAATTAAGAGTAACGCTAGCTACACTTATGCCCCAGTACCTATCCTATACCAATATCCGAGTTGGGTTTGGAGCGGACTCCAAACTCGGCCTCTGCCACGAACTCAACCTCTAGTTGCCTTGGTCATATATACTTGGCCAGAGTCATGAGAAAGGACTTGTTGTCCGAAGAAGGATTGAGTCCACCTCCCGACTCATGTTAATTTGAGGCAGTTTAGCTGGCCGAGTTGCCTTCAGTCTCGACAAAGTCATAACACCAAGCTTTTTAAATTAATGAGATGAGATGCAGATTTGGAGACGTGTGTAAGGGCAAATAGTTCAGCAGGCCAAGGTGGACGGCGGTGGACTCGCATAATAGAATATATAGTACTGTTTGGTTTCTTCCTATAGTACTTTTCTTCTGGAATAATTATGAGAAACTGATTGTCCAGCTAATTAAATCTGTGAATTACATCTCTCAAAAGCAAAAGTAATCATATACTGGAAGGGGGAAGCTGCCCTACACACTGATTTTCACAATAACATGTTGGGGGCCGGGAAGGGGGGACACTGCAGCTGCCCTACACAAAATTGACTTTGATCACGATAGCATGCTAATTTTGTAACGTTGAAAAGTGATAGAACTGACTTCACAAAAGGTTTAATGTCAACATAGGCAAAACAAGTTAGGGGCGTGTTGTCATTCTCAATCATACCCAAGGGTTCTTATTTTAAGAGCATAGCCTACGTACATTAATTTTTCACCCTGCAGCTTAATGGAAAAACATTACATTACTTTATGAAATGTGAATCACATGACACATTTATTTTATCATTCTCTAGGTGAATATGGTCGTGTAACTAACTTACTTGAAGAAACAAATAGTAATAGATTACCTACCAAGAGATTTGGAACCATTTGGGTAGACGATATGATAGAAGACACCTAGCAACTTATTAATAACCATGTAGGCAATAATAAGAAAAACAATCGTAAATATAATATGCTTACTTTTTTATGAACTCTTGGAAAAACTATACGCATTCTGGATTAATATATATACGAAGGTCTGCTTCATTTTTAATACCTTTTCTGCTGTAATTCTTCTACAATTTAAGAAATTCCTGAATTTTTCAAGACAACCAAACTTAACCATGGAAGTTAAAGAAAACAAAAACAATTTTTGGAGGCTTCTCTGTTGAGTTCTCAACTTCCTTGATAACTTGTTAATTAACCTCATCACAATGTTCTAAACTAAATAAATGGGTCAATTTTTCTTAGAAGAAGATTTAATTTTAAACTATAAGAAATTTTGTCATTAAAAATTTTAATTTTAAATAATAATCAAATAGTTGTAGTCTTATGCATTTCCAAGTGTCAAAGTGTTGCAAAAATGACAAAAAAAAAAAAATATTTTTCTTTGACTAGTTGCTGAATTAGAGAAATGAAATCATTTTATTTGTATGTATTTTTTGAATTTTTCTTTCTGCTTCATTTCTCCATGTTATACATGTATGCATGTGTGAGTGTGTCATGTGTGTGTGAGAGAGAGAGAGAGAGAGAGAGAGAGAGAGAGAGAGAGAGAGAGAGAGAGAGAGAGAGAGAGAGAGAGAATATCAGGTAAAAAATTAGGATGATTATTTTACACTACCTACTCTAGAGAGTAAAATATATATTAGTGAAATTTGAAATTCAACAAAAGCTGCCCTCGTAGCTAGCTAGTGATATTTAATGCCAACCTAAAAAAATTCTCACTCAAACCCATAATTGCGTAAAAAAATCTGTGAAGCCGAGATGTGCACTCCATATCTATAATATTGTGTCCAAATTAACTCTAGCAGAGGATCAGATCCGCTTCAGTGGCGTGCAAACCTTCATCAGTAGCTCACCCATTTCAATACTGACTCACGTACCATCACCCCAAGCCGTCCCATTCGATCGATATATCCACATCCAGTTTTGTTGGGGCCACCAAGGGAAGTTTTAGTTCAAGCAAAAAACCTACCTTTCTCTCCTCTTAGTCCACTCCCTCAAGCCTCAGTCACGTCCTTCCTCTTCTGAGCCTTAGGGTTGTGCTATTCAATTAACACTGAACTACCCTTCATTGGAATGGTTTAGAAAAACCAAGTGGGAGGAACCTGGCTTTGTTAGGAAGGATATTGGAACGATATGACAGTAAGGCAAGGTGCACGTTCTCACTACTTTAATCCCATTACATACAAATATATATATAGCGCAAACATCTGTTTAGATTAGTGTAAATCAGATCTTTTTGATAATTATAATTTGGTAACTGGCCTCTCTATAATCGTACGCTTGGTTGTTTAGTTGTTTGTTGCGGTCTTACCCACCAAAAAATAAAAATAAAAATAAAATTAATGCAACTAAATGTAGGCTAGCTAGCTACTTTTAATTAATTGGTTCTGTGTTTTCTGGTTGGATGGTTCAGAGGTAGACGGGGGAGTGTAGTCGCTTGAACAATTAATGTCTTTGGCTGCTTGTAAACCTTACCAAGCTCCTTTCCAAGAAACGCCAACAAGTGGGTCCCAACTAAGGAGTATTAAATACTAGTAATTTGCCAAATTCATTCGCCTTCATAGACAGGCAGTGTATGTGTGCGTGCATGTGTGTAAGTGCATGTGTGTGAGTGTGTGTGTGTGTGTGCATGTGTTTTGAGTGTGTGTGTGTGTGTGTGTGTGCATATGTTTTGAGTGTGTGTGTGTGTGTGTGTGTGTGTGTGTGTGCATGTGTTTTGAGTGTGTGTATGTGTGTGTGAGAGAGAGAGAGCTGAGAGAGTGAGAAGGAGAGAGAGCAAACAATACACAGAGGAAGAGAGCAAATGTGAGAGCGGCGTGAACCTGTTGTGTTTGTGTAATATGTGTGTGTGTGAGAGAGAGCACAAATGAGAGACAAATCTAGAGAGAGAGAGCACAAATGAGAGACAAATGTAGAGAGAGAGAGCACAAATGAGAGATAAATGATCTAGAGAGCACAAATGAGAGACATTATCTAGAGAGAGAGAGAGAGCACAAATGAGAGACAAATGATCTAGAGAGAGCACAAATGAGAGACAAATGATCTAGAGAGAGAGCACAAATGAGAGACAAATGATCTAGAGAGAGAGAGAGAGCACAAATGAGAGACAAATGATCTAGAGAGAGAGAGCACAAATGAGAGACAAATGATCTAGAGAGAGAGAGCACAAATGAGAGACAAATGATCTAGAGAGAGAGAGAGAGAGCACAAATGAGAGAAATGATCTAGAGAGAGAGAGCACAAATGAGAGACAGATCTAGAGAGAGAGAGCACAAATGAGAGACAGATCTAGAGAGAGAGAGCACAAATGAGAGACAGATCTAGAGAGAGAGAGAGCACAAATGAGAGACAGATCTAGAGAGAGAGGACAAATGAGAGACAATCTAGAGAGAGAGAGGAAAATGAGAGACAATCTAGAGAGAGAGCACAAATGAGAGACAATCTAGAGAGAGAGCACAAATGAGAGACAATCTAGAGAGAGCACAAATGAGAGAGATCTAGAGAGAGAGAGAGAAGACGATGATGATGAAGGAAAAATCAAAATATAAAATATAAAATGTCTCAGCTAGCTAGGAGGACTTGGATTTGGTTTTGGTTGTTAATTGCTTGGGTTAAGGCTGTCCCTTTGACATTCTAGCGGGAATATACTCTTTCCAATGCTTTCTGGCCTAGTGTAGCTTGTTTTGTTTTCTCTAAACAAAATAAAAAGAATCTTCATCTCATATCTATTAATGTCACCTTGTGGGAAACCAACTAGTACAGATTAACCAAATGTTTGTTATATAGACTTTCCTGCCATATTTCGATTGGAAGAAATAATCAATATTGTCTACTTCTACTTAAAATGTACTTAAGCCTGCTTCACTAAAAGCCAATATTCATTGACATAAATGAAATCAAGGAAGACCACTTCTGGCAGTCGTGAATTATGGCCACCTGAGCTACCACTTCTTCAATTATTCTAATTATCAGTCCACATGAGTTTATGGGATCCTCCATATCTTTAGCTGTCCTCAGGAGCTTTGGACTGTTAATTCTTTCTCCTAACACAAAAGCAGGGGCATCTTTGAAAAGCTCCTCTCGAGATTGCTGGTGTGATAATAAAAACTAGAACATGATTACCAATTAACATATTATACTTTTTTTACGTTGTCACAGGGTTACAGACTATATATTTTATTGTCCTGTCTACTGGCCCACATTCCCCTTGAAAAATTTGGACGCTTACATAGGTGGCCTGCCAGCTCGATCGGAAGATTTGACTGGTGCCTGGTAGAAATTATATGCATTATTCATGCAAGAGGGACAAAAATGGAGAAATTGTGCTGTCAGAGTATAATGAGATTGTATTATTTATATGGGTTACGTACGGACAAGCGACATTACTAATGCCAGGAAGAAACCATTTAAACCAAGCTAGCTATCTCACATCACCTGCTTTTTTATTCACCTTTGCACGTATTACATATTTATTTTGAATGTTTAAATATGAATTGAATTAATCTTAATGATTCTCTTATCACGCTGATCACTTCAAATCCACTATTTTCATTGATTTCCCCCACGTGTAATGACTGCGACTCTGATCCCACTCACGTCTCCTTCTCTCTATTGTACTTCGGCTTATTCATGGCAAGTATTAGTTAGCCACTAGATAGATAATATAGATAGATAAATAGAGAGAGAGAGAGAGAGAAATTTATAGTCTAGTTTTCAAAGAGCGAACAATATTTAGCAACAAACATTAGGCTTATAAAAAATTTTATTACACAAATCTCGATATATATATATATATATATATATATATATATGAATCTGATGCTAATTAAAGAAGAGTCTCATGCACGTACAAAACTTTTTGGAGGTTACAAACTTACAAGTGGAAAATGTTTCTTAATGTTTATAGAAATACCTGAAGAAGATAATTAAAAAAGGAGAAATAAGAAGGGCTACGGGCGATTCTATTGATTGTATCATTGTAGTATTAATATAAATGATACGGATCTTTCCTCGTAATTCTTATTTGACCACATGAAATATATCCCACATGTCAAATACGAGCAAGTAAAATATTGTAAATGAGTTTTATTAATTGCGATTAGCTAGGGATTAGCACGGCACCCAACTTTGGGATGAGTGCAAAATTGGCTATTTTAAACTTTACCATCAACAGCAATCATGTGATAAGAGGATTCTCGCAAAAAGACAATATGAAGATTCCAACTTCCTTTGACCAGGTCTTGAGAGAGGAAGAAAGGGAGAGAGGGGTTTAACTCTCAATATTAGATATATTTGCTGCAATATGTTTTCTTATATTGTTGCTTTTAGCTTTTGTGCTTTTATGTCATAGAAAAGTGGTAGTTGGGATTTAGGAGGGATACTTTGCTTGATAATCCCACAAACCCATCTCAATCAAAACAGAGAAAATATTTAGAACTTGTCATTTCACCAACTTGTCTCTTCCAAAAATTGATGTTAGTTACAATTTATACTTTATATGATGCCTAACTAGTATTGTTTATTCATGTTCAAGATCTAATATGAAATGCTATTGGATAATGTTTGTACCTCACCAAGATTGAGAGAAAAAAAAAAAAAAAAAATAGACATGAAATGACGTGCATAATGAAAGAATCTCTCTTCCTTTTATTTGGTAGGTTTAATAAATTTTAAGGTTTTCTATGCCAAGAGATCATGTAAGTAAGATTCTTCATAGATATTACAACATAGTTTATTCTGACTATATATGTTTTCGGACCTATGGTCTATGTGATTACCAGATTCTTAGGTTGGGACTTGTCTGGAAGATGATGCTTTAATGGAAATATACACCAAAGCAGATGGTGAGTCACTAATTAGATGATTGAACAGAGTAAGATGAGTGGGAGAAATATAAGGAATTATATTCAAATTACTTGTATAAAAGAATGTGGTAACGCAGGAGATGAACTCGATGAGGTGTCTGTGTGAACTAGTTTGGGATTAGTATTTTCTCATTCTTTCTTGCTTCTACCTTTTGCAGTAATAAAAAAAAAAGAAATGAAAAACAAGGTGGTGAAATTTGCCATGGGTGTCGTTTATTTTCTTTTAGCGAAAAGCCAACCACCATTGGCCTTAATAGAGGACATTTTGAGATTATTCGACAATTCGTTTTTTGAGATCCTTTACTTTGGAACTCTTTCAAAGGACTAATTTCTTTCATTCAAAAGAAAATTTATTACCATGGTTTCAAACATTTTTTTTCCCTGAGTCTTTCATTCAAGAGGAGCTTCTAAAAAGAGCTTATCCACACTTGCACTTAGAAGCACATGGCAACTGTTTGAGTTTTTACTAGAAGCCAGATGTTCTCATTTCTTTGTATTCTAGCAAGCAATTCACCATCATTGGATACATACATTCTCAAGCTAAAAGAACAGTTTCTTTTCTCTGCCTCTTTTCAAACACTCAGATAACAGAGTAAGATACCCACCAGTAGAGATATATTAAGTCGAAGCTAAAAATCTCCATACTGGAACAACTCAGAGCTTCAATAATGTTGTGGAAGGCTCCAACTCAAATACTAACCCATTTCGGCCTTTTCTGGTGCTTCAGCAAGAAACATGCAAGACTTTAACATAACATCCGAAACGGAGGATTTTGTCGACATGTAATAACATCACAACTGCCTAAATGTAAACACAGAGAAGCGTTTCATCAAGTGCAGTTGGGACAAAACGTCGAACAAGCTCGATGCATACTTCAAGATTGAAACCATCACCTTCCAGAAAAAAAGGGTCGAACGTCATTGATTGGATCGGAGCTCCGACCACTTTCGCCCTCCAGATTTGGACCTGGAATGTCTTCTAGAAGCCGCTATCTCCTCCAAAGTCCAAACAGTGAAACAGGGATGATGAAGAAATTCTCACCCCAACTGTGACATAACGGAGATGGCACAGAGGGTCCAGAATGACATAACCCACCCGCCGTGATACCATGAGAAGCTTCTCTCACACTGATCAATCAAGTTTTTTTTTTAGTTTTTTCTTTTGCAGTATCTTGCACCAGTCAACACCGGGAGAAGAAGACGTGGAAGTGGACGGTGAGGGGTTTATGCATTTTAAGTCTCCGAATGAGTGTGAACTGTGAACGGCAGTTTTGGAGGTGGATGGAGACGCCGATTACAAGTTTCACGTGGAGGAATTCCTCAAAATTTCCAGGTCAATTGCGAGATGCGAAAGAAGAGAAATCTCTGACAAAGTATGTGCCTCGGATGGCCGCCGCACCGGCACTCTGCACTGTTTTCTCTCTCATGTATTGTTCAAAATGGTATGCAAATGAAATATAGTACTACTTCGTATGTTATAGATATTGGTATAACTTGTAAAATATAACTATCTTATTATGTAAGTTATTTTATTTTGCCAATTATTCATATAATTTTGGATTGATACTGAGAGAATGATAATTTGATATATAAATAGAATGATGAGAATACATAAATTTATAAATTCATATGTATATATTATAGCAGGAGAGTATGAGAGATGGAGGTTTCATGGAAACCCCTCTTGCGGATTGGCGGAAAGTTTGAGGTGGAAGACCTCTTTAGACGTTTCATATGCACCTCAATGTCTTAAAAGAAGAAATAAAGGGGGAAAAAGGGAAAAAAAAGGAAAGGAAGAAAGGAAGAAAGGAAGGTCTCGAATTTAAGAAGTAAAAGGGGCCTCGAATTTAATAAGTAAAAGGTAAGTTATCTTATATGTCACCTAATTAAGCTAGATTTGGGATGGACTATCTTGATCTCATAAATCAGAGTGTAAAGCCAAGAAAGGTAATTCTCATATAATATAAAAACATAAATAAGTGAGTAATACCTATGCCTAGTACCCAACGATAACCCTAGGCAACTGTGTTACAGATTAGCTGGTACGTGAGATAGGTACTAGGTGCAACTAACATTTTCCTTATATAGTAATGCTAGTTGAACCTATGAACAGTCCCATCCGACATACCAGCCAATCAAAAATACTTAAAAAATAAAAAAAATATTTTTTATTTTATAAAATCCTAAAGAATAAACCCTATACAATTGTATTTCAAATTGGCTGGCATGACATAGGTACAGTGCATAAGTACAGCTAGCATTACTCTAAGAAAAGATATCAAAAGCAGTTTACTAATTGGATGTATCAATTTTTTTGGTCAAATTCCAAGTGTAGTCTATGTGATACAAACCCGAGAGATGACTGCAATATATCAAGTACTGTCATCGAAGACTGTTAGCAGATTTAAGATGTCTGGTAGGATCGCCAAGTTATCTCATCGAAGATGTTCAAGAGTTAAACAGGTACTTGGATAGAATGTAGTTTTGGGACATACAATTCAAATTTATGATTATACTTCAAAGAAACAGTAGAAGAGTCTCATGTGAAAGAAAAAGGCCTAAGACCCAAAAACCATGAAACAACAAATTTCTCACCTGAATTTCTCAATTTATCAATGACAATTTATAGACACTATATGGACGTAGATTGAGTTTCAGAGAAGGTTACACGAAAGATGAATAAAAAAGGAACCCAAAGATGAGCAATAGAAAGAGTCAAATGACGAAATCATGCACTGCTGCACTTTTGCTGATAGTTGATCTTTTTGTTCACAACATCAAAGGGTGCCGAGAAGCTCTTTGCATTGTATTGTACCAGGAACTTGATACATTGAATATAACACTTGATTGTTCTTTTTCCGTAATAAACATTCTCCAAATCATTCTTTGTAAGGCTCCCATATATTCAGTGAAGAATGGATCGTAAACACTGGCTAGAGCTCAGAAAGTTTCTAAAGTTGCAGAACCCTGATATTGGGGAAGGGTAAAGGAACAGGACCTAGGTCTGTTGAATGCCACTTGGCCAGGTCTGGTTCTTCACGGGCACAAAAACAGCCTCCACCTCCTTCTGGGTTTCTTCATCTCTGCCCATAGTCATCAGTTCCAAGGCAGCTGCAACATTTTCTTCAACCTGGTGAAGTATCCAGATGAAATCATTAGGAATGCGAATATTTTCCAGCTTACAGAATTACATGTACAGTTGTCTGACAGTTGATCATGAGCCACAAGTAATTCACAACTACGTTAAAATATTCATGCAACAAATATCAAGGGAGTCACAGGAAAAGTGTTAATATTAGACATGCTTATGCTTATGGATCTTTGGAGGATGACCCAATTGCAGATACTTCAAAAACATAGTCTTCACATTCCTATCATTGTAAAGTAGCCTGCGCAAAGAATTTGATCTAACCCATCATTGACATGATGAATTGAAGATTATGAAGCAACAGATAAATTATCTGCAACGGCACCTTGTTCAGATATATTGCACTTTTATGTGTTTCTAAAACTTTACAATCTGATTCAGTTATTTTAACTCTGAAATGCGCTCATCATAATGGAAGGATAAAAAAAGAAAAAGGAAATGCACTTATCGTGCTGAGTGAGCACCATCCAATTCACTTCTGCAAGGGATGAATTATGTAGGGAATCAAATATGGACACGTGGTGGCCAAAACCCCAGTTTATATGATATATTCTAGTAGGCAGAAAGGGGGTGGGAAACATGGGACTGTCCTGTAACTGAGGCCCCAATAGGGCCAAACCACGTGTGGCCAGTAGTTGGACGGAGGAGAATAATAATAAGGGAGAGAAGGTAGGGAGAAGGTAGGGAGAAGGTAGGGAGAAGGTAGGGAGAAGGTAGGGAGAAGGTAGGGAGAAGGTAGGGAGAAGGAAGGGAGAAGGAAGGAAGAAAGTCTGTAAGAGATTAGCCACGAATGTACAAGCTCTGAGCTCTGAGCTCTGATCTCTGAACCTGGCTGATTTCAATTAAAGTTGCTGTTTCCAGGTACCATTTCCGCTCTGACCTGCAAGGTTGAGATGGCTAAGATGAACGCAATTGAAAGTAGAGTTGAAGTGTTAGAGAAGAACCTGGCTTCTTCGGCTGATCTGGTGAGGATTTAAGGAGAACAAACACAGCATCGCTTGGGTGCTTTTGTGGCATCAGTGGAAAATTTGCAAAAGAATATCAGCAGTGTGGATAATCTGAAAGATATGATGGAACAGATTTTGAAGGCTAAAGAGGCTCCAAAGATTCGATAGAGGAAAAAGACCCTGGACATCACCTACAGCAGAACCGATGGTCAGCACAAGTAGAACTGTGCGCAGAGGGGACAGAAGGGCACCGGAAGCAAGACAGGAGGATGCTCAGGGGGCTCAGGATGAATTTAGAATGGCAGTGAAAAAGGAGTTAGGTAATTTCAAGAGATCAGACCCTGAAGGCTGCATTTCATGTGCCGAACAGTATTTCGAGGTGCAAGAAATTCGGTGAGAGGTGAAAGTCCAGCTTGCATTCATGAATATGGAACCAATGCACTGGTTCCATTGTTTGTGGAAGGAATCCAACCTTACCTAAGAAAGGCTGACAACCGAATTGCTTCGCCGGTACTGGGATAAAAGGGAATCAACCCTTATGAGCGTTTAGCTGCTGAGGAAGGAAGCAAGCATGGAAACCTATATTGACGATTTTGAAATGTTGATGGCCCATGTTCCCAATGCACCTAAAGAACAGATGTTTGGTTATCAAATGGAAGATTAGAGTTCATAGCCCAGAAGATGTGGGCTGTGATATGGATCTAGCTCGTGTTATTGAGGAGGAAATAGACCCCCAAAGGTGGAAATGCAGTGTCACAGTGGCAAAGCAGGAATTTCGGAAACAAAGGTTCCGGATTGATTTGGTACCAGTTTTGGTTCTGGAAACCTAATTTGGTTCATTTAGGTAGACAGACCCCGACCCACCACGGAATCCATCGCGAACCCCAGATAAGCCAACTCCTCGCCTTCCTAAACCACGACGACTTCTGCTTCTTTGATTTCAGCTGGAAATGGCCGCAGGACAAGAATTAGAGACACCAGCTGGAGCTGAAATGCCTCATATAAAGAATTTCTCGACAAAAAGGTGAAGGGGCCTTGTGTACGCTGCAACAAGCGGTTCCATCCTCTTCACCAACGCTCTAACAAGTCCCTATAAGTGATGATTGCAGCTGACGACGAAGTGGTGAATGATTTCGATGAGATTGAAGTTATAGGGGAGAGGATAAAAGGAGAAGAGCATGCAACAACATCAAAAGAAACCATAGCTAATCTCATGGACCAGTCTCTATACTCAGTAGGGGGAACCTCCATGCCCAAAACGATGAAACTTCCAAAGGATGATTTCTAGGGAGCCTATTTTGATTCTGGTTGACAGTGCCACAAGCCACAATTTCATCTCCACTACAGTAGCACGTCGTCTCAATCTGAAAGTAGAAGCAACCCCGAATTTGGTGTTTGGTTGGGGATGACCATCGAATTGCATCTCGAAGAGTCAGCAAAAAGGCGGAGGTGCAATATGAGATATCTCTATTTCGGTGGATACAAGTGTACCCATTCAATCTAGGTGGATGGACCTCATTCTTGGAGTAGCTTGGTTCGAGCAATTAGGAGAAATGAGGGTGGAATGGAGGAATTTTACATGAAATTCCTACATGAAGGGAAGGAAGTGACACTTCAAGGACCCGATATTGGCATGCACCCCAGCCTCTATTAGTCCATCACGAAGACAGTTGACACAGAAAACAGCCAACTACTGTGGCTAAGCAACATGGTGGGGCAGCATGTACAAGGTGAGATTGGCTTATCCAAACAACAGCATTGTGAATTGCATCAATTATTACAAGAGTATGCACGGGTATTTGAGGAGATGACTGACTCCCACAGGTTTGTCCTACGGATCATGCCATAGTGGTTTAAAAATGAGGCAGAATGGGTAAACATTTGACCCTACCCATATGCTCATGCCTAAAAAGACAAGATGGACCAGTTGGTGACCGAGATGCTCATTGTCGAGGTTATTTAGCCGGGTAGAAGTCGATACTCAGTCCAGTTATTTTGGTTCAAAAGAAGGATGGCAGTTGGCAGTTCTGGGTAGACTACTGGGCGCTCAACACGAGTCATCGAGCCAGATGAATTGCATTGATCAACATTTCTTTTCTCAAGTGGATTTAAGGTTAGGCTACCACCAAATCCGTGGTCGAGTAGGAAATATTCCTAAGACCACATTAGGGGCATTTTGAATTCTTGGTTATGCCGTTCGGGTTGATGAACGCAAGAATCACATTCCAAGCTACAATGAACAATAACTTTTGTCCATTTCTTTGTCAGTTTTTGCTAAGTGTTTTTTAATGAAATTCTAGTATACAATCGGACTTGGGAATTGCATCTCTAGCACCTCCACACAATATTATCTACTTCAGCCGAACACAATTTTGTTGCCAACCACACGAAGTGCTACTTTGGGCAGAAATTGGAGTACTTGGGGTACATCATATCTAGTGACGGCATGGTCGTGGACCCCAAGAAGGTACAGGATATCCTCACACCAGTCCCTTGCACCATTACAGTTGTTCACAGGTTTCTCAGATTATTGGGGTATAAATGTAAATTTATTCGAGATTATGGGAAATCTCCTCTAGAAGGAGAATTTCGGTTGAAATGCAGAAGCTCAAAAGGCATTTTCACAACTTCAGCAGCTGATGACAATGGCTCCAATGTTACTGCCGCCCGACTTCGCCAAAGAATTCCCTATCAAGTGTGACACCTTGGGAAGAGGCTTAGAGGCCACTCTAATGCAAGACTCATTTTATCAAGGCAAGATCTAGAGGATTGAGCTTTAGCCAAGTCCACATATGAGAAAAAAACTTATGAGTCTCCCTTGCCATTCAGTATTAGAGACTTTACTCACTTGGAGGAGGTTCAAGGTGTTAACAGATTAGAAAAGCTTAATATAAGCTCTGTAACAATGGATCCCTACCCCAGAACGACAGAATTAGTTGGCCAAGTTGTTGGGTATAACTTTGATGTAGTTTACAAACCAGGATCTGAAAACTATGCTGCAGACGCCCTTTCACGCGTTCATGAGGACAGCTCTCTAATGGCATTCTGCAGACCACGGTGGCTTGATGTTGACCAGTTACGGCAGGAAGTATAGAATAATGCAAAATTATCGCATATTGCAAAAACAAGTGTTAACAGATCTTGCTAGCCACCCTTGTTACATTTTTTTCTCATGGGAACTCGAGTTGCCTAGTACTCATGGCCAACTCCAAGCGGCTACACCATCTACTGAAAGAGCTTCACAGCACACAGGTAGGGGGCCACTCAGGGGCACACCAAAGATACCACCACATTGTACCCAATATATATTGGTCAGGGACACCAAAAGGCATACAAATTTGTGGTAGAATGTGAAGTATGTCAAAACAGAAATATCACACCACCTAACCTGCAAAATTGATATAGCCCCTACCCATCTCATAAGCCATATAGGAGGACATTTGTGTTGATTCATCAAGGGCCTACCTCGCTCTAGGGGCTATGATGCTTGTTAGAGTTTAGTCCCACACGGATAAACGAGTAGAAAAGATCCTGGCTTATTAGTTGGAAAGAGGTTTCCTAACTTCGACTAGTAATTTTGGGATGGACCTCGGCCCAACTTTACAATGCTATTATTGGTGGTAGTGGACAGATTGACCAAGTATGGACATTTTTTTGTTGATTAAGCACCCGTACTCCGCTCATTCTGTATCTGACATTTTAGCTTTAGAGGTGGTCCAACTACATGAAATCCCCAAGTCCTTTGTAATTAACCATAATCCCAACTTTATCAGTAACTTTTAGTCTGAATTTTTCAGGTTGCAAGGTACTCAACTTTGGATGAGTTCATCTTATCATCCTGAGACAGACGGCCTGACCGAGGTCTTGAATAGGGGTCTTAAAACCTACCTACAACGTTTTGCCATTAGCAACCGGGCACATGGTCCAATTGATTGCATTGGGCGCAGTTTCGGTGTAACACACATATCATGTATCCAACACTACGCGTTCCAGTTTGTGGACAGGCATCCTGCCCCAACTTAATTTAACTTTATCCTCAGCGAGACATCTGTTGAGGTGGTAGCTCAAAAACTGCTGGGCAAAGATGAAGCACTAAGCTGAAGCACAGTTTACATCAAGCTGAAACTCAAATGATGAAGTGTACTAATGTTCACAAGAAGATGTTTCCTTTCAAGAATGAGCGTCTATTTAAAACTTCTCTCTCATATGCAACAGTCTGTCTCCCGCTGAATCAACCAGAAATTGGCTGCTTGTTTTTATGGGCCATTTCAGATCATTGACAGAGTAGGCAATGAAGCCTATAAGGTCTAATTTCCACCTAGTTCACAAGCACTGCACTGCATATGGGCTGTACACCAATTTCCACCTTAGCCACTGGGTAATCTAAGCCCACAAGCACTGCAGGATGAAAGCCTGCGAGTGAAGAGCGGATGCAAACTAAATTTTTTGACCTGGACTGTACACCAATTTAAGCTGGCTGCAAAATTGGCTAGCTGAAATCCATAGGAACAACCAGCGAATATCTCAACTCCTTTATTCAATGGAAGGGCAGACATAAGGAAGAAGACAGGATAAAGAGACACTTCAGCAGCAATTTCCTTTTCTCAGCCTTGGGAGAAAAGCTAATCATATGGGCAGTGGTCATGTGAGGGATGAATTACGTAGGGGACCACAAGATGGACACATGGCAGCCAAACCCCAGCTTTTAAGGTATATTCCAGGAGGCAGAAGGGGGGTCGGAAACATGGGAGTTCCCTGCAACTGAAACAAGAGAGGCCCACTAGGGCCAGGCCAAGTGGTGGCCAGGAGTTGGGGAGGAGAACAAAAATAAGGGAGAGAAGGGGAGAAGGTAGGAAGAAAGTTTGTTTGCATTGAACAAGCCACAGCTATAGGAGCTCTAAGTTCTGGAACCTAGTTCAATCAAATTGCCGTTTCCAGGTACCATTTGAGCTCTCTTTTAGTTTCTTCTCTAACAACATCAACCTCCCAAAGTTTTATTTATCAGAATCTATTTCCCCACCCATTTTTGCCCAATACTTCTGGTATTATGTAATAGAAAATATACCCATTTTTTATTTATTCATCAATTTTTATTTAACTAATATTCAGTGACATGTTTAACCATTTGTCATGG
Organism: Aristolochia contorta; assembly: GCA_022405105.1. Lineage (NCBI taxonomy): Eukaryota > Viridiplantae > Streptophyta > Magnoliopsida > Piperales > Aristolochiaceae > Aristolochia > Aristolochia contorta. Next base: position 7,857,363 of record CM039670.1, read on the forward strand.
CAAATGGCCTTATGAAGTGCAAACACTTGTCTCATCAATCAATCACAAAAGCTCTCTTCCTAATTGATCCTTTGCTATAGGGTTTAGAGTTTAGGGTCTAGGATCCACTCTCCTCTTCTGCTGAACTAGGGTCACTCAGTGTTTCACTGTACATGTTAATCTGGTTCCATATTGCTAATAAGCCAAGACAGAACTGAGTAATGCTCAGATTTCCGAGCAGAACAAAGTGATCAGAGGACAATTGGTCAAGTGTTGATTTCTTCATACCAAAATGTTGTTGATACACGACAAATTGATCATGTTCTATGGACTACATGATCCTGATGAGCAAATTTGTTAATTAAAATGTCATTTTTAATATTAAGAGTTGAGCCCAATCTCATCCCACAATGATTAGCCACTTACGAGGCTTATTGTTAAACCTTGTTTTATTTTTTTGAAGTGATGAAAACTACCATAATACAGACTTCAGATAAACTCCTATGCCTCTGTGGAGACTTAAACCCAAGACCTCCCACTACTAATCCCTCATGTCACCACTGAGCTACCGCTCAAGTTCACACCTATTGTTCAACCTTATAACCAATAACGATTCTTAAGACTTTTCAATGTTAAACTTTCCCTATGATACCATCGCCATTGCAGCCTGGCTTACACATAATGCACCTGAGTCGTGGCTACGAACTCCAAATGAAGAAGAAAACAAGTGGGTCTCACCCATGGAGCCCAACACAAATAAACAAGAGAAGACAAGCAGGGTCTATGCCCAAGCATACAAGCTACACTTCTACAATGACATGTACATATCAACGACGATGGTAAATGATCAATTTTATCAGATAACAGAGACATTAATTAAAGGAATGATGGGAAGTAGAATTACCTGTTTAACAGAATTCATGCCAACCAAGACAGAAGAAATTGTCTTATTTGCAAGGCTGTATTGTAAAGCGATTTTTGAAATACTTTTCCCCTTTTTCTTACAAAGTTGTCCAGCAGCTTGGCATGCAAGCTGTTGAAAATATGAAAAAACGAAGATTATTACTCAAAATAAGTAAAAACTTCTCAAAAAAATTTAACAGGTAAATATACTTAATAAATCTAAAAATCCCTAAAAAAAGCCATAATTTTTAATGCCAAATAAACAGATGGCTTTCATATGGTGAATGACTTGAAGAATTAAATTGATTTCGCTGAATTGTTGAAATTTTGTAACAGAAGGACGCTGAGAAAGTTTTCTTCAACTTTTATTCTATATAAAATTAGAAGGGTTTGTACCTTGAGCTCCACTGATGCAGGATGCCACTCTGGTGGGCCATTCTCTGTTAGCAGGCCCATAGCAAGTGGAGAAGCACTTATCACTCCAACACCTTTACCCACCAAGTAAGGGAGAAGATCTTCAAGGGAAGTATCATTTATGCTATAGTGACAGTAAGAAAGAATCACATCAACAGAACCAGGTGGGACTCGATCAAGAACATAAGTGAATATGTTCAATGGAAGACCAGTTATTCCAATAAATCTGATTTTTCCAGCTTCCTTGAGCTTCTGGAGAGCAGGAATTGTCTCATTTACAATCTGTTCACAGATCAAAGCCAGGTTTCAGAAGTGCTCTTGAGGTGCATCTACCCCTACCTTAAAGAGGAATTCTGTCTCAAAAAAATAATAATAATAATAAAAAAAAAACAAAAAATTGTAATCATGTCTATCTTAGATTCAAGTTCCCCATAAAAGATATAACAAGAAAAATGTACAAATATATCTGATCCTGAAGACATGGCAAGAAAGAAGACCTCATCCACATATTTCGTGAAATAAAAAGCCCCCTCATGTTTTAAAAATGAGAGGGTCAACATTTTTCAGCGGGCTCTTTTTCATTGCCATGATCTGTGTCCATCTACACTATTGCTATTACAAAATTATAACCATCTATCAAAGAAGCTGCAGTTATATCCATCCACAAAGAACGTGTATTTACCAAACTGTCTCAGAGAGGGATTTTATTTATCAAAAAAACCGCAATTACATCTATCTTAGGTTCAAGTGCTCATAAAAGAAATATTCACGTACACTGTATAAATATTGCTGATCCAAGAGACAAGGTATGAACACAGATCTCTCCAAAATACTTTATGAAATAAAAAGCTCCTTCAGGTACTTAAACATGACAAGGACTACATTAGTCAACAGGCTCTTCATTTTCATTTATTTGTGTTTTTATAAAATTGCTGAAAAAAATTACATATTATCGACTATAAAATTGAGCAATGCTACAAACTCCAAATCTGCCATCAGACCGAAAAGATAAAAGCACGGGGATTTTTTGAAGAAAAAAAAAGTTTAAATTTGCTCTTATAGTTATCAGCATCTAAACGGTTGAAGTATTTCATGAAAATTTCCTGGACCACTTATCAAAATATAATGAGTAGATTCTTTAATTTTTAATTGTGTAAAGGATAACTCTTCGTACTTTGGTTGAATTTGAAAACTTACCAAATAACATTTCAAAGTTCAGAAAAGGCTTGAGTCATATATGCAAATTGCATAAGCCAAGGTCCAATCTAATAAGCAAGGGCAATCACACCGAAAAGGAGATAGAGAGAAAAAAATAATAATTTGTCATTCAATTGGAAAATTGAAGATTTAAAACGGATTAAGGCTTCGCAAGATTCACAACGACGGGCTACTTAACAACCCAGCGCTCGTGGACAAGCTCGCTGTTTCGAGAGCAATACCCCTTTAAGATCTCCTAGAGCCTAACAAATACCCACAAAAAAAAATTGCCAAAGAAAAACTTGCGACCCAGAGACAAGAAAAGAGTTGGCGCACCTGATCAAGAGATCCAAACTCAATATCGTGGCACTGCAATATGTCCACGTAATCGAGCTTCAATCTCGCCAAGCTCTCATCCACACTCCTTGTCACCCTCTCCGCACTGAAGTCAAAACCCTCAACGTACCGTCCACATTTCGTAGACACTACAAATTGGTCCCTCCTCACACCCAGTGCTTGAAGAGCCTTCCCAAGAACCGTCTCCGACAACGTTCCTCCATAAAACCTTCCAGGTTTGCCAGATAAACATAAAATCGAGCCCCCAAACGATAATACAGAAAGCCAAAACGCAGAAAACTGAAAAGAATACAAATAAATAAAAGGGGCAAAAAAATAGACTCACGGAGATGTATCGAAGAAATTGATGCCGAGCCGGAACGCTTCACGAACAGACGCAATGGCGTCTTCTTCCGAAACCTGGCCGAAGACATTGCCGAGCGGAGAAGCGCCGAAGCCGACGCAGCTGAGCTCGAGCCCTGTCTTTCCGAGTGCCCGACGCTCCAATTTGGCCATTTTCGTCGATGACTTCACAGCTTTACAGGAGCTAAAATTTCGGTCTGCTCTCAACAACCAAGGTAGCAGCTCCCACCAATCTCATAGCCCTCATCTTCTTACATTATGTACTTCTATTAATTAATATCTTGGTGGTTGGAAAGCATCGCTCCTGCTTCCTTGCGTCCTTTGGTTCCATGCCGAATCTTTCAGAACTTTAAACTATAATTTGCTGTAAAAAAAAAAGTATTCAAATTTCCCGGGAGAAGTGCATTTTATAAAAAGGCCATTTATTCGGATCCAAGATTTGGAGTCCGGATCGGATCGGATCGGATTCGGATAAACTCCGGATCCGTTGCCACCCCTAAAAGTTTCAACAAGTCCTATCCGTCTCTTCTTTTCTATCACGAAACATATCGGGGCCACCTGAAACCCTTCCTTCGGCTCCGCTTCCTCCGCCTCGCGTCTCCAATTCTCGATTCAAGAAACAGTGGAGAACACACGGCGAGCGGAGGAAGAAGAACGAAGACCCAAATCGGGAAAGGATACGACGGCAATCATGGAACCAGGAGGACTGGGCGGTGGTGGTGACGATGGGTCTCACTCTGCGATCGCACAATGGAAGGCGGATTTCTCCCGTCGATATCAGTATTACCTGGACAAGTCAACGCCGCACGTCTTTCGGCGCTGGATGGCCTTCGCTCTGATCGCTTTCATCTATGCCCTTCGGGTCTTCTTCATTCAGGGATTCTACATCGTCTCCTATGGCCTCGGCATCTACATCCTCAACCTCCTCATTGCTTTCCTCTCTCCTCAGGTGGATCCTGAGATCGAGGAACTTGTCGATGGGCCCACTCTTCCTACTCGAGGCACCGACGAGTTTCGCCCCTTCGTCCGACGCCTCCCCGAATTTAAGTTCTGGTGCGGTTCTTCGCTGTGATTTATCTAGCAAGTTTTCTCATTTATGGCTTACATCACACCGTGTGATATTGCGATTGCAAGTCTGTCGCTAGGATTTGTTGGCTGATTACTTGGTATAATTTTTTTTTTCCGACGCTGTGCTTTGTCCCTGAGTTTGGTTCTGGGTGCTATACCCATCTGAATATCAGATAGAAAATTGACGGACTGTGCTTAAATGTTTACTAAAATTAACTGTGTGCCGGCGGTGTCAGGGGATTTGATCTCATTCCGCTTCCATTTACTTCTTATGGCTATTTCCATGACCCTGCTATCTGCAGGTGTTTTGTTATATTTTTGGCTGACATGTTTTCAGACAAAAAAATTGTGAAAATTGAAGTGCTTTAGGAGATCTGTGATGCTGCTGATGTAATATGGAGTTAACTTCCCCCCTCTCTCCTCTTTCTGAAATAAGTGACAGATTATTATAAGGTAAAGGAGGGGATACAGAGAAAGACTCTTAAAGGGGTCAAAGTAAGAGAAAAAAGAGTTAGGTATATGTATAATTTTGAACTTACCTACCCTGAAGAGGATGAAATAAATAGATTTATTGAATACTCCACCAGTGTGACAGTGCCCCTTGAAAGCCTAGTAGAAACAAAGAAGAAGAGGAAGCAGAGAACTTTTTTGGGATTTGGTAGCTTCTGTAGTCTAAATCTTTGGTCTTCCTTATTCAACTGGGTGCTATGTCAACTTGAACTTTGACAAGGCATCTTCGGGCAGCATGAGTCCTTTTGTTTTGGTGGCATATTCAACAACTTTTTAGAGGCATTTCATGGGTTGGTCCAATTCACCCATGCTCTTTAATTTATTTGGAGGAGGCCTTTCTCCTCATTTAAGTTTGGCAATAGATTGAATTGGTTGAAACCTATCTTTTTGGAAGGTTAAGAAGTTTCTATTATAATGTAATTTGCTGATAATTCAGTAATTCTTTTGTGCATCCTCTGTATATTTTTTGAGTTTGCATCTGGACAACACTAAACTGGGGAAATCAGGTCTCTTTGGTTTTAATTTGAGTTCACCATTGCTGGATGGCGTTGCACGTGCTTTGGGCCATGTCGTTGGTGATTTGCTAAGATCCTATCTTGGCCTTCTGTTATTTCATGTCTGTATTGAGTGGAATTTCCTGTATGTTGTCTAACATCCTGGAAAGGCAAGTTTTCGTCTGAGGCAGGCCAACTGTTAATGATCAACTCTTGCCTCTCAGGTGTACTTCAGTATTTTTCTATATTTTGCCTTGTCCCTGTACTGTTGCAAGTATGTTGAAAAACAGACTTTTTGTGAAGAGGTACACATCTTAGGGTCTTATAGTTTGATTAGCTGGCTGATGTTTTGTTCTCCTGAAAAGTCTGGTTGTTTGGGTAACTGGCTTCTCTTTTGTTTTTTTTTTTTTTTTTTTGGAGGAATTTGATAATATATGGCTTCTCTAGTAGGTTAATCAGGGTTCATAATTTACTGGTTGTGGCTGCTGCGAACAAATAACAATGTGGTTCACTTAATCAGGGGAACTTTTTTTCTTTTAGGTGGGAGCAATTATTTGAGCTTCATATTCATGAGAATAATTTGTCACGAGCCTCACTCTTTGCTTGATTAGCTACATGTGTGGAAAGGGCTAGTCAGTGTCCATTCTGTCAAAAAGCTCGGGAACTTTGCAAAGTACTTTTTAAAATTGGATCCTACGTATGATTTTGGTGAAAAGCTGTAAGGCTTTCGGAAATTATTGGTAGTAAAATAAATCTTGGTTAAAGTGTCCTACACAGGTTAGGCAGAATCTAGATGTACTTCTTTATCAAAACCAAGCATCTTCCTTCCTGAAAATATTGGTAAGATGCTTAACCAAGGTTAGCGGGGGTAGGAAAGGGGCCTAGTATTCTGATCTTCTAGATCCTTGGTGAATAAAAACCTCCTAATTGATCGATGTAGCTGTTGACTTCTTTAAGTGGAATCAAGGTAATTTTGAAAAGCCACCGTTATTAATTTTATAAATCAGCTTAGCTTTAGCATAATCTACAGGTTGATGAAGCAAACCATAATGAAGGATGTAATCCACCAAACAAAATTTTCAAGGAGCACTGCTGAATGAAGGCAAAATCAAACTAGATATACACTTTTCTATGTGAGGACTTCCATTAGACACAAATTGTGGAACTTTTTTCAAGGCACTGCTGAATGAAAAAACTCAAACTAGATATACACTTTTCTGGTGAGGACTTCCATTAAACAAATTACAGTCACAGAGTTACTCATGTTGTGATTTGTTCAAGTAGATAACTTTTCTATGTGAGGACTTCCATTAGAATTGTTTTTTGCATGAGCAAGAGGGCCTTACAAATAAGTCACAGAGTTACTCATGTTGTATTTTCATAGAAAACAGGAGGGGACTAACCAGGGAGTCTATTTTCAAACTCAAACTCACTTATATGTCTCAAAAAAAAAAAGGATATAAGCCCACTTATCTTTGGTGGTGAGAGGCTTGGCTAAAAGCTTCTTTAATCTCTTTGAAGAAGCTTGAGCATTCTCCTTGGCCAGTTAGTCAAATTTGTATATAGCAGCTTGATCAAGGCCCTATATGGTCTTACTTTGATAATATGTTTAGTTCTAGGATCTGTTCCCGTATGAAAAGGTCTAGTGGATGTAGAGAAGGAGAGGGAATAGAAGAAAAAAAGGGGTGAAGAAGAGGTGGCGGAATTGCTTTAAGCTTGAAAAAATAATAGAAACATGTAGGGTAAGGTGAACATGACTTGGAGACATGATTAAGTGCGTGAGCTTGATGAGCCTCTTGCCCTTATCCTTTATTTTTAACAATTGAAGTTCCGAAAGATTATAAAAGATGACCTTACTCAAGCTTGGGCAATTAAACAATGAAAAGAAGAGCTAAACTTGCTGCTTATTCCAGGAGTACCTTCTCCCCTTAACACTCGCATTGGAACTTCCCTTAGAACCAGTTGGCATTTGGTTAATCAAGTAGCAGGAAGTTCAAATAGTATTTCCAAGAAAAGGTTTGGAAACTCTTGTTTTGGAATATTAAGAGTATACGCAGGTCATAAAAGATATATAGTTTTCCTGTTTGCCCACCCAGGAAGTTTGATGAATAATTTCAAGATTGACATAAAAGAAGAAGATCCACAATTCGTAACTCAAGGTCATTTTTAACACTAAAAATATTAAATGCATTATCAAAGTGAGTTTGTATGTTGTTTGATAGATCTGATAAAAGATACACTCAAGGGACTTGATTATTGTCATCTAAGAAAGGTAAACGAAGTACTTAAATGCAGACAACATAGAAACCATGCCATTGGAAATATTGTTATCTTTGTGGATTTGAGCAGTAGCTCAGTGGTCACATGTGGGATTTTGTAGGGTGAGGTCTTCGGTTTAAGTCTCTCCTGATGCATAGGAGTTTACAGGAGTTTATCTGAAGTTTGTATTATAGGAATTTTTATCACCAAAAAAAGCACTCTTATCTTTTAACTGTTTGATATGGCAATGCCGTTGCTTCTTGTTGCCGAACTATTGAAGAGGCACTTAATGGATTTTCTTGATTTTTAATCTTGCAGGGCATTTAAAGATAAGAGTAATCCAGTAATTGAGCTTAATTCATTTCTTTCTTCTGTTACTTATCTGCAGCTGCAACTGTTACTGAAATTTTACTAGGGGCCGCATTTCTGAATGTTTTTTGTTTCATTTTTTTTAGATAATCACCTTTTTGTGACACTTGTAACTTTCCATTGAGTGATTCTGTCAACTTATCTAAATAAAGAATGAGTTATTGAGATATGGATGTGTCGTTTTCATCTAGTGCTTAGTTGTTACTCAGCGCCTTTTCCATCTTGTGTATGCTATTGTAAGTGACATGATAAGTATTGGTTTTATAAAGAGAGGAAGTCAAAGGCAGCATCTCATTTGGTGAAGTATTTGCAATGCTAAGATTCTTTGACTTTGCATGACAAGCTATTAGTTTGAGGTTCAGGAGATGAATTTAATATCTATTGCTTGTTTCTACTGCGTTGTAGGTATTCCCTTACAAAAGCTTTTTGCATCGCGTTTGTTATGACCTTCTTTGCTGTCTTTGATGTGCCCGTGTTTTGGCCAATACTACTTTTCTACTGGATCATGCTCTTTGTGCTCACCATGAAGAAACAGATAAAGCATATGATAAAATACAAATATGTGCCGTTTTCCTTCGGCAAACAGGTAATACTTTTTGGTTCTTATTCTGAGATGTATAGAATAACTTAAATAGGCATAGGATGCAAGTTCTGTGCTCAAAACAGTTAAAGTTCTATTTCTTCTGCAGCGATACAGTGGGAAGAAGGCGGCCTCAACTGACAACCTGGACGTAATTAAAGATTGATCATTGTACAGCATGTAGGATTGTAATCTTGGGCTACTTTGGACGAAATGCCATTCTTCCATTATTATTGCTCTTATCTGTTCTAGTTTAGGAGCAGTACAAAGAGGCAAAAAATGGCTAGCAGAAAAATGTTGCCCAACAGTCCGTCGTTACCCACAACCAGATTTGACATCTTTTATGTGAGCAGATTTTCTAGTGTTACTGGATGCTGAGGACCAACCAACGTGAAGCGGGTTTTGCACGCCGCCTTTTATCTTTTTAACTTTCTGGCTTATTTGCGAGAGATACTTGCTTTATGCTTCTGAACATCGGATGTAGCACACAAAAAGGAGGACATTACCATAGCAACAGAAAAATGCTGACCTAGGTTGGCACCTGAGGATTGTATAAATTCTTTTCATTATTATTGTGAGCATAATTGGTTCTTTCTTTGTTTTGATTTAATATGTTTCAATTCGTTGCCAGAGTCGACTCGTATACCACAATGAGCTACAAGCGTATTTTCTTAAGTAAAATTGCGATTTTTTAAACAGAGACCTTCCCTATCTTGCTATGGCCACAACTTGCGATTACTGAAACTCATTATAACCGTTCAAATCAAGTTGGGTGTGTCCACAGCCAGGAAGGATCAAGTTGTGACAATTGATGCAACAGCCGCAATACACTAGGTACCATATATGCAACAAAAGGGGCTCAAGGTATTTCAATATCGTAGGTTCAATCATTTGTTCTAGCCCAAAAAAAAAAAAAAATCCCAAGCTCTCTCAATGTAAGTTGATGGGTACATCGCATCATGTTGCCTGTGACTCATTCTTTCAAGTAGAAACAACGTTTTACAATGGCCCAGATCAGGTCGTGCTCAGTAATGATACAAGTCTGCCTATCATCTCTATTTCTTCTCATAAAATTGCCCCTAACCTTATGCGTATTCTCTTCTCTTGTTTCGCTTTCTAAACTCATTGCTGATAATAATTGTGTTAGTGATAATACGAGTTCTGCCAATTATTTTCGTGTTTATCCTCATGAAGCATCCATGTTGCAGTCCAGGTAAGAGATAAAATTAGATTTATCTTCTTATTCTAAAGGTAAACCCTAAAATTAAACCTTGTCTAGACTGCCAACTAGGCTGCCATGATGACAACCACATCACGATGTAAAGTCTCAGAGTAAAATAAGGCAGTACTAATATCATTTTTTTACTTCCTAATTTTACTTTGAGGTTTTACATCGCGACATTACTGCATAGTTGGCGGTCTAGGTATGAGAAAATCTAGGGTTTAGGGTTTACTCATTGATCATATTTTATTAAAAAACTAAAATCTAGCAAATTTTTTCTTACTAAACTGCAACACCACATCATAATGTAAAGTCTTAGAAGTAAAAACCCACGGTACTTATATCACAATTCGTTTTTTAATTATGTAGTAATTCTTTTGTAATAGTTTTTGAGTGTAGGATCCAGTTTCAAGCATGGTTTTAATGAGGTAGCGGAAAAGGAACGACTTATCTGCTGCTAATCACAGTCTCCACATTGTTTCCTCTCTCCCAAGCCATTGCTTTTCTTGTGGCATAATCCTTTCGGTCACCCAGGATTGTATGGTTTACAGCTGGTGATTTGATCATGGATCTTGTGGTACTCCAGATTTCTTGTTACTCTTTCATACCTCCCTTGGCTACTCCAAATTTCATGTTTTTGGATGTTTGTGTTATCTGTGCTTAAGTCCATATATGAAATATAAACTTGAAGGTAATTTAACAAAGTGTGTTTTCCTTGGTTATCACCGTAATTTTCAGGGTTTTCTTGTTTGGGTGTAAAAAAATAGAATTATATCATCCTCCACAACAACTAGGTCCAATTCATTTGTTGCCTTTGCCATTGACCTCGATAGACATCTTCATTTTCACTCATGCAGCCTCTTCACCTTTAGCCATCGTCCTTCCTTGCAAACAAGTTGATCCAGTATGTTGTTTAAGTAAGTCTGCAGTAGATAACATTCCCCACTTGTTGTTAAACTGTGAGTACTCTGAATCTATATGGGTCAAATTATCCTTGAAAAACCAGATCTCATACAACCCAACAATCTAAGAAAATTCCTATTCACTACCCTTTTCTCCCATGAATTCAAGCACAAGCCAAAGGAGCAAATCCTAATAATCACTACTCTGTGGGAAATCTGGTGAGAGGAACAAAAGAAGGTTTGAGGGAACCGAACTGAGGGCTCCACAGCTAACACAGAAAATTCTATGTTTAACTGCAGATATTGTTATACAGAGAAATATCTCCCCGGTACCAAATACCAAACAACCCAGAACCAAAGTCCTATGGCTACCCCCACCTATTTCTGAATTTTAAGCCTAATTCGATGGATCCTCAATCATGGTAAACAAGACAACTGGTACGGGGTTGATACTCTGAGATCATGAGGGTACACCACAGATTGCTACAATATGGCCCATGACAAACAAAAGAAACAATGAGACTGAGTTTCTGCCAAACAAACAAGTATTTGGCGGAATACTGTGTCTTCCTTTTTTAAGCATATTCTACTAAAAGACTGTTTCAAAGCTTGCATTCGTCCAAACGAAGTTTTTTCGGATGACTGTATAACTTTAAACTACTACTCAAACATCTTAGCTACTTAATGAAATCTGTTTTTCGGATAAACAAAAAACTCCCTGCTGAGCACTTTAATGACACTACACTCATATGTCCCACTACATTTCCCAAGCTACTAAGCTGTCCTACAAAACCCAAAACCACTCGACACACGCCCATAGTTTCTTTGACACTCCCAACCCTACTTGTAACTCCTAGGCAACCAAGCATCTGAAATGGTGCACTCCTGTGTAAGTTGAATGTTGGATATTAGGGTTTAAAAGTTGTGAACATGTTGTAATATATTTCGTTATGTATTATCTTTTATATAGATAAAGTAATAAAACTATCAACCACTAGTAATTAAGAATATAAAATCTGAAAAAATTAAGAGTTCTAAAAAACCTAAAACTTATTTTCCATGAAAGGAGTGAATTGCCGCTATTTATACAAAGGCTTTTAGGCATTAACTCAATTACAACTTGAATAAAACATTATTAAAACTATTACAATAACTTATGTAAAATCTTACTATATTTTAACATTGAAACGAAGTAGAAAATTTTTACCAAACATTCTTTAGTAAATATTCTTGTGGTAATTGAGAATTCAAATAACTTTAGAATTCCATCTACGTAGGGGAGAAATAAAAGTCCCTACTAGTTTACGGTTTACACAGTTTTGATCAGATTTCCGAGTATGTGCTCTTCTATTTACATTAGCATTATGATAATAACATATGCCACTAGCCAGAGCAGGAAACACAAGCTTTGGTTGCCCACACAATTTTGACAAAATTTTCAACATGGAATCATCATGTTCACAAAGTGAAGTAGTTGGGCGGAGGATGAACGATGGGAAAGGTAGACATAGTCTGATTCCCTGACAATAAATTAGTTGCAACAGAGTCTTCAACCTGAACGGGATCCGGTACCTCCATCACTCTCTCAGGGATCACCTTATTTCCTTCCACCTTCCCAAGCACTTCAAAGTACATCTTCATAGTTTCTGGCTTGGTCTTCCACTGGGGAAACCTGCTCCAATCCATCTCCCCTTCTTTGATCCTTCTCTCAACCCTAAAACCCATCTTCACCGAAGTTTGTGCTGAAACCTCTGCTTTTACCAACCGGAAAGACCCTGCTTTCTTTGCTTTGTCTCCTAGTACGGAATATAGCAACTTCTCGAAGCCCTGAAGGTTTGGATTAGAGCCATTGATGGAAGCAAGAGGCCACAATGTGGTGAAACGATCAGGGGTAAGCGTAGTATGTACGTCTTCTGCTGCAATGGGGATTGCAGGGGTAGTAGGACTTGTTTCGGAGAGTTCAACAAGGCCAGGGGCTAGACGTTTAAGTTTCAGCTTGGAAGGGGAAGAGGAAGGTGAAGCAAGTGAAGTTGGACCAACAATGCGAAGGGAGAGCAAGGGCTTTTGTTGAGCCAGGGAGGTGAGATGAAGATGGTCAGCTAGAGTGAGGAGGCCTGAAGCAAGGTTGCTACTTTTCTGGGTTGAGTTGAGAGGAAGAGAGAGATCAAGGGGATGTCGCAGGCTAACAGATCTTGCACCCTTAACAGTAACTGTGGTACCCTCAGCTAACATTACTTTCTTCACCACTCCAGCATCCACATCATGCTGCAAAAAATGCAAACATCACAATCAATAACACAGCACTGCATGACTTCAATTCCATTAAAGGAAAAGAAACAAATTAGAAGGTTAAGTCCTTCCAGACACTAAAGGATGACTTTCTAATACAATAAACCAGGGGAGTCGAGCTTAGTTCAAAATGGTGATTTAACAGGGTATCATAAACAACTTAATGCCTTTTTATAAAAAAAGAAAGGGTATACAGATATTTCATTCTCCAAAAATTTGCCATGAGTTTTGTCACAAAAATTTGCCTCGTGGCTGGGATGAGACTCAAGATATTTTACGATACAAACGCTCTAAATCATATGACTACGTGCCTATTACCAATTTGTTTTCCCCAATTTCCATCAAGCCAAGACGGAAAAACTGAAATCAACCGAAGGAAATGTAAAACTAACCGGTATGGAAACTCTCATATCATCTCCATCTTGAATCCAGAGCTCCATTGGTCCCGCAAGCTGAAACGGCGCTAAAACCGGCACCACTTTCTCATTTGATTCCCCAGTCTTTGCCAACCCAATTTGGTCACTCGATTCCTCAACTCAAAAGATTGGCAGGTCCACATATTCCCACCGATTCACATCCTCCAAAAGCTTAAAAGGATAATTCTTATTCCCGATTTCAATATCAAACTCATAAGCTACGGTCTGCCCCACCAACGCGTCCCTGACATCAAAGCCGCTCACCTTCAAATCCTCCGATTGAAACCCCAACACCTTCACAATTGCATCTTTAAGATCCTACAACCACAGCCGAAGATCATTGAGCAAATCTCCACAAAAAAAAGAAAAAAAAAAAAAAAAGGGGAGAAAATTAAAGAAGCAACAACAAGTTCTGGTTTGATTGCTTACAGAAATCGCCTTCGGAGCAGGTGAATTCAGCCCCTGCGCGAGAACAAATCCTTGCAACAATCCCAGACCGATGAGGAGAGAAAACAGATTCAGAAACCGCAACCGAACCGCCATTAGATTCAAGAGTTTCTGACACGGAGGAAGTCCAGAAGAGACGACCCTGAGGATCCACAACGGTGTCGCGAAGGAGCTGCTAATTAAAAAGACAAAACCACCATAGTGAGGGGTTTTTAAAAGGAAAATAGCTGTTTCGAGATTGAGGACGAGGATCAAGATGCTGACGTGGAATTTGGTAGCCAATAAGAAGCCTATTATTGGTGCATGAGTTAATCTAATTGGCTACTACACATGGAGTCATCTAACCGACCGAAATGCGATACGTTTTACCAATGTGCTCCGATTCGTCCCGGTCGTTATTTTCAGGGTCAGGGTAAACTCGGTCCCTTTTTTATGGGACTTAAGTCACTTAACCCATTCGTAGTTGTGTCATTTATGAATTGGGCATCTCGGCTTCATAGGCCTAAAGCTGTGATAAGGGAGGAGGGTGAAAAAAGAAGAAGATGTATAGAGTTTAAAAAGACAACAATGGCTGGAGTTCTTTATTAATTAACAATAGGTCACATACAACTGCGCCCGGACACAGCGGCTCTCACATTTAAATAAAAAATTATATTTCCCTAAAACCTAGAAATACAATTTTTTATTTAATGTGAGAGCCGCTGTGTCCGAGTGGGGCACAGCGGCTGTGTATGAATCATTATTCAATATAAAAGGACGAGAACTTTATATCAAACCCATTTGTAGTGAATCAAATACTCACACCCTCAATATTATTTAAACTAGAACGGATTGGCCAGTTCGGCCTAGTGGAACCAGAACCACTTCTCTCATGCATAAGAACTAGGGTTTCCCTTAAAACCGTGGGAACGGGTAGTTGGTCCAGCTCGGCCTCAAAACCGTCCAGTTCTAAGAAATTGGTTTGAAGATGGTATGGGAATGAAGATAAAAACTTTTTTTTGGTAGAACCAGGAATTGAACCCCACAGCCTCTTTTCTCTACTAAGCATGTTCAAACCAACATAACATGCAAGAGTTAAATATGACATGCTTATAAGAGAATTATTGAATATAAGAAAATACTAAGGTAGGTTCCCAATTTGGTTCAACCACTAGTCTTATATATATATAGCGAGGTAAACTGATGATATTACCACCTTAATGACAGGAAAATTAGCTAAAATCCCCATTGTTTGACAATTGAACGTGAACGTTATTCACTGAAAACATGTTGTGAATTCATTAAAGAGACAAAATGGCACAATGGAGGAAACGACCTTGTGAAATAAGAGCACTGAGAGACCTGTTAAGATGATCCACAACAGGTTATGGTTAGTTGTTACTTATAAATAATCGGATTAAAGAGCAATTATCAAAATATAAGGTCAATATGTGATATGTTGTACTAAACAGAGACTAAGACTCCTGCCCACTTCTTCCCAGTAAAGGTCTACCCAAGTTGGACCATTTTACAACCTTTTTAGTGGGGACAATTTGGATGTCAATAAGTCATCGAGGAAGCAAAAAATGTATTTAGACGCATTCCTAAGGAGAAGATCCCAAAGACTAGGAACCTAAAAATAATGGTGATTTGAAATAAGACCAGAATTGAAAAAGACCAAAAACAAAACTACGAATTAATATCAAACCCTTTGATTTGAAATATCAAACTTTGAAACTGAAGAGTTCTAGAATAAGAGTAAATTGTAGGTGGGATCAGAATTCTCTTAACTATAGTGAGGAAAAATCCTTGGATACCAAACCAAGTGGGTTCTTCTTTGTAATCCTTCTCTAATTCGAGACCAAGCTGGTTGATTAGGATCATTTCTTAGCAAAACCCAGCTTTTGCACCTGCTCCAAGGGACATTTGGCTAAGTTCTTTAGGGGCTAAAACTCATCTGTAGGGGCTAAAGTATGGCTCTTTACAAAATAATCGTGTTTAGATACACTTCATTTCAAACAGATCTGTATTATAAAGAGAAAATTTCAGTGTTACTAAAGAACTAGAAAAACTTTGAAAACAAAGAGGACTCATTCAAGGAGTTATCTTAAATGAGTCTTTTAAGAAATAGGTATGAAGATGGTGGAACTAGAACCAGAAGGCAGTCCAGTTTTCTCATGCATAAGAACCCACGGCTTCTTCTCTCTACTAAGCAAGTTCAAACCAACATAACATGCAAGATTTAAATATTGACATGCTGAGAGAATTATAGAATATAAGAAAATACCATGTGAGCTTCCCAAACAGAGACCTGTGATGTGTTCCAAACAGAGACTAAGACTCTAGCCCGCTTTGTGGGAGTAAAGGTCTGCCTAAGTTGGACCATTTTACAACCTTTTTAATGGGGACAATTTGGACGGTCAATAACTCATAGAGGAAGCAAAAAGTATTTGAACACATTCCCAACGAGAACACCCCAAAGACTAGGAACCTAAAAATATTGGTGATTTGAAATAAGACCAGATTTGAAAAGGACCAAAAACAAAACTATGAATTATCAAACAAAACCTTTGAATTGAAATTTCAAACTTTGGAAGTTGGAGAGTTCTGGATCCAAACTGTCTCAAGGGAAACAGATAAAAATAAATTGTAGGTGGGATCAGAATTCTCTCTTAACAGCACATAACTTATCATCCCCGTTTAAAATTCCACCAAGTAGAACTTCATTTCTACCATGTAAAATCTGTCTATAAACCCTCTATAGTGAGGAAGAACTTCATTGCTACCCTGTAAATCTGTCCACAAACCCTCTAAAGAAAGTGAGGAAAAGTCCTTGGGTACGAAAGTAAGTGGGTTCTTCTTTGTAATCGATTTGACACCAAGTGGGTTGATTTGGATCATTTTTTAATGAAACCCAACTTTGTATTCCCTTAAGGGGGGCATTTGGCCAAAGTACTTTAGGGGCTAAAAGCTCATCTTTAGATGAAGGAATTGTGCTCTTTAGATAATAAACGAGTTTGGATACACTTACTTTTTTAAATCGAATCTGTATTTGAAAGAGAAAATTCCAGTGTTAAAGAAATAACTAGAAAAACTTGTAAAACAAAGAGGGACTCGTTCATGGAGTTATCTTTTAAAAGAGTCTTTTATCAAAAGCAGCTTAGCTAAACGAGTTTATTAACCTGAAACAATGAATTAAAATGTGAAATACGACTCCGACGCGTTACAAATTGACTGGAAATAAAAAGTGAACGACCACATTTTTAACCCAAAGACTCTTGCGCTATTGCCGAAAACGAAAAGAAATAATCTTTGCAAAATGAAAGGTGCGTTGAAGTCCGCGACTTGACTGGGCATTCCAGCGAGAGACCCTAGTAGAAGGTGGAAGATGATGTGCAGAGGGTTGAGAGGGGGAGGCGTTAGCGCAGGATAAGGCGCGAGGCGGCGAATACCTTGTCCGGGATTATCTCTTTAGATCGGACGGCGGACTTGGATGGGCCAGTCCGCTTCTTTCATTCCACCGGCGCCGTCTTATCGGACGAGGTCGAGATCGATGTGGTCGTCGGTGCCGGCGGTGAGGACATCGGACGAGGAAACGGCCGCGGTGGATGAAGGAGGAACCCAGGTTTATGCAGGGGAAGACGAGGCTGATATGGATTATATCTCGGATCTACCCGACGAGTGTCTCGCATGCGTTTTCCACTGCCTCGGCTCTGGTGACCGAAAGCGCTCCTCCCTTGTTTGCCGCCGATGGCTTCGGGTCGAGGGCCAGTCGCGCCACCGCCTCTCCTTGGATGCCAAGGCCGATCTTCTCGACGCTGTGCCCGACCTCTTTGCGCGATTCGACTCCGTGTCCAAGCTCGCGCTCAAGTGCGACCGGCGGTCGGTCAGCATCGGCGACGACGCGCTGGAGTTGATCTCCAAACATTGTCCTAATCTCACCAGACTCAAGCTCCGGGCCTGCAGGGAGTTGACGGATGCCGGCATGTCGGCCTTCGCCCGCAACGCGAAGCACCTCAAGAAGCTCTCCTGTGGCTCCTGTTCCTTCGGCGCCAAGGGCGTCAACGCTGTGCTCGACCACTGCTCGGTTTTGGAGGAGCTCTCTGTCAAGCGCCTTCGAGGGTTGACGGACGGGGCCGCCGCCGAGCCAATCGGGCCCGGTGCCGCTGCGCACTCTCTGAAGACCATCTGTCTTAAGGAGCTCTACAACGGACAGTGCTTTGGACCCGTCATAGTGGGCTCTACGAATCTCAGAACCCTGAAGCTCTTCCGCTGCTCCGGCGACTGGGATAAGCTCCTTGAGTTGATCGCAGTTCGCGTCACTGGGTTGGTGGAGATCCACCTCGAGCGGCTTCAGGTCAGCGACCGTGGCCTCTCTGCTATCTCCAACTGCTTAGATCTGGAGATTTTGCACCTTGTGAAGACGCCGGAGTGCACCAACGCGGGTCTCATTTCTGTTGCCGATCGGTGCAAGCTTCTTCGGAAGCTTCATATTGATGGTTGGAAGACGAATCGGATTGGGGATGATGGATTGATTGCTGTAGCTAAGCGATGCCCCAAATTGCAAGAGCTTGTTCTGATTGGCGTGAACCCGACATCGACCAGCCTAGGGCTTCTAGCCAGCAATTGTCAAAATCTGGAAAGGTTAGCCTTGTGCGGGAGCGAGACTATTGGGGATGCGGAAATCTCCTGTATTGCGGCCAAATGTGTAGCCTTAAAGAAATTATGTATCAAGGGTTGTCCAGTCTCGGATCATGGAATGGAAGCTTTGGCGGGTGGGTGCCCTAATTTGGTGAAGGTGAAAGTTAAGAAATGCAGAGGGGTGACATGCGAAGGCGCTGATTGGCTCAGGGCGAGCAGGGGATCTCTCGCAGTTAATCTGGATACAGGAGTGACCGAACAACATGATGCAAGTGCCAGTGATGGTGGTGTACAGGAAAATGGAGCTGACCACTTAATACCTGCAGTTGACCCGGTTGATCTGCCGTCGAGTAGTAGTGGCCGATCTGTATTGTCCAAGGCGAGGATGAGCCTGTTTGCAGGGAGGAATTTTATGGCGTGCACCTTCCGGAGGTGGTCTAGCACTGGCAGCAATGCCCATAAAACTTAAAGATTTAGTAAGGAATATGGTAAAAAAAATGAAAAGGCAAGGAAGAGATTACTGTTGCTTGTTTTCAATTGTACGAAAGTCCATGGCTTACTTTGCCTCTGTGTCTCATCAAATTTGGTTAACGTTTTGATCTATTTGTTGGGACTTACAGCATCGAGGCAATATTCTGTATTCTCTTCTGTTGCTGACTACTCTGCAAACATTTTTCTTCAATATTTTGTAGTTGAAAATACAGTGCATGCTTTTATATTCTGGCCGCTTCCTCTTTGGCTGTAACTTGCTAACTGATTGAGTTCCTAGAGTGATCTTGATGAAGCAACGCTTTTGTTTGATGTATTTTTATTCTTCGTGTCATGCTTATTTTCTGGTTGAAATTGTCACCGATGGAAAGAACTTCTGTCATCCATCATACTGAAGAATTTGTGTTACTAAAATTTGGCAGTAAGGATTGTTATTACTGTGAGCATATTCTTTGGAAGGAATGTGCAGTGCATCAAGGACCTGGAGACAGAAATCTAAAGAGGAAAGGGGGGGGGTTGATCTTGGACTACCGGAGGTGGAGAGAAGCCCCTTTCTTATCTAGAGTAATACAGTTTTCTGAGCATATTAAGAGTATGTGGCTACCCCTTCTCATTAATTTGTGGTAGTCAAAAGAAAAGTCAAGCTGTCCTATGGTTCATAAGTTGCTGGGTGGATTAGGAACAACAAGCTCTTGGCGAGGCACATGCTCCTTGAGGGGAAGAGGTTTACTCAAGGTGCATTGTTTGCTCAGATGGTTGTTTTTAGTTCTTATGCTCGCTGGATCCATTATCTTTCTACTTGGTGAAAGCCATGTTTTTGAGAAAAGACACTGATGGTTCTGTCAACTTCTGTTTTCTTAAGAAAAAGAGTTTGGTCTTTGGCATAAATTTTAGGTATTGTGCAGCTATATGCATCACGAGTCCTTCGATTTTTAGATTGTTTGGGTCATAAATAATGTATTCTCCAGTTGCTGCTTGTCATATTTTTCTGGTGGTCTGTGCATTTTTCTTGATGGTCATGCTGAATGTATGGGGTGAGCTGTTACTTGCTACTGGTGTAAAAAAAAAAGTTCTGACTGGAGAAGCTGGGTTACATGCCCTAGTTGAAACCCGAAGCTCGGTAAGACTCCTATAAGCATAGCAGGTAGTGCAGGCTATCATTCTGTCCCACTGGGGTCATCTCAAGCTTAATCATTAGCCCCAAGCAGAGGTAGTATGCCTCTCTGGATTGGAGATTTGTTTGATCTCTTGAGAGGAACTTCAGTTGCCTACAAGCTGGGAATTTCAGAGGACATGTATTTTTTTTCTGGGGAATATCTTGTTTTGAAAGCCGGTAGTTGTTTGACCAAACTTGCAGCTGAGATGCTAAATTTTCCCTGATTATTTTATATTTTTAACATTTTCTCAGTTAGTTGCTTGATCTAACAAAATAGTTCGCCACTTGTAGTTTGACAGAGGTTGCACTCAGGCACATCTTATTCTTCTTTTTATAGAATAAGCACAGAATTTGGTATGTCTGTATCTGTGCTTATCCATTCCTCTATATTCAAATGGTTTGGTTTCATGCTTTCTCCTAACATTAGCAACCGACAGATAGATAATGACCAACAAACAGGGCTTGTAGATTCCATCCTTTTTATCAAGATCTAGTCGGTAGTGATATGGGCATGATTTTATCTGATAGTTATGAAAAAGCCTATGGTTCTAACCAAAATAGCAAACCCAAATTCACAAATAGTTGCATGGACAATATTTGGCTCGAGTGTAACAAGTTTTTGCAGTTTTTTTGAGTACGACATATTTGTGACAAATAAATTGATCAATCTATGAAACAGTTAGATTGGAAATACAAAAACAGCTTCAAAATTACTGATTTGGAGCTTTGTCAGGTCAATCTCTTGTTCCGGGGTTCGAATCACGTTTCCCTTGGTCTGGTGAGTTTGGAATTAAGATTATCCTCTTAGCCTTTACCTATGGTTTTGATTGAGAAAGATTTGTGCTTTTGGATGGTGTATTGAGATTCAAGGATTATTCAAAGTACTAGGGAGACAGATGTGCGGAGTTGTTCCTTGCATCTTTGATGCAAGAATTTGATAGAACACGGTGGAAATTTTTGCCAGGGTATCTAAATATTTTTGAGTGGTGACGTAAGTATTGTGGTTTTTTAGTGAAATATTATCTACTGATTCTATAGGTAAATCCTGAATCTTAGATTTTTTCTTACCTGGACTGCCAACTATGGAGCCATGTCAATGTAGAAGTACTGATATAATTTTCAACATTTTATTTTTTAAGTTTGACAAGACTTCTCTCCTTTTCTATCAAGCGCCACGATTAGAGGTTATGTTCTTTCTACACTAGATTACAACCATGGTTTGGAAAAGATAATCACATGTAGTATTTTCTCAAATAGGTCTGTTTCCATAAGTTCTCCTATGTTTCCCCGTGTTTTCATCCGTTTTCTAATGTATAAATCTGGTTATTATATTATACGAAGGTTATGTCAAGATAATAAGTTATAGTATATGATTATAAGTGATGTTATTTAATAAGTTTATTATTTTAATATCAAAATATATTCTAATTTTTATGAAACCAAGAGTAAACTAGTATTAACTTTTTGGAATAATGCTAGCTGCACCTAGGATTTATTCTTTAGAATATAGGATTTATTAAAAAATATTTTTTTCTTTTTAATTGTTTTGTACGTGGGTTAGGTAATGTGTTATAGGTGAAGTTAGCATTACTCAACTTTTTAATAGATATTTTAATAGATAATTAAATAATAAAATTGTATTTATGTGCTTAATTGGTTCTCTGTATTACTATAAATTATTTTCTATGTACATAGCAAATATTTACTTTTGAATGATTGATTTTCTTTTTGAATCACTGATGCTTAAAATAATACTAGAAAATAACCTAAATATAATAAAATAAATGATTTATGTATCATATTAATCATAATGTATAATAAACAATTATTAACAAGTCAGTAATCTTTCTTATTTTGAAGTTTAGGTTTTAACTAGTGTTTCAATATTGCATTTGGAGTTGGTGTAAAATAGTCAGCCTCAACCATGCAGGAGTACTTCAGTACATGTACAATGTACATAGGAACATAGAATTCAGAAGAGAGTTGAGGGAGTTGGTATATAGAGACCTGAAGAATTAGAAAGTTGGGGCTTTAACCTGAGTGGCTGACCAGAGTGGCCTTTTTGGTCTGCTTGTGTACGTCTGGTAGTGTAGAACAATTTATATAGATAGTGATCACTGATACGCATACAAGAAGATGAAAGCCCGGCAAAAGCTCCTCGCTTCAGCGTCTGCGTTGCTAGTTTTCCTATTACAAATCATTCTCCCGCTTCCCCCTCCGACCTGTTGCACGCCAAAAATCATCCACCTTCTTCATGACGGAGCGACCGAAGAAGATCCGTGTCCGATGCTCACCGCTGTCCAAATGCCGGCCTCGCCGGCTCCTTTCTTTTGTCATCTTGTTCCTTCAGCCGATTCCAAAACACATGTCACTGTCGCTCCCGCTCCTCTCTCTGCTGCGGGTCGAAACCTCCGCAAGGCAGCAGACCCGTCCATTGCTGTTGCAATTCCGCCATGGGTTGTATCCAGACCAAGGAGTGGAATTCCCCACCTTCTAGTCTAGAAAAGATGAAAATGCAAAACGGGTATGTGGTCGGCGGTAGTGGCCGTAGGCACATCGGTAGAGAACCCACGAGAGTTTCAGAACGGGCCTCCCGGCGAGAAGAGTCGGTTCAAGTTCCCGGTGTGCTTTCCTCTGACATAGGTGTCAGTGGCAGGAGATTGTTGACCAGAGAGGACGAAAAGGTTGCAAATGGAGGTATTGCTGGAATCGCTAGGGGCAGTATTTCAGGTAGGAAGCAATCGTCGAGGCAGTCGGGAGGAACGGACGATTTGGTGGATAGATGGCCGCGCTGGCTCACTGATAATGTCCCACGGGAAGCTCTTGTTGGATTGATTCCAAAAAGTGCAGAAGCCTACGATAAGCTTGATAAGGTAATTGACAATTGTACAAGTTGTTTCTTTGTCTGTTTGAAATAAGCATCAGCGGGCCTTCATTCGTATCGAGAGAACGGAAGTGAATTGCTACTGGAAATTGGTTAAAATGTTGTTTTCTCGTTTTACCTTAAGAAAGCAATTTTGGACTGTTTTGGTTGTGAATTAAGTATTAGATTGGTCGGAATCGTGATTGAAGGGCATGTTTGCTTCTCAATTAAGTTCTGATGGAGAAAAAGGGATGTAATTCATAGGACCTACTCTCTGAGTAGGAATAGTTATAGATCCTACTCAATATTGTTAGAGGTTGTTATTGGTGGTGCTGCCAAAGTCTATTATATTGATATCCAGAGTAAATCCTCAAAAGCTTATCACACGAAAGAGTTGTTCTTATGAGTATTTCTTTTCTGTTGTAATTTTCTCTTCATGTCATTTTCTTTGACTATAATTTTCATGGGTATTTGATCCTTGTTATTGTACAGAATTGATGACCGACTATCTAAATTGAATCTTCATATACATGCTGGTGCAGGTAGGCCAGGGAACCTACAGCAATGTGTATAAAGCTAGAGATCGAGATACTGGCAAGATTGTTGCTTTGAAAAAGGTCCGCTTTGATACATCTGATGCTGAAAGTGTGAAATTTATGGCAAGAGAGATTATGATAATACAGAAACTCAATCATCCTAATGTTGTCAAGCTTGAAGGACTGGCCACCTCTCGAATGCAGTACAGTCTTTATTTGGTTTTTGATTATATGCATTCTGACTTGGCCAGAATTATTTCTCGTCCAGATGAGAGACTCAGTGAACCTCAGGTCAGTAATCTATTTTTTTTTTTCTTTTTGAGAACTGTAATCTTTTATTTTAGGCAATGAAATTTAATGGATAAAAATACAAGGATACAGGTACTATTCTGCTTTGCTTCAAGAGGAACATTGATGTTACCCTATGATAAGATTTGAATCGGATTTAATTGAAACATTAAAAGCATTTGAATAGACATATCATGACATAAGTTATCTTTGAAGATTTGAATTTAATTGATGAAACTTACTACTAATATATTCTTGCAGGTCAAATGCTACATGCAACAGTTGCTGGCTGGTCTGCAGCATTGTCATGAGAGAGGAATCTTACACAGAGATATCAAGGGTTCAAATCTACTAATTGATAAAAATGGCATGCTGAAAATTGCAGATTTTGGCCTTGCGAATTACTTTAACCCTCAGCAAAAACGTCCTCTCACATGCAGAGTGGTGACATTATGGTATAGAGCACCTGAACTGCTTTTGGGTGCCACTGATTATGGAGTTGGAATTGATCTTTGGAGTGCAGGATGCCTTCTTGCAGAGATGTTTTCAGGGAGGCCAATTATGCCAGGCAGGACAGAGGTATTGGATAAGAGAATGGAGATATACTTATTAGATTTGACTTAGATTATCCATCATATGACAGAATTAACATGGATATGTTGAGTTTTATTTATTTCTTTTTCCCCCAAATGAAGACTTCCAAGCTTTTGTGGGATCCTTGAGAGAACATAATTAGCATCACATTTTCTGTATCCTAACTGAATTAACGATTATGTTAGAACCAATAACCAAGCGTAGGTTTATTTGTAAAAGTATAGTAACATCGTTAATTTTTCACAAAATATATAGACATGTGGCCCAAATATCTTGGACTTGACAGTAGAATTTTTTTGAGGAAAATGATTTTTTACTCCAATTCCCATGGCCTTGGAGACTTGAACCCAAGACCTCCCATTACAAGCCAACCCATGTGACCACTGAACTATGCCTGAATCCACAGGACTCGATAGTAGAATTGACAACATCAACTGGCCCATCATAATGTTATAGTAAAACAGACAGAATTTGGAAATTATCAAAATCATGGAGTGTGCAGAATAATAGTTGTAGAGCATGAGAAGACAAGATTTTGCTGACAAATTTCGAGAGCTGAAGGGATATTTATGAAAACATCAAGGGACTTCTAGAAACTCATTAAGCGATTAAGTTTATCTCATAGTTGAATTAGGTGTATCTTCGAATTTTGGTGTTTGGTGGACCATTTGTTTACATGATGTGCTTTTATTTCCTCATGTGATTTATAGTTCCAAGTTGAGGTTTCTTTATTTGGAGGAAGTGTATCTGGTTATAGTATTTGCCTGTGGTTGAAGACATGCTTAACCCTATGTTTGTTATCATTATTCAAATAATTGGCCACTAAATCTTTCTTTGTATTTGTGCATTCAGGTAGAGCAACTCCATCGAATCTTTAAGCTGTGTGGATCGCCATCAGAAGATTATTGGAGAAAATTAAAGCTAAATACAAGCTTTCGACCACCACACCCGTACAAACCTAGTATTCAAGAGGCTTTTAGAGATTTTCCTCCCTCTTCCTTGGGACTTTTATCCACTCTCCTATCACTTGACCCAGTATATCGTGGCTCTGCATCATCTGCTCTCCAAAATGAAGTAAGTTTGACTCAGAAAATGCTCTTTTTTCTCTTTATTTAGAAAGTGGAACATTGATAAAGCTGTGGAATTCCTTTTATTTTAATGACTTTCTGCAAAATGTCACTGATTAATTTGTGATATTCAAGAATGATGTCATGGATAGGTCAAAACATGTTGAAGTTCATGTTGACTAAGTATGATGCAGATTCCTGTAAAGGTTAAAGAAACAGCTGAACTAAAACATGTCATGATTTATTACTAATTTTTAGAAAAAAAATTATATCTATTTCAGTTTCTTTTCTCATCCCCAGTTGATAGTTATCAGTGACAATGATATGTTTTTCTTTAAGAATAAACGAATTGCAGATTATGTTATTACCAAGGGAGAGGTCTTTAGGGCATATTTTTGTTATATAGATGCAATTAGAATAGAAATACTTCTCGTTGCCCTTCCTCTCTCTCTCCTTCTCTCCCCTCCCTCCCCTCCCTCCCCTCCGTTGCCTCCATCCTTTCCCTCTCTCTGCCCTCTATCCCTCCCTCTGTCTCTCCCCTCTATCCCTCCCTCTGTCTCTCCCCTCTATCCCTCCCTCTGTCTCTCCCCTCTATCCCTCCCTCTATCTCTCCCCTCTATCCCTCCCTCTTTCTCTCCCCTCTATCCCTCCCTCTTTCTCTCCCCTCTATCCCTCCCTCTGTCTCTCCCCTCTATCCCTCCCTCTTCTCCATCCCTGCTTCTATGTACTTCTCTCTGTCCTTCCTTCCCTCCTCCCTTCAGTTCCTCCTCCCTTCAGTTCCTCCTCCCTTCAGTTCCTCCTCCCCCAATCCCCTTCCTTCCCTCCTCCCTTCAGTTCCTCCTCCCCCCAATCCCCTTCCTTCCTCACTCGTCCTCTCACTTGATGTGTTCAATGCTATTCTATCCTAATGAATCAGTATGTTGCTGGCAGTTCTTCAGCACAAGTCCATTGGCATGTGACGTTTCAGGTCTTCCTGCTATTTGCAAGGAGGAAGATGACATAGCAGTTGTTCCTTATGTAATGAGAAGGTGAGTTTCTTGTCATAATTTATTTGTAATTGTGTTTTGTCTTGATTTGAGTGAAGCAACATGATGCTACATGATTTAGATTTGTCTGCAACAGTTTTAGTTAAATCTTTACAACTTGAATTGAAAGTTGTCTTATGGCAATAGGAATTTTATTTCAACCCATGTCACATTTCCTTACAGTAAGGTTTTGTATGAGGCTGAATGCTTTTCTGCACCAACCCCCATGAAATTCTGTAGTCAACCTTATGCACCAAATGTTAAAGAGGCAGTGGATTTACTAACTGATTATTGCTTGGATTTGCTAATGTGTATCGGAATGTGTTATAGGAATAAAAAGCATAAAAAGTCTCGCACACGACATTCAGGGCAAAAGTCAAAGGATCAAGCTGTGAAAAACCAGAAAGGAGATTCCAGATCTTTTAAAGAGGTAGAAACTGTTGATTTTCACCTTTGGTATGAGATCCACCTGATTAAGTGTCAAACACTTCACAATTCCATAGCTAGGAAGAGGTGAGTGTGCACAAGTGAGAAAGGTTAATCTTGGTGTTGATCACAAGTGTTATGCTGGCTTATTCCATAACTAGGAAGGTTAGTGTTAGTTTTATGCAGACTTTTATGCAAACTGTTGGAACTAGTACAGCTTCAGAGGTTACCTGTTACTGAGGTAGTATTTTTGTTTTTAAGTGGACTGTTGGAACATGGATTTCCCCACTTTCATGTTACTAGTGTCTTTGTTTCCTGCAGTAAGAGGTTAAATTACTCGGTGATGCCTAATACATCATAATTGGATGAAAAATGAAGGTGACTGACCTGATATTTACATAGTCATTATATCACGAATGTGAACTAAAGAAGCAGTGGAGGTCACAGTCCTTGTCAAAACTTGTCTTTTTACGTTGCATAATTGAGTGAATTTATTAAGCTTTAGAAGCATAGCAGTGGAGTTCCCTAAGAAAACTTGGCTCTTGATCTCGGAGAAAAAATTGGCCATCTCTGTTCACCTATTTGTTGGGCTCGTGGAAGTCCTTAGGCAGAGTTTGAGGTGACTCAGCTAAACCCCAGTCACTGTCAACAAAGCAACTTACTATTGATTAGTTGATAGTTGTCTAAGGTGAGTTGCTTGTTAGCTTTGAATAATCTGCATATCTTTAGCTTCCCAAACAGAATCATGATTTTGACTGGTTATTGTAGGAGAAGAAGAGTGACGTAAACTCCAGCAGCCAAGGTACAGGAAGTAGTACCGGGAGTGCATCTTCCTCTAAGGCTGCAAAGCACGAAAACAGTAGCTCAACACAGTCCCTATCGCCCATCATAAAACCCCATTTCTTGAAGAAAACGTCTCCTCGTACAGAAGGCCATCCTTGGGCACGGAAGAACATTAAGAACCCGCCACTTCTATTAATTAAGCCCAAACAGCACAATGGTGGCAACAAAGATGATGAGAAAGTATTTCGATTTGGATTGGGTCAGAGGTCAAATTCCACTTCAGATATCCGGAAACTTGATGCAGTAAGTTTGCAGAAATATTATAGTGCTTTGGATGATTAAACGTGTTATATCGGTCTTTTTTAATGTAAAATTTTAGTATGTTTGTTGAATGGAACTTTATCAAATATCGTTTTTGGTTGTTTCATTGTCTCTCTTTTCACTGGCACTTTCTTTTGCCCTCATATGTACAAGCAGAGGAAGAGTAACAACCAGTCCTTCAAAGCTATTCATGCATAATTTAGATCACATCATGGGTTGCTGTTGACTCTAAATTTTAAACTGTAGCCACTCCAGAATCAAGTACACAGGATTTGCCACTGCATGACTAGTTTGGCACCAACTCATTGCCAATTTTATAGCTTCTCCAGGATGCAAATATTTGAGATTCAAAAACAGCGGGTAGTCTGTGAGGCAACTTTAGCCCCTTCAAAAACATATAATGGAACAAAAAACCAATTTGTGGGTGATGACGAGCCAATAAGTTATCAGGTCCAGAAGTCAGGACAGCATATTTGATGAAAATTCTATGAATTGTGAAAACTAGCTCTCCCAATGTGAAGTTCTTTGAAACATTTGAAAAGCTGGAGAAACCATTTGGAAAACTAGAAAACCATTTGAAAAACTTGAAAACCTTTAGGAAAATAATCTGGAAACTTATTTGAGGTAATCTTTTTTCTATAAAAGAAATTCCCAGAAAATATTAAAAATTGAAACAAATAATAAAATTTTAAAAAATAAAAATACTAGAGCTTTTATGGCCATATGTTATTAGATTTTATGCTTTCAAAAAAAATGGGGCTCTTGTTTGAACTAATATTCCATGACTGTAGAGGGGTGGTATCCACTCGTAGTGTTTAGTTTTCATTTGAAGTCCAGTGCAAGGAATAGACATTGAAAGCTAGAGCCACCTAGGAAGGAAGCAAAAAACATTGTCAACTCTGTATAAGGGAGTGGAGTATAAGGGAAGTGTAAGTAGATAAATTTGCTCAACTGCTAGAAACTTTTATACTAATAACTACTTATTGTGCTGTTTTATGCTATACTTTAAAACCGGGCAGACCATTTTAACCCTGGAATTGAAAAACAACCTTGGTTCTTTTAGAGAGCAGAACTGGATTTTCTCCTGAATTGTCAGGACTTACTGATTGGTAAGGCCCGACTTTGAATTGATCCCATTTGGTTCACGGGTTTAAGTATGAGAATAAAATAAAGGATACTGAAAGGAAAATGCTAGCTGCCCTTATGCATAGTACCTATGGGACGGACATGACATAACCAACTAATCTGAAACACAGTTGCCTAGAGTTTATCTTTTAGAATTTAAAATTTTATTATTTTTTAAAATTTTCCTATTGGCCGGTTATGTCAGGTAGGTCTGATAAGTATTGCAGACAACTAGAATTATGCATACTAAAAAACATTATTGAATAAGGTGGGATTTAAACCAGTGTTTTAAAAACCGAACCGAACCGGCCGGTTTGACTGGGTTCAACTGGAACCAGGACTTTAAACGGTTCGGTTCGCTCAAAGACCCTGAAATAGCAGAAAACCGGTTGACAGACCGGTTTTGAGCGGTTCAATCGCTGAACCGGAAATCTGACCGGACCGGTTGAACCGTTTTACTTATTTTTTTAGTATTTTAATAGTTTTCTGTATTTTTAATCTTATTTTTTATATATAAAAATCTTATTATGTATTTTTTAATGAAAAAAAACTCTTACCGGTTGAACCAGAATCGGAGGCTCTACCCGTTTGGTTTTTAAAACATTGATTTAAACCCTTAAATTTAAAAAAAAAAAAAAATATATACCATTTCGGATGGAATGTCAATTGAAGTCCAACCAGTGGTTTGTTTTTACTGGTTTGATGACCGATTTTAGTTTTTTAAAACATTAGCTTTATGGATCAAACGGTCATTCTGTTTTCGTTTTCTATTATGATTAAAGGAATTCGTGAAGGTAAAATCACCCGCAAAAATTATAATTAGAGAAGCTTCTAGATATGATAGCCTTTAGCTTGAGGCAACATCATGATTAACCACATTTTTGACGCCTTGACTTTCTATCTCAGCAGCGTAGACATTAACATTATTCTATGTTCCCATTCACAACTACTAATCAACCGAACCTACTTGTTATTAGGGAAGGGGACCCCAGCGGCCGGGATACTTCGAAGGCTGGCCAAGTCAGTACGACTCGGCCGAGTCAAGGGTTATGTCCCGAGCCTAAGATAACTCGTTCGAGCCAGGGGCAAGGACCAAGTCTATGGCGACTCAGCCAAATCAAACCCATATTTCAAGTTTTCTGGGTGGACTCGGCCGCGTCAGCCTCCTCCCATTTTATTTAAGGGATAACTTTCCCCAACTGGGCCGAGTCTGGCTGAGTTAGAGGTCGACCCGACCTCACCAATCAGTTCAAATATCTTAATTGATTCCAAAGTCTGAATGAGACAACCATGATTGCACGAGGCGAGTATCCATCAGAAAAGGTTGTGGGTTCTTATCAAAGATTTATAAAATAATAATAAACCAGTACTGCGCCAAGTCATAGATAAACTTGAGAATATTTAGCATCTGATCTGAAATTAGGTCTTGGTGCCAAAAACTGATACATACTTTTTTTTTTTTATCATATTGACCGAGCTGGGTTTAGTTAATTGAGTGAACTCGGCCGGGTTAAAAATTTTGATGCATGAATATTAATGATTGGGAAAGTTAGGGAACTGGGCTTTTATTTGTTGTATACTTGGTGGGTGACGGGGAGGGGGTCATGGAGGACCACAGGGCCGGTGGTCCACGCGCTGTCTGCCACTACCCCAAACAAAAAATAAATATTGAGCACGAGGCATCTTATTGTGACTGGGGGACGGCCATAGGGTCTTGTAAGTGGGTGTTATGATGTGGAAAGCCATTACCCCCAACATCACTTGTGGCTGTGTCATCCTCCCTCCACTCCCATATTGCCAAAATCTTTTTTATTTTGATCCTCCACATTGGAGAGAACTGAAAGGAAATAATAGACCATGGATTTTGACCAGCATTTTCCTTTTCTAGCTGCACTTACACGTGGAACCCATCCAAAGTAGCAGCCAATTTGTAACATAGCTGACTAGGTTTATCCTTTAAGATTTAGAATTTTATAAAATAAAAAATATTTTTTATCTTTTTAAGTGTTCCAGATTGACTGGTGATGGGTATTGCACGTAGGTTCAACTAGAATTACTTTTTCTATAACGGATGCAAACTCCACTTCACCGGAGAGAATTTGTTTCCAGTTGTATGTTTCTCATTTTTGTGGTGTTTCAGGACTTGGAATCCTTAATATTCCACAAATTGGATTGGCCGGGTGTATCTGACTCGAGTTAAAGTGACTTTTGATCAACTCGGATTGACTACTCTTGACAATAAAAATGGTCAAAAGTTTTTTGAAAGAATGATCATAAGTTGTTCAACTGTGTCCAGTGATATACAATTAACTGAAGGAAAAACTGGAATAAATTAAGTGATACATAATCAACGTGTTGAATGAGCACTAGCAACTGTCTCCGAGTCCTACACATCTCCCTATCCATTTCCCTCTCATTAGCCTCCTTTAAGACCTCCCTTTCTTGCACCTCCCGTTATGTTAAGTTTGCTTATTATTAAGTGCAAAATTCTTAGGAGGAACATTAAGTGCAAAATTCGTAGGATATTGTAGCATTGTTTGCTTTTTATTAATGTCGTTACATTTTGGATGTTGGTAATAAGTGATGTATGGCCTAGTAATTTTACCAAGGCAAGAACTTGGAAACACATCAACTACTAGAAAAACCTCATAAATATATAACAAAAAATCAGAGAAATTATTTAATCACATGGTGAAAGAAAAAGGTTCGACCTTGAATTATTAGTTGGAGTATAGTGGAGAATAAACCACCAAACATGATCTATAAAAAGTAGTATTGAATAAATTTCTTTAGTTAAACCATACCCAATTCCACTGAGAAAGATGAATTGGCTTGCTTGCCAAGCGAAGAAAAAAATTATAAGTAGCCAAGAGAAGACTATTCAAAAGAAGACTAATGAGAAAGACATTCATCAATATTGTGGTGACTAAATGGCTCTATTTAACCAACCCATGTTAAAAGATGCACCCATGTACTCCTATCAGAATCCGCAACAAAAAAAAAAAAAAAAAAACCTAGTGTACTATAAAACCCACTAACCTGAATATGAAATGAGTAAAAAATGCAAAAAAAAAAAAAAACACCGTAGAAAGTAGGAGCTTATCGTGGCCTTTATGAGACCCAAACTTGTCACTTGTGACCCACATACCATATTTGAAATCTGATTTGCACCTAACTAAAGGTAACAAGCAACCCAATTGAAATCAAATTCTTCGTGTAAGAGGCTGAAGTGGTGCCACCAATGCAAGAACTTCAAGCACCAATTCACTTACATAAAATGATAATGAAGCCCCTTAATTACAACTATATGCAACACAAATACACGGCTCCCAAGCTGCCCTAATATCTTTGGTACTGAAATTAGTCTTTTCCCCAGCTTGCTCCTCTAGTTTCTAATAGACCCCCTTTGGATAAAGTGTATTTTGACTGTTTAATTTAGGTTGAGATTGGATAATATTTTTTACAAAATAAAGCGGGGAAGTGGGAAAAAACATTTATACATCTCCATCAAATAACCATTAATGAAGGGTAGACTTAAAATAACTAGGGTTCTGACTAACCATTAAATTTGAAGTTCTCGGAAAAGATGTAGTCGATTTTATGGTCCACTCTCCGGGTGTGTGCCGCTGGCTAGCCACAGACAGTGTCCTTGGATCATCTCTCTCTATTTATGTCTAAACAAACGCACGGTCCTCTCTTGTTTCATTTTTGGCTCCATCTCTGTCTGTACTACTCTTTTCCCCTCCTCCCCCCATGGAGAAGAGCAGATCTTTTCCAGAGTACTCTTCGTCCTTTTCCGGCAGCTTCGGCTACGATGACAGATCAAAATCGTACAATTTTAACGGTCCGAGTAACAAAGGGGACGGATTCGCCTCCTCCGGCGACCCGGAGCTGAAGAGGAAGAAGAGAATCGCCGGTTACAACGTCTTCACTGTCGAAGGAAAGGTGAAGTCATCTGTCAGAAACAGCTACAAGTGGATCAAGTCCAAGTTCAGCGACATCCGCTACGGTGTTTGAGCTGTATTAATCTAAAAACCCAGAAAGCGGTTTTCATCGTCTCTCTTATGTGTCACTCTCTCTCTCTCTCTGTCTCTGTCTCTTCTCTCTCTTTACCAAATTAGAAAAAAATTCTCAAGCAAGATCGGGGGTTGTAGAAGGTTAATGGGATGTTGGACGGGTGAAGCGAAGGCTGGACCCTGAAAGCCAAAACAAAAAAAGGGGAAGATATGGGTATCAGATCACAAAACAATATCGGTTGGGTAGATGTCGTGTTTGTGTTTGATTTAGATTCCACTGATTTGGATGAGGAAAGAATAAGTGCAATTTGTGGGGGTTGTTCTTGGTTGGGCGGCCTCTTACTCTCTTACTCTCTTACTCTCTTACGTGTGTATTTGATTCGGGGTTGTAGATTTTCTGGTCCTTGTCCTTGTAATATTACTACTCTTCGGTTGTGAAATGAGATGAACAGAAGAAACATTCAGACACTCTTGCCTTGGAGGTTTTGAGAAAGGGGGTTTTGCGATCTCAAATCGAGTTTCTTTGAAGAATCGTGCTAGCTTTCTCGGAAGAATCCTAGAGATAATCTTGCCTAGGGATCTGTCTCGAACGTAAATTCTTCGATTTTCCACTAGGTTAAGCTATTAAAATATCCAAAATTGTATGTTGTTGTCACTTGTCAGGGAAATTCTCCTCTCGGTTTGTGTTACTCTTTAACCACTGTATGTAACCTGACTCAGATTTGTCCGGACTGGAATGTGTTTTTTGTTTTATTTTATTTTTTTAAAATTTTCCTCTCTTTTGCCCTTTTCTCTATTCAAAATGGGCTGGGAAGAGTGGACTATTTTGTTCGTTTTAATTTTAAGTGTCCTCTATAAGCTAAATAATTGTTCTGTGTTTTTCATTAATCACATTGGGATACATATAAAACATTTGCCATGGAATGTCCCTGAATAGACATAGATCTAAGATCTAGTTACAGAAGAATACATCAATTACGATTAATGAAGGTTGCTTAATACTCCTAATTTGCAGGACGTGATGTCGGACTTATTCTCATCTTTGAGAGTCATCTTTATCGGTTTCCCCCCTCAGATAAACGTGTTTAGAAAAATACTTAGTTTGGTAATCAATGGAGTGTACTGATCAACAGGAGACCTTTCGTCATGTGTAGGCATGTATCAAATTATACGATTTTTTAATTAAGTCTTTTTCAAACAAAGTGATAGTCCAATTTAACATGTTTAACACGCCTACGTTAATCAAGTATTTGGGGATCTCTACTTCCTCTGTTTAATTATTATAATTTTTTAAAAATTAAATATGATGCTATTTTTAATTTTCAAATCAAATATACATTCTTCAAGTTCAATCGTATCATAGTTTACAAATTATATTAATCCACTTTTCTACTCATGCTACAAAATTGTGGTATAATAGATAACTCTTTAATTCAATTGTAAGAGAAATTCTAATAAACCTACCAGAATTTGACACCACCCGTTGTTTGTTTTATTCATGCTATTTTTAATTGTCTTCATGCTACAAATTATATTAATTCTATCATATTATAGAACACATTAAATTTAAGACTAATGCTAACTGCACCTGTTCTTATCTTGATTAATCTAAGTCCTTAAAAATATAAAAAAATATTTTTATTCTATAAAATCGTATATCTTTAACAAACTCTAGGCATTTAGGTTAACATGTACAAGAGATAGGTACTATACATATAACTACATTTTCCTAAATTAAACTTATTTTTCGTTGTTCTCTTTCCATGCTACTTTTTAGTAGGATATAAAAGATGGCCATACGTACAAAAAATTTTACTTTTAACATTTTATTTTAGCAAAATATTGAATATAATATTTACTTTTGTCATAAAAGCAATATTTTTTCTAGAATGAAGTTAAACACCATAGAGATAGAGGCGGGACACATTGGGCAAAGGTAGCTTTTCGCATCTTATGAGGCGGCATTTTAATTTTTAATTAGGCCTTTAATTATATCTCGGATTCTCGAGTACCCTCCATTTTTTTAATAAACCCCATTCTTCCTGTCCGTGCTGCATGTCTTGCCATGTTTATATTGTTTGATGCTGGTTCCCGCCACGAAACATCAGTTCATTATTCGGGGAGGCCATGGCAGCAGAAGCAACGATTCGGTCTCTCAGGAAATTGAAAGGATGGAAGACTATATCTTCTCTCCGTTCGCTAGCATTTTCTTCGGGAAACGGCCTTCCTTCTTCTCGTATGTTTTTATTGCAAACTTTCAGAACTGCCTCAGACCTCATCGCTGATTCCTTAATTGTGTTAGTAATTCCAATATGCAATGTTTAATAGACTCATCTTCCTTGTACGTTTTGAAAGTGAAATACGCTAACCAATTCTTAGTCTGAATGTATGTCTCAAAACCAACTACTATCCAAATTGTAGTGTATATACTTTCTTTGTCTACGTCGATCGTGAACTTGTGCAATTTCAGGTTCTGATTTTTCGTTTTATGTGATAATGAGAATAACAGTAGCGATTCAAATTTTGAATTTTAAAGCGTTATAGTGAAGTTTTACCTTCAGAATTTTGGAATTTTTTTGGGGTCCCCATGCTATGTTCTTTTCTTTGTGTTTGGAGAAATCACAGTATCGTTTTACAGTTGTTGATTTTTGTTTTTGCAGAATTAAGCACTTTAATTAAATGAATGACCAAAGAGGACTAAAAATACAGACATCTTGGAAACTTTTTTGAAAAAAGCTGTTGAAAAAAAGCTTCTGTTTGATTAATGAGTCAGGATGAAACTAGGAAAGAACTAGAGAATACAACTCCTCTATCTAATTGCATATCCTCAAAAATCTCCACTGGGGAGAGTTGCAACCTGAAAACCAACCAACCACATTGAGAGAATCACCTCCAACACGAACTGCGTAGCATCTATCTCTGCACGACCTCAACCCAGTAAACACAACACGCAAGTTGACTTCAGAAGTGTCAACCAAACATTGAGCATGGAAAAGAAGAAACACACTGCTACTGGAATCCCGAATAACCCCCCAACTTTAGTCACTCTCAGATTGCCTCTTGAAGATCCTTTAACATTTAATTTCAGCCTTAACTGAATGATCTTTTGCATCACTGGAGCACATGAGAAACGTATGAGGCAACCATCTCACTCCATGGCATCTTGACCAAATCCTCGCATAAAAGATAATTGTACCAGACTAGTGGTGCAACACATAAGCTCCCTAAACCTTGCTGCTGTAAGACAGACAATAATTTAAGATGGACTTCAAATAGGCTAATGGGACTTAAAATACTAAATCCTACAACCTAAAACCTAAGCCCTAAATTATAAGCCTCTCTGAAAGAAACTCTTCGGCCATTTATATCCACAGCCATAAGTCCATTGAAGCACAAAAAACTTCTGCATTATAGCCATCAGGACGGGGAGATTTGTCCATGCGCATACAGAGCCACATCTTTAATTTCTAATTCAGAAAAGAAGGCATCTCCAATGATCTTCTTTGGGAGTTGAATAGCTTATATAGTGATAGAAAACAAGCAATACCTGCTGAAAATCTTCCTCTGAGTAAAAGACCGTATAGGAGTTCATATTCGAGTATAGTATCCTTATTTGATGTCAAGGTTTCATTAATCCATGGAATACCATGCACCAGCCACCAGTGTTCTAGATGACTTTCATTTTCCCCCTTCTAAGCTGAGGCCACCACCCTTTACACCAATACCAACTAAGCATCTCAACACCCCATCCACTGTATATTGAGAAGGAAAACTTTCTCCCCTTTGCACCGGCCTCTAGTTTCAGTGGATATCTCACCCAACTCTGTCAATGCTAACTGCATATGAATGGATTCCCACAGCGGCGAATTTTCAACCTTCCAGGACAGTGAAGAAGAACAAGAGGAGATTAGGGAAAAGTCTGCTGATTTAAATCTGAAAAACAAAAAAGGCAGCATATTATTCCTGGGTCAAGCAGTTCTGAAAAGACAAAAGGAAAATGTCCAAGGAGGACTATAAAGCCGTACTTCCACTTGCTACAAGGTAGAACGAGATTGTGATGGAGGATCGGGTGAAGGAAGCAGCTCAAAACAAGAAGAGAGACCAGTGACAAAGGGAAGGGAGTCATCAACACGTCAAAGGAGGCAAATTCAATATCCTATTTTGGAATGTTTGAGGAGTACGAAGCTAGAATAAGAGGACTGGTATAAGGAGTGTAGTTTAGAGAAATAGAGCCTAATTCATTATGTTTAAGAAACTAAGTTGGGATTAATGTCGGATTTTATTGTTAGGGACCTTGTACCCGTTCCTGCTTGAATAGCAGGCTCTGAATATTTTGGGTATTGCGAGGGGATTCTGATTGTTTGGGATTCCAATGTTGTTGCTTTCCAGAATATAAATGTGGGAGTTCTTTTATTTGGTGCATTGGTGTTGTCTATGAGCACATAGATTGGATTTTTGGGAGGAACTTCTGATGTTGATGACACAATGGAGTGATCCCTGGTTAATGGGTGGAGACTTTAACGCTTTCAAAGCTAGGAATGAAATATAACCCCCTGCCAGTCTCTCACTGCTACAATCAGAGGTTTTGTTGATTTTCTTGGGGCTGCAGAATTAATTGAACTCCTAGTCTGTGTGAAAGCCTTCTCGTGGAGCAATGGGATAAATAATCCCACTCTATCTAGGCTGGACAGATCTTTTTGTATTGTTGAACGGTTGGATTTATTTACTAAATCCCTAAAACAATCGTTGGATTATGTTGAAATGTGGGCTGTGAAGTGTTGGGAAAAACAATCTCGGACCATTGGCCTATCTTGCTTGATTCTGATTCAGAGAATTGGGTGGTGTGCCTTTTAGAAACTAATCTGCTTTCCCATGTTGTAAGCCTTCTATGGAGCTTCTCAACTATATGATCCCAAAGAGAAGAGCAAATTCTACCATGAAACATGGACAATCCTAGATAATTGAGTAGAGGCCCTATCTTGCAACCCAAAACATCGACCATACCTTCAAGTACCTCATGGGGAACATTGAAACCAATGAGTGAAGAGTTCTCTCAATTCACCTTCTAGCCAGACGTAGCTTTGAATAGGTCAATTAGTGCCTTCAATTTAAGTGCTTTTTTCAATAGTACCTGCATCAAATAATATAGTATCATTAGTGTTGTTACGACTCAGGGGTATTTTTGTAATTAACAGTTTGATTTTTGTTTCAAGTTAGTCTTTATTAGACTTAAGTGTTGTTTATTATTTTCAATACTAGTACACGTGTTAGTGCTTTATTTCTGGCGGGGGGAGCCCAATCGGCACATTAAATACTGCAGCAAACCGCCGTTAGAGTTCGGCCAACTCTGATGGCTTGTCACCTGTGATTTACATAGCCAGATTACTTATTTCCAACAAGCCCTTCCTTTTCACTTCACAACGACTTAAACATGGACTTCAGAGACACCTGTGATTTACATAGCCAGGATTCACCTTGCAAAGTGACATTCGTCTCAGCCAACTTGAACTTCATCGTCAACGTATGCCAATTCACATGCATTCCACCCAAAGAATCAAGCCACTGCATACCCAAAATTACATCTGCACTCCCAAATTCCAGAGGCAAGAAGTCTGCTAGGAGTTCTACACCCCTGCCCCTCGTACTGAGAGCCCCGTGCCCATTAGCACACCATAGCTTTCAGTTTGGGATAAAGGGAGCTCTAATTTGCGCATTAAGTCAGTAGATATAAAGTTATGAGTTGCTCCACAATCCACCAGCACGACCACTGCATGACCACTGCATGACCCCCAATCGCACCCCTCATTTTCATTGTTTTAGGGGCAATTAATCCTACCACCGAATTCAGCGACAACTCCACGGGCTCTTCAAGTACAAATGTCTCGATAGCATTGTCTTCCTTCACGGACTCTTACTCATCATTGGCGATAAGCATGTGTAGCTCCTTGCAAACATGTCCAAACAAGTATTTCTTGTCACATCGATAACAGAGACCTTTTTCCCTCTTCGTCTGGAGCTCTGAGTTGGTAAACTTTCTGTACTGGCCTTCAGATTTTGGGGCCGTGGCTTTCTCACCCGAAACTGTCGTGCGGCTCCACACTGTTGGCTGAGAACGGAAGGAAACATTAGGGTTTGTAGAAGTGGTTCGACCTGGAATAGGAGGAGTCACTCGAGGATGGGCTTGGGCCATGTATCTCTCTTCCACCTTTTGGGCTCGTGGCATGAGCTGCTCGAGCCCATGTACCCATTCTATCTTGAATCGCCTGCAACATTCGGACCTCTGCTCTGATGTCCAATTTCAACCCGTTAATGAAATTGCTTTCTAAAACTTGGTCTGGAATGTTCTCCAAATGCGCTACATACAACTCAAACTGCCGACGATATTCGCGTAGGGTGCCCTCCTGCTTTAGTGCGAGAAATTTTTCGCACATCGTCCCTTCCTGCGTCGGACGGAATCTCTCTAACACCATGGCCTTCATCACCGTCCATGTACGAATGGGGCGGCGACCATCTTCCCACTGGAACCACGCTAGAGCGTCCCCGTCGAGGCTGATGATGCCCGTGTCCAGCTTGTCCGACTCATTGAGTTGATTCATCTGAAAAAAAGCTCAGCTCGAAATACCCATCCATCTGGATTTTCCCCCTCGAAAGCAGGCATCTCCAGCCGACGCCCGATTCTCTAATCACCACTCGCTGCCTCTGTGTGTTGCCGAGAAGTCTGTTCCAGAATCCATCGCCGGAGCTGAAGACGAAGGGGATTTCTCTGCTGCGTCCCGCCGGCCACCTACCGTAACTGATGCCGATTGTCCGTTCACACCAGATCCCGACATCTAAGAATCAATTGGCATCTTCCCTTGCACCTTCATCATCGTCTCTAATTTAGCCATCATGTCCGTCATGTTCTTCTGCAACGCTGGAAGCTGCTGTAACTCACCTCTAAACTGAGCAAATTCATTTCGTACGAGTCCAATTTGTTCTTCCATTAGACCCAATCGTTCATCCACCTTCTTTCCTGCCATCGAAGATCTGAAACCTTGGCTTTGGATACCAACTTGATACATCCCTGCTGTAACTTGAACAAGTGAAGCGACAAACCAATCTACTAATGGAAAACTGAAAGAAAGTATTAGCCGAACTTTGTATTGAATCTGTTGCAAAATTGAGCAAAGAACAGAAATGCAAAGCAAGCTAATCGAGAGGCTTGCTGATCTCTCCCCTTAGAATCTTTCCCCAAAATTCTCTACATACCTTTCTCTCCTCTCTTCCCCCCTACTTATGCCTAGCTGGAACCTGCGACATAACAAACTACTAATCCCCTCTCAACTTAACAAAAGACTATTCTACCCCTGCTTCCTATTACGTTGGGCATACGTAAAATGAATTGGGGACTTTTTTTTTGAAAGTTGTGTTTTTTTATTCCATTCTCATAAAACAAACATAAAGTACATAACTACCAAAAGGTAGTCAAATAATAAGCTAATCTAGGAGGCTCCATAGAACAAGGTGCTGTTCATGAACCCCCTTTTTGGCTAATTCATCAGCATTACAATTTGCACTCCGAAGAATATGAGTCCAACTCATGACCATATCAGCAAGATAAAAAATTTCATTGACTATAGCTGCAAGCCTCCATGGTGGCTTAATTCTCTTCTTGCACCATTGAATGATGACCATTGAATCTCCCTCCACATGTAAGGGCCCAGGAAGGTGTGCATTTCGGAAAGACTTAATTCCTTGCAACAAACTCATTGCTTCAGCAGTAGTTGAGTCAGCAATACCAATTGGCCCTGCATAGGTTAGCAAAATATCCCCAGAATGGTTTCTGACTAGGCCCCCAACACCCGCTGGGCCAGGATTGCCAAAAGAAGCACCGTCAAAATTTAACTTATAAGAGTGTAGAGGTGGAGGCATCCATTTCTGAATTTTAGGCATGCGTTTTTCATGATCCCTTGCATGCTCTACCCAAGAGCCCCAAATTGTATTACAGTCCATACTTTCTGTAGCTTCAGCCAAGAAATGATATGTGGAAGGATTGTATGACATAAATCGTACCAGTCCTTTGCTACATTATGAAAAACTCTCTGATTTCTTTCCTTCCAAATTAGCCACGGAATGAAGCCCAAACAGGAATTAAACATCAATTTTCCTTTATCAGAGAGACCAAGAGAGGCCCCAAGCTTGGCAAGAGAATAGAGGTTTGAGGCATCACTAAGTCCACATGGAATTTTCTCAAGAAGAAAATCCAAACTCTCCAGTTGTAGGAACATTGCATAATTAGGTGATTAACCGATTCTTGCACTTCATTACAAAGTGGACAATTTGTAGTTTGCAGCTGCATCCCCCTCCTGAGTAATAGATCTCTAGTGGGAAGTTTCTCCCTTATGCAACACCAGCTAAAAAACAGCTGTTTCTTCGGGCCAGATAGTTTCCATGCAGTAGCCGCATGGTGGGGTGGTCGCCCTTGGTCGGTTGAACAGAAATAACCTGATTTCACAAGGTATGACCCACTGGGATGTGGCCTCCAAATTAATGTATCCGCCTAGTCTCTGCAAAGGTAAGAGCCCCCCAATTCTTCTAATAACATGGAGATTTCAAGGGCCTCAATATCATTTAATCTTTGAGGGACGAAGTCCAATTGATTTCATTTAGTTGCCCCCTAGGAGCCAAATCCAAAATTGTGCAATTCTGATTTCTGGCAAGCAAGAAAATCCTTGGATACCTCTCTGCCAAGGGTGAATCACCAATCCATAAATCATTCCAAAATAACGTCTTATCCCCTTTCCTGGGCTGTAGAGCTACATGCTGCCGGAAGAAAGACATGAGCTTGACAATCCTTTTCCATACTGGAGAGAGTTTTCTGGTATTAGGAGCCTCCATCCACCAATTATTGTTGTTGCCATCAAGAGCATTGACAACCAAGTTCTTCCATGTCATTTGATGAGGGCCATTGAGCTTCCAAATCCACTTGACTAGAAGTGCCTCATTCATGTATTTAAGCCTCCGGATTCCAAGTCCCCCAACATCACGTGCTTGGCAAACCTCCTCCCAATTTATAAGATGCAGTTTCGATTTTTCAGCAGACCCAAACCATAAGAAACATCTCATTATCTTCTCCATGGCATTTGCGACCGAGATAGGACAATGCATGAAGGAGAGGTAGTATGTCGGTATACCCAATAGGCAGGCCTTAATAAGTGTAAGCCTACCCGGCTTGGATAAAAGTTGTCCTTGCCATGTTTTGAGTCTTCCATTGAGTTTTTCAAGCACATTGTTCCATAAGGTTTTTGGTGCTTTCCTGATGAATAAGGGAAGTCCAAGGTAAGTAGTCAGCAATGTGCCAATCCTACAACCAAGCACTTCAGCAAGTGATTGAATTACACTATCACTCATTGCAAAACCAAAGATTGAGGATTTATCCCAGTTAATTCGCAGTCCAGAAGTTATCTCAAACATAAGAAGAATGGCTTTAATAATTCTGATTTGCTGAACCGTGCCTTTACAAAATAAAATAGTATCATCTGCAAATTGTACTACTGGTGCTTGGAGGTGCTCCCGTTGAATAATTGGCTCCAGCTCGCCTATAGCCAAATGTAGAAGGTGTCTCAGCCCCTCTGCTGCACTATTGAATAGCATTGGGGAAAGAGGATCCCCTTGTCTGAGTCCTCGAGATGGTTTAATAAATCCATGGGTGCCCCCATTAATGAGGAGAGAGTATCTGGCAGAAGATATGCAGCTCATCATCCACCTAATCCATCTTCTCCCAAACCCCAACTGATCCATCATCCATTCCAGATAACTCCACGAAATTCTGTCAAAAGCTTTTTCGAAGTCAAGCTTAAGTACTGCCCGCGGTTCAGCGGATTGTTGACAAAGGTGAAAGATTTCATGTGTGTTCATGGCTGCATCCATTATGTGCCTTCCTTTGATGAAAGCATGTTGCTCTGGACTGATAATACTACCCAATATTTTTTGTAATCGTGTAGCAAGAAGTCTAGTAATAACCTTGTAAATGCTACTAGCAAGACTGATTGGCCTGAAATCACCAATACCCTCAACACATAATATTTTTGGAATTAAAGCAATGAAGGTTGCCCCCGGAGCTATACTAGTCAAACCATTGTGATAAAAGTGTTGGAATAGTTCCAGCACATCATCCCAAATAATAGGCCAGCAAGTTCTAAAAAACTCTCCATTGAACCCATCCGGTCCCGGTGCCTTATCGTTGGGCAGCTGACCAGCAACAATAATCTCTTCATGTGTGAAGGGTTTCTCAAGTTCAGATTTTTGGTTTAGAGAGAGACGTTTAGGCAAGCCTTCAAGGCGTGGCCGAGAAGGAAACTCCTCAGTGTATATATGTGTGAAGT
Organism: Aristolochia contorta; assembly: GCA_022405105.1. Lineage (NCBI taxonomy): Eukaryota > Viridiplantae > Streptophyta > Magnoliopsida > Piperales > Aristolochiaceae > Aristolochia > Aristolochia contorta. Next base: position 7,900,784 of record CM039670.1, read on the forward strand.
GCCTAACAATGGCATTTATAATGACCTCCTTGTCTGCTGAGATATTGCCATTGATATTTAAAGAACATATCCTGTTTACTCTCCGTCTGTGGGATGCAATTGAGTAAAAGAACTTTGTGTTACCATCCCCTTCCATTAGCCACCTATATCGAGCCCGTTGTTTCCATTTGATAGCATCCTTTTTCACTATATTATTAAACTCCTCTGTTGCTGAGAGTCTTGCAGCCTCTCATCATCATTTAAAAATCTCTCCTCTTCCATGTGATCAAGGTTCTCAATCTGTCCCTGTAACTCCTCTTTTCTTGCCACTAGATGTGCCCTGTTAATCTTTGACCATGCTTGAAGTTGCTGTTTTAGTAACTTGAATTTTCGAAATAGCCTGCCCCCAATTGGCCCATCATCAGAAAAGCTATCCCACCAAGTACCCACATGTGACATAAACATGTTATCCTTAAGCCAATGATTTTCAAATCTGAAGGGGATTCCCCCCCAACTTTCGGCCTTTGTGTCAAGTAAAATAGGCCAATGATCAGATATAGTCTTACCCAACACCCTACATCCTGTATCCAGGTAAACATCAAGCCATGCATTGGAACAGAGGAATCTATCAAGCCGAGATAAGGTGGGCCTGCTTCTATTATTACTCCAAGTATATGCTTTTCCAGATGTAGGTAAATCAATAGCCCCAGAATCCTGCAAGAAATCTCCAAATTTCCTCATTGTAGTAGTGATAGTACTAATGTGAGGAAGTTTTTCATTAGTCGCCATTATAGCATTAAAGTCTCCTCCCATGAGCCACGGCTTATTCCACTGTGAAGTGAGATTCAGCAATTCATCCCAAAATAGTGATCTGTCACTATACGTGCTCGGCCCATAAATACCACCAATATAACAGCTTATACCATTTGCAAGATCCATAATTTCCATGGAGATGAAGTAAATTCCAATATTAACATTGTGCACAACACATGGCAGGGGTCCCAAACAACCAAAATTCCTCTGGCCGTACCTGTGGCATTTAGTGAATACCATTTGGGTTGCTGAAAATGGACCAGCTCCTTGACAATGGACTCCCGCATATCTCCCATCTTGGTTTCTGGAAAGATAACAAGGTGGGCCTTACTCCTCAAAATATTATTCCTTATTACAATCCTTTTATTCATACTTCGTACTCCTCTAACATTCCATGACAGAATGATCATTTCTTTCCCCTATGTTGTGCTGCAACTCCCTTCCCCCTTCCTCGAGTAACTCTTCTTGCCTCACAAACTTCTTTTTCTTCCTCCACTCGGTTGATCAATGGAGGACCAGTCTCAGACACCCCAACATTTCTTTTTTCCATCTCCATTGCATCAAATCTAGTGGTCATTGTAAGGGCTTCTACATAATCATTTTCAGAGATATTGTTCCTTACTTTCAGGGACTTAACACACTCTTTATTAATGCAGTAAGGCTTTCTCCAACAATGTTAAATAATAGCGTGGAGAGGGGGTCTCCCTGTCTAAGTCCCCGAGAGTTGGAGAAGTAACAAAAGGTACCACCATTGAAGGAGAGAAATTTCATCGATGAAAGGCAAGATAGAATCCATTTTCTCCATCTCGTTGGGATTCCCATTTCAGTCACCAATACGTCCAAGCTTATTGTCATTTTTATATCAACTGACCGAGAATCTTAATGTACCAATGACTACTTTGGTTCCATAGGCGCATTTGCTGCTATTCATTATTGTCTCTTGCCCCGTCAATGTCACCCTTTCCTGTCATCGTCTTCCCAATTCATTGGACATTTTTTTTTTTTTTTGAGAAGTTGTGTTTTATTTCTTGTAATTGAAAAATTACAAACTGAGGTTACAATGTCGGCTAAGGTGTCCAAACAACAAGATGTTGCTCATTGACTCCTTTTTTTGCCAATTCATCAGCCTTACCATTAGCACTTCTAAGTACATGATTCCAGCTTACAATAGAAGAATCTAGAGCTAAGTCACTTATCTCATTAAATATAAATCTATGCCTCCAAGGAGGCTTGGAGTCCCGCTTGAGCCAGGAGATAATTGTCTTGGAGTCGCCTTCCACATGGAGGGGACCTAATATCTGAGAGTTGCAAACACACTTTAAGCCTTGAAGGAGGCCCAATGCTTCAGCCATTGTAGAATCTGCAATGCCTATAGGAGCTGCATAGGTGAGAAGTACATTGGGCAGTTAGGTGATCAATGGACTCAAGAGCGATCCCACATAAAGGACAAAGATCCGATATTATCGGAATTCCTCTCCTTTGGAGCATGTCTCTCACGGGAATCCTTCCTCTCAAGCAGCACCATGAGAAAACAACCATTTTCTTTGGGCTGGAAAGTGACCATGCAGCAACAGCCATATGCTTGTTTGTTCCACTGTTGGTGAGGGATTTGTATCCCGAATTTGCGGTATAACAACTCTTCGGATTTGGCTTCCATAAAATTTCATGGTCTTGACTTCTATTTAGATATATTGTATTCATCTTGTCAAGGAGACCTGATATCTCAATTGTTTCAGCATCAGTCAGGCACCTTCTAAAACAGGATTCCCAATTGATGTTCTTCAGTTGCCCATTTGGTGCTAGGTCCGAAATGAAACATGATTGATTTTGAGCAACTAGGTATAGCCTCGGAAACATATCAGCTAAGGGGACATCTCCAAGCCACACATCAGTCCACAATCGAATATTGTTCCCTTTCCCCGGATGGAGGATTACTTTTTGATTAAAAAAAGGAAAAAAATTGCTGATCTTTTTCCAAACAGGAGAGTCCTAGTTCTCATGTTTTGGAGCCACCAACTCCTTTGCCTGTTGTCAAGCCTTCTAGTAATCATTCCTTTCCATACAACGTCGTGATCCGTGTTCAGTTTCCAAATCCATTTTATCAGCATAACAACATTTATTTGTTTAATCTTCCTTTTTCCCAATCCGCCCCCATCCTTGGACTTGCAAATCTCCTCCCAATTCAATAAATGCATTTTTGATTTTTCAGTTGTGCCGGACCATAAGAAGTTCCTTATAATCCTTTCGATAACGTTTGCGACAGATAAGGGACAATGGAGAAAGGAGAGAAAATATGTTGGGATGCCAATGAGACAAGTCTTGATTAAGGTAAGTCTACCAACTTTTGATAAGAACCTCCCCTGCCAAGTGCTTAATTTCTTATTCAGCTTCTCTATAACTGAAACCCAAAGCTGAGCTGAGGTCCTGCCAGTGAAGAGTGGTAGTCCGAGATATGTGGTGGGGAGGGTATCGATTCTACACCCAAGCATAGCTGCCATCTCTTGGAGTAGGTTGCCCTCAACCTTAAAGCCTAGGATGGATGATTTTGTTCAATTAATTTTCAGGCCTGAAGTAATCTGAAATAATAATAGAATACACTTCACAATTCTCAGTTGCTCAATGGTACCCTTGCAGAAGATAATGGTGTCATCCACGAACTGGACAAGTGGTATACTTAGAGTCTCTTCACTCAAAATCGGCTCGAGCCACCCCTCATCAATCACTAATCTGAATAGATACTTCAAGCCCTCCCCAGCAATGTTGAAGAACATGGCAGAGAGAGGGTCACCTTGCCTTAGTCCCCTAGTTGGTTGGAAAAAAGCATGAGAGCCTCCGTTTATGAGAATGGAGTATCTAGCTGAAGATACACATGTCATAATCCATTTTAACCATCTTCTACCGAACCCAAGCTGCTACATCATGGATTGGAGGTACTGTCAGGATACTCTATCGAAAGCCTTCTCTAGATCAAGCTTCAACACAATTCTTGGCCCACTACTTAGCTTGCAATGATGAATGATTTCATGAGTGCATAGTGCTGCATCAAGGATATTTCTACCCTTGATAAATGCATGCTGTTCAGGGCTGATTATCTGCCCCAAAATTTTTTGTAGGCGACCAACGAGTAGACGGGCAATCACTTTGTAAGTACTGCTTGCCAAGTTGATAGGCCGGAAATCCGTGACAGATTCAACACACTGCTTCTTAGGCACAAGTGTAATAAAGGTAGCTCCCAAGGCTTTACTAGTTAGCCCATATTGATAGAAGTGCTGCAAGAATTCCATCATATCATCTTTAATAATAGACCAGCATGAGTTAAAAAACTCACCGTTAAAACCATCGGGGCCAGGGGCTTTATTTTTTGGCATGAGCTGACACGCCGCATCAATTTCCTCACATGTGAAAGGCATTTCAAGAGCATCTGCCTGTTCAGAGGTAAGCATAGGGCCAATGTTACCCAAGAGCTTTGGTCTGGAAGGGGTGTCTTCGGTGAAGAGGGCATTGAAGTGCCCTACTATGCTGCTTATTATTTCTGATTTATCTGTAGTTGTCATGGCATTAAAAGTTAAGGAGCTGATCCTGTTTGTTCTTCTTCTACCCGAGGCAATAGCATGAAAGAATCTTGTGTTCCCATCACTCTCTTTCATCCACTTATGTCTAGCTCTTTGTTTCCACAGAATGCTGTCCCGTCTGATATTATTATTGAGTTCCACCACAGCCGCCAATCTCTCGGTTACCTCATTGTCATTTAAGGCCCTTGCCTCCTCAACACTGTCCAGTTCATTTATCAACTTGGCTAAGTCATCCTTACGTGTCACCTGAGCAGCCTTTTGTGCCTTTGACCATATCAATAATTTTCCTTTGAGGTTTTTCATCTTCCCGCAGAGCCTTCCCCCTAGTGGCCCATCATTTCCAGTGTTTTGTCACCATTCTTCCCCACGGTTAAGAAAGTTTTCATCCTCAAGCCAATGATTTTCAAAGACTTTACCTCTTAGCCAGACATCAAGATTGCTCTATAAGGGACATTGTTTCTGCTGGTCAACTAATAGATGTGGACTGGACCCTCTTCTTTAGAAGACGTTTCAATGATGAGGAAGCTATTGAGGTTTCCAAATTTCTTGAGGATTTGAGTATTTTTTACATGAGAAGAGATCAGGATGATGAACTGATCTGGAGGCCTCACTCTAAAGGACTCTTCACGGTAAGCTTTGCATACTCTTGTTTAACTAATCAAGGCCATCGACCTCACTTGGCTGCTGCAGCATGGTCACTCTCGGGTCCTAAGAAACAAATTTTTTTTTGGGTGGTGCTGCTTGAGGGGTAGATTACCTACTAGAGATTTGTTGATGAGGATGAGAATTCAGATTCAAGATGCTGTTTGTCCTTTATGTAATACTGAAAGTGAGTCACTCAATCATACTTTGATCCATTGCCCTTTCAGCTGGAAAGTTTGGTTATTCTTCCTTAATAGATTCGGGCTTATTTTACCTATCCCTCGTGACCTATATGGTATTGTTGCTCTCATTGGCTCCCTGGGTCTTGGAAGTAAAGGAAAGCTCATGTTTTCTTGTTGCATAGGATATATTCCTTGTATGATATGGAAGGAAAGGAACAATCGAATTTTTCAAAATAAATCCAGCTCTTGGACTGACCTTGGCCATCGAATTACAACTCAGATTGTTAGTTGGCTGAAAATTCACAAGGCTTTCAAGAATGTTGAATGTGGCACTATATGGAGTTCCTGGAATTTACATGCAAGAGAGGGAAATGGTAAACCAGTCAAAACCATTGCTTGGCTTCCTCCACCCCCAAACTCCTACAAGTTAAACTTTGATGGGTCATCTTTTGGAAACCCGGGTCTAGCTGGAGTGGGGGGCCTAATCAGGAATTCAACTGGAGATATATTACTCACATATTCTGGACTACTTGGTATTAGTGAATCTACGATTGCAGAAGCTCAAAGTCTACTCCATGGACTCAAATGTTTTCTCAAGTATCATTTTGTTGGTCCATTGCATGTTGAAGGCGACTCTCAAGTTTTTTTTTTTTTTTTGAAACAGTGATATTCTTTTATTGCTTTCTCAGAAGGTCATAGGTCACTAGAGTACATATTGTTACATTGCACTTACATTACAAGGCATCGTTGTAAAAGACTAAGGTAGAGGAAATACTGTCCCTGTTGTTAGATTTGTGCGATAGACGCCTTGCTTGGCAAGTTGATCTGCTAAAGAGTTTGCTGATCTAGGGACTTTGGACCAGTGGATTTGCCATTCTGAGGTCTTGTCCCAGATTTCATCATAGATGATCTTGAGGTGCCAAGGAGGACTACTTGTGTGTTTAGCCCATCCTATTGCAAGAGTAGAGTCACCTTCCACTATAAGTGGTTTGCTGTCCTTGTATAGTCTTATGCCTTCCAGGATAGCTCTACTTTCAGCTTCATTGGATGAACATCTATCTGCTGGCCCGGAAAAAGTCAATACTGTTTGGCCGTTGTTGTCCCTAAATATTCCACCAAAACCAGCAAGGCCAGGGTTCCCAAGGGATGACCCATCAACGTTGAGTTTCATCCATCCATCTGGTGGAGGGATCCACTCTACCATGGTAGGTGGGCGTGGGATGCTGAAGTGTATGATTTTAGACCAATATTTTCTTATAATCACCTGAGGTAGGGGGGGAAGTTTCTTGAAGTTTGTGGCCCATATGAGAGCATTCTGAATTACTTTTTCAATGGTGCCTCCAAGAGAAGTGCTTGTACTTTTGAAAGTCCTGTTATTTCGTTCCAACCTAAGGTGCCACGGGACTGCAGTGATGGTTGCTGCCCATAGGGTTTTTCCCACTGCAGGTAATGGCCAATAGTTTCCTTGCTGAATCAATTGTCTTATGTTTTTTGGGAAGCAGGTTGGTATACTGAACTTCTTTAACATGGTGTTCCATACTTTCTGGCTGAAAGGGCAGTGCATCAATATGTGGTTAGCTTCTTCCTCAACTTCTCCACACAGTTTACATAGAGAGTCAATGACAATCTGTCCTCTCTTGACTAGTTTGTCGCATGTGAGTAACTTTGAATGGGTGGCAGTCCATAGGAACTGTTGCACCTTTTTTGGTGTGGGAATTTTCCATACCAGATTAGTGGGGGAGATCACCTTTGTAGTTTTGGTTATCAATGCATAATAGGAGGAGACCTAGTATGCTCCTGATTTTTCTGGGGCCCAAATTGTTTCATCCAGACCAGATTTTGATAGGTATGTGGAATTTAGTGCCTTCAGCAGGCTGATCACTTCAAGTTCCTCCTCTTGTCTCAGGTTTCTTCTCAATTGTATATCCCATATACCACTTTCTTGATCTCTCAAATCTGCGATCGAGGCGTCCTTTCTTAAGGCTAAAGCATAGACCTTCTGGTAAGAGAGTTTTAGTGGTTTGTCACCCATCCAACAATCATACCAGAAACTGATCAATGTTCCTTGTCTAGCATGATATTGTATATGTGTTTCAAAAGTTGTTCTTTCAGCTAGAATACCTTTCCATATGCTTGAGCCCTTTCGTGGGCAGAATTTAGGCATCTTATTGATTGTATCTCTTCCGTACTTCGCATCGATGATCTCTTTCCACAAAGCATGTGGCTCTTGCGTGTACCTCCATAGCCATTTTGCTAACAGGGCCGAGTTCACAGATTTAAGTTTTCTGATACCCAACCCTCCCTCCTCTTTAGATTTGCAAACTTGGGCCCATTTGACAAGGGGGTATTTAAATTTTCCTTGACCTCCACTCCATAGGAATTTTCTCTGTATGGCTTCTAATCTGTTAGCTACGTTGATCGGACAAGGTAGCAAAGAGAGTTGGTAGTTGGGTATACCCGCTAGCACTGATTTTATTAGTGTTACTCTGCCCGCCTGTGATAAGAAAAGACCTTTCCATACTTCAAGTCGTTTCTGGCATTTTTCAATAACCCCTTGCCATATGCTTGTTACCGTTCTTCCTTGAAATAGGGGTAGCCCCAGATAGGTGGATGGCAATGATATAATTTTGCATCCAAGGAATCTTGCAATGCTTGCCTGGGTGCTGCTATTGAGGTTTATCCCTATGAAACTTGTCTTTTCCCAATTGATGGTCTGGCCGGACATTATCTCAAAGAGGTCTAACAGTGCTTTAATGTTGATTGTTTGTTCATTCATATCTTCCCATAATAGGACCGTGTCATCAGCAAACTGTAATATAGGAATACGAATTTGTGCATTTATGCTGAAACCTTCAAGCCATGCTTCTTCTTGGCCCACGTAAATCAGTACTTCGAGGGCTTCGCCTACTATATTGAAGAGGAGAGGGGATAGTGGGTCCCCTTGCCTAAGACCACGACTACTTTTAAAGTATCCCTTTGCTGTCCCATTGATGAGGATTGAGAAAGAAGCGGAAGAGACACAACTTCTTATCCATTGTCTCCAACGTTTCGGGAATTTCATTTTCTTCAACAACTCATTCAAGAAATTCCAATTGACTTTATCAAAAGCTTTTTCGAAATCCAGCTTGAGGATTGCACCTTTCTTCCCCTTCTTCTTATGGTGATCCAGTAGCTCGTGCAAGAGTAGTGATGAATTTAAAATTTGCCTCCCTTTCAAAAAAGCGGATTGATTAGGACTGATCACTTCAGGTAGAGCAGCCCTAAGTCTAGTTGCAAGGACCCTTGATATCAACTTGTAGTGACTAGAGATCAGACTTATGGGCCTGAAGTCCGCTGCCACAGAAGCTTCTTCCTTTTTTGCTACTAGTGCTACAAATGTTGCACCCATGCTTTTTGCTGTGACCCCATTCTCAAAGAAGTCATTGATCATATTCAGAGTATCATCTTTGAGAAAATCCCATCCTTCTTTATAAAACTCACTTGTAAAGCCATCCGGGCCCGAAGCTTTGTCCTTAGGCATAGAATTTAAGGCACTTTCAACCTCTTCTACTGTAAATGGTTCTATCAATTGTGATTGAGTCCTCTCAGATAACTTTTTCAAGGGAAGTCCCTCCGGAAAAGGTCTGGATTGCCGCTTGTCTTCATAGAGATCTGAATAGAAACTCAAGAAATTTTTTGTTATTTCATTTTTGTCCTCGGTGACTCTTCCTTCAACACTTAATGCTGATATTCTGTTTCTTCTTCTATGAGCTGAGGCAATGGAGTGGAAAAATTTTGTATTTCCATCACCTTCTTTAAGCCATTGATACCTAGCTCTCTGTTTCCAGAATATTCTTTCCTGGTTGACTTTGTTTTCATATTCTTCTTTGAAAGTATCTCTTTCCAAGTTTTCCAAGAGTGTTAGAGAGCCCTGCTGCTCTTCTTTCCGGTCATATAGCTGTATTTTTTCTATAAGGTGATTTCTTTCTTTTTCCCAATCAAGCTTTCTCATTCTTGCCCATTCTTGGATTTTTCTTTTCAGCAATTTTAGTTTCTGACTGAATATGAAGCACGGCGACTCTCAAGTTTTGATTCAATGGTGCAAGCACGATCTCAGGCCTCCTTGGCGAATGCGTTGTATCATTGATGAAATTAGAGACCTTTAATTTATTGTCACTAGTTGGATGCATGTATTAAGAAGTGCCAATGGTAGGGCTGATGAGTTGGCTAAGCAAGGGACTGTTGAGCAACATATTGTTGTTGTCACCCCCTAGCTTCATGTAACCATTTTTGTGTTTGTTGTTTGTTTGTTGTTGTAATCTTTCGCCCATTTGGGCCACAATAATAAAAATCTCAACTTTCAAAAAAACAAAATCTAAATGGTGTGCCTCCCCAATTTGTAAAGCACGTATCCAGTGAAATCGGCCAATGATCAGAGATTGTCTTCCCCAATACTCTACATGCAGTCTGAGGGTAGTTTTCAAGCCATTCAGCATTGCACAAAAATCTGTCCAATCTCGACATAGTAGGTGGCCTCCTTCCATTGCTCCAAGTGAAAGACTTTCCTAAGCCATTGGCAACCTATATTGATCTGTTTCTTGATTTGTGTGGATTAGTGTGGGTTTGCTTTTATTGCGTTTGCTTAAATTAACACTCAAACAGTTTTTCGTAGATCTTTAACAACCAATGCTAATGAGTAGCTTGTTTGATGTGAATTGGGTTTCCTTGACAAAGATTTTTAATTGAATCACTACCAAACAACCAAGAATTCGTTTACGTATCATTGTTGTTGCTGCAGTTTGAATTGCTGCTGCTAATTATTTTCTGAGTTGCATGGTGGAGTTGTTATTTGGAAATTTGCAACCTGATTGGTAGGACACGTTACTAAAGGCTTATCTTATAATGTTTAGTGTATTATATGTTGCAGAGCCATTGCTCAATTGTTTGGCTGAAGAGCTGATGCCAAAATCGGAAAAGAAGTTGCATAAACCCTTTGTCATGTTTCCTGCTCTGTTGATCGGTGCATTTGGACTGGGCGCATTACATTCCCATGCAGATGCTCATGAGGTTTGTATATGGTTATCTTTTCATGTGGGCGTAAATAAGCTAAATAAGTGCTGAGAAGGAGGCTTTTCCTATCAAGTGGAATCGGGACACCAGTCCTGTGATTTGGGCAAAAAATTAACTCCATGATAGATCAGATTTAACAATCAAATAGAGTGAGAGGGTAATGGATAGAGTTGGGTTTCTGAAAATCTTACCCTGAGCCATCCCGTTGCCATCCCCAAATGGACATGGCTAAACATGAAAGAGGTTTTGATTTCTTGAAGATGGGTGGTCACCACTTTCATGATTAAGTAAGACTAGTTTGTACCTAAAAGTAAATATTTTTTTGCTCTAGCGCAGGAAATGTTTAATCACATTCAAGTACGTTGATTCTCCCAGTGCAGCAAAATCGTTCATCTCACCTACAGTGTTGCTTGATATGCCATTATTTCATAAATTAATATAATGTTCAGAATCAAACAAATAACTTAGAGAAACTGGAGGGACATTTGATGGGGAGATTTCTTTTCCTCTTCATGGTAGATATATTTAAGTTTCTGAAAGATTACTGCCTTATTGTTTGTATAACAAAAAATTTCTTTGGCTGGTACCTGGATTTTGTTTAGAGAAAGTAGGGGGTAGGGATCTAATACTGAGAGAACATGCTACTAATATTCTACATTATCGAGACCATACTTGGAGAGGTGAAATCACTTTTAATATCACTTCAGGGGATGTTGTTGATGTCGTGATGTAATTTCCTGCAGGCAGATCATAAAAGATGGGCAGCGTTGGGGTCACCATCAGATTTTAGTGGCATGGAGAAAATTGTTTCTCAAGAACGCCAAAGATTAGAAGAACTTCTGAGAAGAAAAGGATTGGCACGTGGTTCATATCCTTCTTATACTGTTGCTGTCAAGGGCCACCAGGTCATATATCACTGTTGCTTTGTGGAGTTCATATATTTATTTAAATGTGACACCTCATGGTTCTTTGTGTATGGGGTGTATATGCTGGCTATGTATTAGAGAAGTTGCAGTCATACCTTTCGATTTTGAGTCCACGTACTCTATGTCAATCATTATGCCTTTCAGTGATAAAGGCATATACTGGCTAGTTGAATGTGCGTGGTACTTGCATGTGAGACCCTGCATATAGAGTCTATTCAAATGTTTACTTTGGTGAAACTTTCCTTGAAGAAAATATTTTTACTGAGTTTTTTTTTTTTGTTTAAGAAGTGATTTTTGCATTGATAAAATCTAGTAGTACAGTTGTGGTACATGAGTGTTACAGATATGGAACCAGGCCCACATTGAATGCTATGCAAGTGTATGCAATTACACATGATTAAGCACTGAACTGGAGGTTACAAGAGCTTCCCTTTCTGCTCCCTCCTTAGCCTTCTTATCTGCCATATGATTACCCGAGCGTGGAACATGCAGCCAGGCATTTCTCCATTCTTTTATTAAGTCTTCTACCTCATCAAAGATGGGTTTTAATGCCCAGGGAACTAGGCATTTTTTTGTTGCCCACCCAATAACCAGCTTGGAATCTCCGTCTATATCCTCTGGTTCTCTGAAATGTTCCTTTACAAGTCTGATACCAGCTAGTAGAGCTCTAGTTTCAGCTTCGTTTGATCCACATAAATGTGCTGGCCCTGAGTAAGTCGTGAGAATTTCCCCTTGTGAATTCCCTACCACTCTTCCAATGCCAGTTGGTCCTGGATTACCTTTGGAGGCACCATCAAACTTTAACTTAATCTTATAGAGGTCAGGTGGTTGCCATTCCAACATGTAGGTTATCTTACTCCAGAATCTTCTAATAACTGGAGATGGGAATGGTGGAAGGCATGTAGGTTATGGACCCAGGCCAATTTGCTGTGCATTGCTGACTAAATGATTTGTCCCAGAGAAGCAGTCTTTCTAGAAAAACAAATGTTGTCTCTCTATCTAGAAACTCCACAGTATTGTTGGAATGCTGGTCTTCCACAATATTCTCCCCCAGTATGGTAGTGGGCAATGTAAGCTTTGTTCTAGGAGATGACTGAGAGAACTCGACATGCAATGACTCATTCTAAACTATTTCTGGAAACTTGCCCAAACTTGAGTGCCGAATTTGCAATGGATGAGTAGGTGATTGCTTGTTTTTTCTTCTTCATTGCAGAGTTTATAGAGGGAGTTTATGATTGGTAGCCCCTCTTAGTTAGCTTTTCACACGTAAGTATCTTTCCCTGTACAACAAATTGTAAATTCAATGTGCAGGCTTTGTAATGAAGAGGAGGAAACATGTAATCATTTGTTACTGCATTGCAAGTTTACTACGCAAGTATGGGCAGGTTTTCAGAAGAAGTTTAATATGAATATGTGTATGCCAAAAAAACTTAGTCATCTCCTTAAGCAGTGGGTGAACTGTCCTTTACCTTATTGGGTAAAAATATTTTGGAAAACTAGCATACCAGCAATATTATGAAGTATATGGCTTGAGAGGAAGAAGATTCAATAACCTCTGTAAGTGGCGAGTCGTTACATACAGACCCACTCTGATACCATGTGAACTTTCGCGAAAGGGAAGAAGTGAAAGAGAGTGCGAACGAGACAATGGAGAGAAAGGGGTCGTGAAGTCTGATGTGGACTCACAACCCTAATTCATTAATATAAGGTGCAGAAACACAAAATTACGAGTGTGCCACTATGTGGCTTACTAAGTAACAAATATAAAAATAAGCACTAACACGTGTGCTAATACTTTTTTTTTTGAAACTTGTGATTTATTTATTGTAGCCCAATTGGGCTAAAGAGTACAACAAACAGGAAAAGCAAGTACATCTAATTAAGGGGTCCACAGATTAGCATGTTGCTCATTGACCCCTTTTTTGCCAAGTCATCAGCCCTACCATTTGCACTTCTCAGTACATGGTTCCAACTAGTTACAATAGAAGATAATTCTCTAATTTCATCAATGATGTAGCGTAGCCTCCAAGGAGGTTTTAGATTATTACTACACCATTGGATTAGTACTTGTGAGTCGCCTTCAACACAAAGTGGTCCAATAAAATGGAAATTGAGGAAGCACTTGAGGCCTTGGAGTAGACTTCTTGCTTCAACAATTGTGGAATCCACGATACCAATCGGACATGAGTAAGTGAGCAAGATGTCACCATAGGAATTTCTGATTAATCCTCCAACACCAGCCAACCCCGGGTTTCCAAATGATGATCCATCAAAGTTCAACTTGTAAGAATGCATCGGTGTAGGTGTCCAAGCAATGATTGTGGGCGACTTCCGTTTTTCTGTAGCATGTATAGCCCAAGAGTTCCAAATAGCACCACATTCAATGTTTCTAAAGCTTTTCTGCCTTTTAAGCCAATATATAATTTGGTGAGAGATACGGTGACATAGATCAGTCCAAGGAATAACTTTATTTTGGAAGACTTTGTTGTTTCTTTCTTTCCAAAGCAGCCATGGGATGTATCCCAAGCAGCAACTGAACATAAGCCTACCATTGCCTCCAAGACCAAGGGATCCAATAAGTTCAATAATGCTGCAGAGGTCTCGAGGGATGGGTAAAGCGAACCCAAATTTGTTCATGAAGAATGTCCAGACCTTCTAGCTATATGGGCAATGTAGTAGGAGATGACTGAGTGATTCATTCTCTGAATTACATAGAGGGCAGGTTACGTCTTGAAGCTGAATTCCCCTTCTCATTAATGTGTCCCTAGTAGGCAGCCTTCCCCTCAAACAACACCACCCGAAAAAAACTTGTTTCCTTGGGCATGAAAGTGACCAAGCTTTAGCAGCTTGATGGGGATGATTACCACGATTTGTTAAGTAGGAATATGCCGTGCTAATTGAATAACACCCCAATGGGTGGGGTCTCCATATCATCTCATCTTCCTGATCTCTTTTCAAGTAGATCATACCCAGTTCATCCAACAATGTGGATGCCTCAATAGCCTCATCGTCATTGAGATTTCTTCTAAGCAATGAGCTCCAATCCACTTCTTGCAGCTGCCCACTAGGGGCAATGTCATTGATGAGACAGTTCTGATTTCTAGTTAGGAGGAACAATCTTGGATATTTTTCAGCTAAGGTGGTCTCGCCCATCCATTTATCTGCCCAGAAACGGGTTTTATTACCAATACCTGGTTGAATAAACACATGCTGAGCAAAGAAGGGCAACAATTTTGTTAAGAGTTAGGGGTAGTTTAGTAATTTTACTAAACTTTAATTAGTTATTGTTTGTTTATTGTTTAGTTTACTTGCTCCTCAAGCCATGAATGACATCATTGTAATTTTGTATTTTCGGATTCTATTAATACATGTTTTAGAGTTGTAGGCATGAAGACCTTACAACCTCTTTCTCTCCTTCTCTTCCTTTTCTTCCTATCTCTTCACTTTTCTCTCATCTTCTATCTCCTTTCACTAAATCTAACAAACTTAATGATTTTCTTCCAAGCTGAAGAAAGTCTTCTTTGCCTTATGTTTTCCAACCACCAATCTCTCGGTCCACTGTCTAGTGTCATTGTAACTAGTTTCCTCCAAGTAACCTCACCGTGTACATATAATTTCCAGAGCCACTTAACCAGCAATGCTTCGTTCATATATCTTATCTTTCTGACTCCAAGTCCCCCATCCTCTTTGGCCTGACAAACATCGTCCCAACTGATGAGATGCATTTTTGACCTTTCTGAAGAACCCGACCAAAGGAAGTTTCTCATGGTTTTCTCATTCATTACATTGCCCAGATATAGGGCAATGCAAAAATGATAGGTAGTACGTGGGTATTCCTAATAGGCAGGATTTAATTAGAGTGAGCCTGTCTGCTTTTGTGAGCATCTTCCCTTGCTAAGTGTTCAATCTGAGATTCAGCTCTTCAATGACCGGATCCCATAAGTTCTTTTTTGCCTTACCCGTGAAGAGTGGCAGACCTAGGTAGGTTGATGGCAAAGATCCAATTTTACACCCTAACAATTGTGCCATGTCATTCATCACTTCATTATCAATAGAGAAACCATATATAGCTGACTTGGACCAGTTAATTTTCAATCCTGAAGCCAATTCAAATAACATCAAAATGCATTTTATTACCCTTAGCTGATCCATAGTACCTTTGCAGAAGAGAATGGTGTCATCGGCAAACTATACTAGTGGTGCTTGGAGACAATTTCTATCAATAACAGGTTCAATCCATCCCTCATCAATTGCCATATTCAACATGTATCTCAGCCCCTCCCTTGCTATGTTAAAGAGCATGGGGGATAAGGGGTCGCCCTGCCGTAGTCCTCTAGTGGGTTTAATATATCCATGAGCTCCACCATTGATTAGAACTAAGTACCTTGCTGAAGATATGCACGACATTATCCATTTTCTCCATTGACATCCAAATCCTAATTGTTTCATCATTGACTCCCAAGTACTTCCAAGACACTTTTTAAAAGCCTTCTCGAAGTCTGACTTTAATACAACTCTTGGTTCCTCTGATTGTTGACAAACTTGAAAGATTTCAAGTATATTCATTGCTGCATCCAGTATGACTCTTCCCTTGATGAACGCATGTTGTTCAGCACTTATAATATGTCCCATCACTTTTTGTAATCTTGCTGCCAATAGCTTTGTTATAATTTTGTAAGTGCTAGAAGCCAAGTTGATAGGCCTGAAGTCAGTCACATTTTCAACACAATGCTTCTTTGGTATGAGGGCAATGAAAGTGGCTCCAAGGGCAATGCTGAAATTGATGAACCACATCAGATTGTATGATAGACCAACAGTTGTTGAAGAATTCCCCATTGTATCCATCCGGCCCCGGGGCTTTGTCCTTTGGGAAGCATTTGCCCGCATGTTCAATTTCCTCCATGGTGAAAGGTTGCTCAAGACTAGCAGCACAGTCTGGAGTGAGCCAATTGCAATTAATTCCCGCCAATGGTGGTCGGTTGAAGGTATCCTCTACAAACAAACTAGAAAAATGATTTAGGATACAATTTACAATAGTGTCTTTTTAGAGATGATTTCTCCATTGACAACAAGGGAGGATATTTTGTTTGTCCTTCTTCTCTGGGATGCCATAGCATGGAAAAACCGGGTATTGCCATCTCCCTCTAGTAGCCACTTGTATCTTGCTCTTTGCTTCCAAAGAATGACTTCTTTTCGAAGCAAGCTATTGAACTCCACAACTGCTGAGAGTCTTTCAGTACACTTAGTACTATCTAAGGCTCTAGTCTCTTCAAACATGTCAAGTGTGTCAATCCCGTCACTCAATTCAACTTTTCTGGCCATTTGAACAGCCTTTTTATTTTTTGCCCAAACTTGCAATTTACTTTTCAGCAATTTTAGCTTTCTGAAAAGTCTCGCCCCCATTGGGCCATTGTCTTCTATATCAGTCCACCAATTCTCAACTTGAGGTAGGAAGTCCTCACCTCAAGCCACTGGTTTTCGAATCTGAAAGACATTCCTCCCCAATTTTCAGAATTCGTATCCAGGTGAATGGGCCAGTGATCTGAAACTGTTTTTCTAGGACTTTACAGCTCACATTTGGGTATAATTACAGCCATTCATTATTACAAATAAATCTGTCAAGCCTACACAAAGTTGGCCTGGTTCTCCCATTGCTCCACGTAAAAGTCTTCCCCGAGGATGGAAGATCAATATGTTTTAAGGAGTCAAGAAGATCCACAAAACTCCTCATTGTACTGGTAACTGAATTTGCAGGTGGAAATTTTTCGCCCTAACTTTAATGGCATTGAAGTCACCACCCAAAAACCACGGACCTCTCCAAAAATTGACCATATTTTTTAGCTCATCCCAAAAGTCAGCTCTATGTGTGTAAGTGCTCGGTCCATAAATGGCACCCATGGACTAGAATCTCCCACAAGCCAGGTTAGCCACTTTCATACAAATACAAAAAGAACCGAGATTTATGCTTATCACATCAACAACAGTCGGGTCCCAAACCACCAGTATGCCTCCTGCAGTGCCTTCAGCATTCAATGCTTTCTGGTGTATTCTGACCACGCAAGGTAATAGGATTTTGAGGTGGGCTTGGTGGAGAATGTAGAGAGTGGATAGGAGAAGGGGGGATAGTTGTAGTGGAGCTGGGAGGTGTTTTTGATAGCTTTGAGACAAAGACAGGGCTGTTTATGGGCTGCTGAGCATTTGCCACTAGGTTAGGAGATGGAATAGGAATAGGGGCAAGCTGAGAAGGGTGGTTGGCAAGAGACTCGGTTTGAAAAGACATTGTTGGGGTCAAAGTTGGCGACTCACCGGAATTTTGGCCCTGGAATAGGGGTGATTGCAGGTCCTCAGCCACGCAAAAGCCGCTCCATATGTTGAGCGAGAAGTCAGTTTCCGAATCATGCATCCTCTGATTGACTCGGTCCGAGTTGACTGTATTGACTTGGCCAAGTTCACCTGAGTCAACTTGGTTCGACTCGATATCAGCTATTTGATGTCTATTAGTGCCCAAATCAATGCTGTGAGTTTGCCGACCATCAATTTCTTCACCTTGGTCCAATGGTTATTAGAAGTTTGGCTCGGTCCATTGCAAATAAGATGTCTATTAGTCCATCTTATTTGCTTCTACCATACCGAGACAGGCTAACTTACAGATTTCCGAGTCAACTCATCATGACTCGGCAAGGAAGAACGAGTCAACTCATCGTGACTCGTTTTATTTCCTGCTTTGCCTAGGGTTTTCATCGAGTGTTCTTCCTTCTGCCTGGAAATTTCCAGCGAGCTGCAACCTTCAGACGAGCTCTTCTCCATAGTCCGCACTTTACTTCTTCATCTCTTCGTCTTCTCTTTCACTTTTCAATTCTCCCTTTCTGTTCTCTCTTTGCTCTCGCGCTTGGACTTTGGTGTATACCTCAGCCGAGAAAGAATGACTGTGGCTGTTTGTCGACTCGTCCAAGTCGTCCCCAAGTAATCGTCGAAGAACCTCTTTTTCGAAATCTGTCAACTGAACTTGCAGCATAGCTCACTTCATCTTCGTCCCTCAAACGGATCTCCTCTGTTACTGCTCGAAGGAAATTTCTTCCCTTATTCAAATTTATTTAGGCATTAGAAGACTTCATGAGATGAATCTAGCCGTGTTAGCTAAATGATTATGGAGCTACGCTACAGAAATATGCATTATGGAGGAAACTCATTGATATCAAATATGGCACTTGCCCCTTTGGTTGGTTACCGAAAGGACCTTCAAACAAAACCTCACCTTGGTGCATTTGTGACCTGATCTTCAAATCCACGTGTGCTACTGAAACTAATATAATACCCAAGACTAGTATAAGACCAACTTAATACAATATAATAAAACTGTAAATTATCAAAATACCCTTGACTCATAACTAGAACCTCCCTTTCTACTCCCTCCTTAGCCATCTTATTTGCAATGGTTAGTCGAGTATGGTACAAGCAGCCGAGCAATTCTCCATTGTCTACTTAGGTCCTCGACTTCATCAAAGATGGACTTTAATGCCCGGGGAACTAGGCCTTTTTTGGCTGCCCACCCAAAAACCATTTTAAATACCCCTTGGTGAAGTGGAAGACAATTTGCAAACCAAAATATAAAAGGAGGACTCAACATTAAACACATTAAAGAAGTCAATGGATATGGAGATACACCACAAAAGAGCACACTATGGAGAAAATTCATTGATGGGAAGTATGGTAGAGGAGATCATCCTTGGCTGCCAAAGATGCTCCACAGTGAAAGCATCAAGGCTATGGAAACGAATTCTGATCGAAGAGCCACAAGTGAGAAAGTTCTCAAGATTTCATGCTAGACAAGGTGATAAAGTTAATTTTTGGGAAGATAAGAGGATTGGAGACCAGGCCCTCTCTAAAGCTTTCCCAAACCTCTACCAATTGACATTAAACAAGAAAACCACATTATCTGATGTGATTGGAATTCCCAGCGAAGCAACAGAAATTCTTGCTTTAGAAGGAATCTACATGATGAGGAAGTTGATGAAATGACAACACTCCTAGAGCTTATAGATAGACATTACATAGCACAATCAGGGGAGGATGAAATTATATGGGATCCTACTGCTGATTGTTAGTTCACAGTACCCTCTTTCTTTATCATATCACAGACAGGAAAATCTTCTAATTTCAACGGTGTCGAAATTGTTTGCAAGCTAGTAGCTCCTGCCAAGGTTAAACAATGGGTATGGGTTGCTGCACAGGGAAAGATACATTTTTTTTTAAAGTTAGATACTTTTTTTTTTGAGAAAGGGAAACTTTTATAAATAAAAAACTGATGATGCAAATAGTGGTACACTAATAGTACAGACATGGGCATAGCCCCTTTTCATAACTATGCTAATCTAAGTTACTACAAGTGCTCTACAAGAGCTCAGCCACTGATTTGCTGTTTTTAACGTACCTTTTTTACTGCAGCGTTTGCTAGCTTATCAGCCACTGAGTTGGCTGAGTGTGGTACCGCTGACCAAGCAATTCTCCATTTTTTGGTGAGGTCTTCCATCTCATCAAAAAAAACTTTTCCAAGTCCAAGAAATTGTACTTTTCTTTGCTGCCCGTCCAATTACCAATTGAGAGTCCTTCAATTTCTATGGAGTCACTAAAAAACTGTATAATAAGCCTAACACCGGCTACCAGAGCCTTTGCTCATTTGACCCACATACCCCTGTTGGTCCTAAATATGCCATGGGTACCTCACCCCTAAAGTTTTATCACTCCTCCAAGGCCAGCTGGTCCAGGATTTCCCTTCGCTGAACCATCAAAGTTAAGCTTGATGTTAAGGGGGTTGGGTGGCAACCATTCCATCAACTTGGGTATCTTTGCATTAGTAAGGAGGATTACACTCTATTCCAGAATTTTCTTATTATTGGGACCGGAAGAGGTGGTAGCCAATGAATACCATGAATCCATGCAAGTAGGTAGCGGATTGCAATTCCAATGACTTTTCAAATTGAAGCAATCTTGGCGGCAAAAAGTTAGATGAAGGCTGGAATAAATTTCTACTGTTGGGCGATTAGGAAAAGAATTCTTCTCTTCTTTTTCCTATCATGGCTGTATGCTATGGTCTGTATTGTTAATTGAGTGCAATATGCACTTCCTACAACCCAAATGAAGGGTTTTGCGGTGTTACCGAGCTATTAGCTCTTGCTACTGCTACTGCTGCTGCTGCGGACATCATCTATTGAGTGGTCCCAAGCAAAAGATTCAATTGTTTTATTTTCTTCTGGCCATTGCAGGAAGACTAATGGTCTAAATTGATGTGTAAATGCTAGATGCTGCCGTCACCTACCATACTGCTGTGTGAAAGACTCATTTTTCCTGCCTTGGTAATCGTGTCAGATTGTTTTAACTCCCTGAAGCCTTTAGAAAGGTGTTTTCTGGGCGTCAGAGGCTTCTCTAGGGGTTTTAGAAGCATAAAGGTGTGTTCTTTCTGATTTTGTGTTGTGCTGACATCATCATAATTAGGGCTGACATCAACGTCTATTTGACGTGTAATTTCTGCGGAAAGGGTGATCGCTAGTACTACTATTTAAGTGTTGTACACGCATGTCGCTTCTCTGGAAAATAGTTATTTTGCTGGTGTCGGGTTCGTAAAACCTTCTTTCTGCTACTACTAAAGTGTTAACTTTTGTTTCACTGCCTTGGGATTCGTGCATGGTCTTTACATGTTACCTAAGCCTGTAGAAATCACTATTCTACATCTCCAGTAGTTGTGAACTTTTTCGGGACAGCCAAGTATGTAAATCCTGTATTTTTCCTGGGTTGACGTCATCACTGTTGATGCTAACATCAACAAACTTCCAAAAAACTGTGCTACGATTGGTTAGCTGGTTTTTTTCAAGGCATATTATGAGTGATTTGTGTTTCAATTTAGGTTTTTGGGTGTGAATTTGTGGTGTGCTGATGTCATCGATTACGATGCTCAAATTGAGTTTTTGGTCTGTTGCGCATTGATTTGGTGATTCTGAAGTGTTTTTGGTTACTGTATTCTATTTGCTGAAAGTTGTTGATTGGATATCTATTTTGGACTTGTGAGTTATTCCCTTTTGGTGTGTGATCACTAGTGAGATTGTTAATTTTGGTGCCCCAGCTGAAGCTGAAAACTGGTCCATGACATACGCTGCTAGTGACCTCTGTTAGATTTAGAGAAGGAAGATAGAAGAAAAGAGAAAAGTGAAGAGATAGGAAGAAGGGGAAGAGAGAAGGAGAAGGAGAGAAAGAGGTCGTAAGGTCTTCATGACCTACAACCCTAAAACATGTATTAATAGAATCTGAAAATACAAAATTACAATGATGCCATTCAAGGCTCGAGGAGCAAGTAAACTAAACAATAAACAAACAATAACTAACTAAAGTTTAGTAAAATTTAGTAATTTTACTAAACTACCCCTAACTCTTAACACTCTCCCTCAAGCTGCAGCGTAGATATCATGAAGGCCCAGCTTGGAGAGAAGGTACTCAAATTCCTTTCTTAGAAGACCTTTAGTAAGCCGATCAGCCAGTTGATCTTTAGTGTTAACTTGTAGTGTGCACAAATCCCAAGGCGGCAACAGCAGTAGTAGTAGCAGCAGCAATTGCATAAAAAGGGTTTTATGAACCCAACAACAGCAAAATAGCACCTTCTCGGAGTAGCGCCAAGCATGTAGCACCCTTAAACAGCAGTATTAGCGATCACCCTTTCTGCAGCAGTGCAGCAATGACGCTAGTACGAGTCCAACGACTCAGCAGTACGAGTCCAACGACTTAGCGATGCGAGTCCAACGACTCAGCGATGCGAGTCCAACGACTCAGCGATGCGAGTCCAACGACTCAGCGATGCGAGTCCAACGACTCAGCGATGACGAGTCCAACGACTCAGCGATGCACGAGTCCAACGACTCAGCAATGCGAGTCCAACGACTCAGCAGTACGAGTCCAACGACTCAGCAGTACGAGTCCAACGACTCAGCAGTACGAGTCCAATGACTCAGCAGCAACAGGAAACCCTTTTTAAGAGCAGTAGGTTGTGCATCTAGCACTTACACGTGAATTTAGACCTTTAGCCTTCCGACAATGGCAGAAGAAAGAGAAATATTGAATCTTTAGCTTCCGACCATACAAGATAACGTCAGTAGCAGTACGACCAGTAGCAGCATGAGCTAGAGCTCAGAAACACCAGAAAACCCTTTCTAATACAAGAGTACCCCAATAAGGGGTTAAGACTACAATCATAAAGCTGAAGGTGCTGGTACATCAGCTCTATTATCAGCACTCATTACATGAGACCAACTAGTCATGATATGTGATAAATCCAAAATCTCATAAAAAATTGTTTTATGTCTCTATGGTGGTTTAGATTCCCCTTTACACCATGAAATGATTACTTTGGAGTCACCCATCACATGCAAAGGCTCCCAAAACAGCATGGAGGAGGCACTTCAGCCCCTAAAGTAAACTAGAGGCTTCAGCAAAAGTTGAGTCATTGATTCCAATTGGGCCACATAAGTGAGGATAATAGATCCACTCGAGTCTCTGATTAATACCTCCAACTCCAGCAAACCCCAGATTACCGAGCAAAGACCCATTAAAATTTAATTTATAGGCATGAGCAGGAGGAGGAAGCCATGATTGAATTTTTGCTCTAGCCCTAGAAGCTTCTCTAGCATGGTCATACCAGGATCTCCAAATGGCTCCTGCCTCAATTTCTCTGAAGATATTTTGAATGATGAAGAAAATTAAGCTAACATCTTTCCAGTGTCTATCCTTCTTCTGACATATTCTCATGTTCCACTTTTTCCACATCATCCATGAGATATAACCCATACAACAGTTGAACATTACACGTCCTTTGGCTCCAAGGCCAGCAGATCTACCCAATTGAACAATTCCAGCCAAGTCAGCCAATGGAATTCCTTATCGGCTCTTTGCGAAATACTCGTTTGGCAGAGGCCTTCCAAAGACATCGTACGCTGTACTAGTGCTGATGAATAACCAACCCGCAATGAACAGGAAAGTTGTGGTAATACTGTGAATGACCCACTATCTATTTGTTAGATTTAGTGAAGGAAGATAGAAGATGAGAGAAAAGTGAAGAGATAGGAAGAAGGGGAAGAGAGAAGGAGAGAAAGAGGTTGTAAGGTCTTCATGACCTACAACCCTAAAACATGTATTAATAGAATCCGAAAATACAAAATTACAATGATGCCATTCATGGCTTGAGGAGCAAGTAAACTAAACAATAAACAAACAATAACTAACTAAAGTTTAGTAAATTACTAAATTTTACTAAACTATCCCTAACTCTTAACAACCTCCTTTAGAGAAATTTGTGCTGAATGATTTAGGGTTAAGTGGTGACAAATTCATGGTGCTGAAATGTGCTCATCAGGCTGCTATCTTTATAGGTTAAACAAAGTTGGAGCAGCCTAGACTGCCTCTGATTTTTTCCTCCTTTCTTCTTCCCAGATTAGGACTTAACAAACTAAGCTTCTCCCAATTGATGGACTATCCTGACACAATCTATTATGAGTTAATAATAGCTAAAGCATTCACCATATGTTCATTAGATCCTTGGCAGAGCAGTATTGTATCATCCGTGCACCGCAACACTGGTTTATGCAAGTCACCCATTGACAGTCCTGATATCCAGCCTTGAGCTTGACCACCCAACAGCATGCCATTCAGCCCTTCACTTACAATATTGAACAACGTCAGGGAAAGTAGCTCCCCTTGCCTCAAACCTCTGAAACTTTTGAAAAAGCTTGTAACCGTGCCATTTATGAAGGAAGAGAACTGAGCTGAAGAAATACAACTACTCATCCGCTCTCTTCATTTTTTTGGGAAATTTCATTTTTCTTAGCATTTTGTCCAGGAAATTCCAATATCCTTATTGAAAGCTTTCTCAAAATCGGATTTGACTATCGTGCCTCTCTTTTCCCTTGCTTTGTAATGGTGGAGCAGCTCATGGATCGTCAACACCGAGTCAACTATTTACAAAGTAGTTTGACTGTTTTGAGATTAGGATAATTAATTTTTTCAGTGTTCCAGTATTTTAAATACGTCATTTTTATTTTGTTAAGTGGGACATCCTTAAAGGTGTAGATAAGAAGAAATTAAGATGAAACTATTCCTTTTATGACAAACTTTGTGGTATTAAATCTCTTTACTTAGGAAGTAGATCAATTTTGATAATCTCATTCATGGGCTGATGATCTTTTTGGGGTGTTAGATTTCCATAAAATTCCCTATCCCCCAGACATGCAAGAAATCTCACCTGATCGCGTATTTAGTTTCACACCTTGGACCTAAGAAGACTGAAGATCAAGGTGGTGGTGCACAAATGATGTTGCATTCTTGGGATAGGTCAGAACATATGACTTTGCCTCTATTTTGTTTGCAGGATTTATGTTTATTTGCCTATTGATTGCATAGTGTTTGTGGTTCATTTTAAAATAACCTGCAAGTGCATGAATCTATTGTAGAACATATATTGTTTGAGTGCGAGCTTGATCGCACAGAGGCAAGTGCAATGTTCAACTTTGTTTTGGCAAATAAACAAACCTGAATCTACTCATTAGTTAAAATGATAGATGGTAGAATTACTGTAAAAACAGAAATTAAACTTGTGCCAGATCAATAAACAATGAATAAATAGTTTCTGGGTGATGTTGGACATGAATCACTTGACGCAAATGATACAGAAAGTTTGAAGAACCTGAAGAAAAGAAAGAAAAAATGGAAGGAGAAAGACATTTGATCCACAATTTTCTATTTCTAGAAACTATTTATGAAATTATCATTTCCAGAAAGTATTTATTTCAGGACACATGTCATTCTGTATTGAGAAAATCATGGCAATATGTTAGAGAGGTAATTCATAATGGCAAGAGAAACACTTATTCCCTCCCCAATAAATGGGGAAATATTCACTGTATTACCTACTTCCTCTAGGTCATGAAAAGATGAAAACCTATCCTATGCCTCTCTTGAATCGACATTGTGAAGATAATCGTTAAAAAGGGAGGTTTTGCTTCTATCGACCAACACTATGTGCAATAAGCTGAAATGGTAATGCAACACAATTATG
This sequence comes from Aristolochia contorta, assembly GCA_022405105.1. Classification (NCBI taxonomy): domain Eukaryota; kingdom Viridiplantae; phylum Streptophyta; class Magnoliopsida; order Piperales; family Aristolochiaceae; genus Aristolochia; species Aristolochia contorta. The sequence continues at coordinate 7,926,039 of CM039670.1, forward strand.
CACTCAATATACATCAATCACAGTATTAAAGCAAATATGAAGCTCCATGGACTTGAGGTTGAGTTCTTTTAAACGGGAGTTTGATGTAGGATATGAATAACTTGAGGCAAATGATATTGAATTTTTTTTTTTTTTTTTTTTTTGAAAGTTGTGATTTTATTGATAGTAGCCCAATGGGCTAAAAGATACAACAAACATACATGTTACAAGGAAACAACATGTTACAAGAAACATGGATAGCTAGGTGGTCCGAACAACAAAATGCTGCTCATGGACCCCATGCTTAGCCAATTCATCGGCCCTACCATTGGCACTCCTTAGTACATGAGTCCAGCTAATAACAAAATGAGCTAAGTCCCTTATCTCATCAATAATATGTCGAAGCCTCCAAGGAGGCTTTAAGTCCTTCTTGCACCATTGAATTAGCACTTGGGAATCCCCCTCAACATGTAGTGGTCCAATGAAGTGGAAGTTAAGGAAATACTTGAGCCCATGAAGGAGACTCATGGCTTCGACGATTGTGGATTCAATAATACCAATAGGCCCAGAATATGTAAGCATGATATCACCATAGGAGTTCCTTTTCAATCTTCTTACACCCGCAAGACCCGGATTGCCAAAGGAGGATCCATCAAAATTTAATTTGTAAGAGTGCAAAGGAGGAGGTGACCAAGTGATGATTCTGGGCTGTTTTCCATCCCCCTCTTTGGCAATAGCATTCCTGTTACTCCAAATTACACTGCAATCAATATTTCTAAACAACTTTTGAGCTTTGAGCCAGTAGACAATCAGATGTGTGATACGGCTGCATACATCCTTCCAAGTAGAGACTTTATTTGAGAAAATTCTGCTATTCTTTTCCTTCCATATTAGCCATGGAATATAACCCAAGCAAGAGGCAAACATAAGTCTTCCTTTGGCACCGAGTCCCAAGGAGATAGCAAGTGCAATAATACTATGCAAGTCATGAGGAATCGGGAGAATGAGTCCAAACTTTCCAACTGAAGGGGCAACGTAGTAATAGATGGTCAATTGATTCAGTCTCAGTATTGCATAGTGGACAAGTAATATCTTGAAGCTGAATTCCCCTTCTCAACAAATGATCCCTTGTGGGCAACCTCTTTCTTAGGCAACACCACCCAAAGAATAACTGCTTCTTTGGGCAAGAGAGGGACTAAGCCACAGCCGCGTGATGAGGTTGCTGACCTCGATTTGCTAGACAAGAGTAAGCCGAGCTAACTGAGTAACAACCCTGTGGATGTGGCTTCCAAATTAATTCATCCTCCTGATCTCTTCGTAGATAAGATTTGCTCCTCTAGTAATGTAGCTGCCTCAACAGCCTCATCATCATTGAGATGTCTTCTAAGTAAGGGTGTCCAATCTACCTCCTTCAACTGTCCACTTGGAGCCACATCACTAATAAGGCATTCTTGATTTCTTTTTTTTTTTTTTTTTTTTTTTGAAAGTTGTTTTTTTATTGATTGTAGCCCAATGGGCTAAAAGATACAACAATTACAAGATACATGGATAGCTAGGTGGTCCGAACAACAAAATGCTGCTCATGGATCCCATGCTCAACCAATTCATCGGCCCTACCATTGGCACTCTTTAATACATGAGTCCAACTAGTAACAAAACGAGCTAAGTCCCTTATCTCATCAATAATATGTCGAAGCCTCCAAGGAGGCTTTAAGTCCTTCTTGCACCATTGAATTAGCACTTGGAAATCCCCCTCAGCATGTAGTGGTCCAATGAAGTGGAAGTTAAGGAAATACTTGAGCCCATGAAGGAGACTCATGGCTTCGGCGATTGTGGATTCAGTGATACCAATAGGCCCAAAATATGTAAGCATGATATCACCATAGGAGTTCCTTATGAGTCCCCCTATACCCGCAAGACCCGGATTGCCGAAGGAGGATCCATCAAAATTTAATTTGTAAGAGTTCAAAGGAGGAGGTGACCAAGCGATGATTCTAGGATGTTTCCCATCCCCCTCTGGCAATAGCACTCCAGATACGGATGCATACATCCTTCCAAGTAGAGGCTTGGTTTGAGAAAATTCTGCTATTCTTTTCCTTCCATATTAGCCATGGAATATAACCCAAGCAAGAGGCGAACATAAGTCTCCCTATCGGGTTCTCGGGGTGCTCTTGATTGTGTCTTATCTCCTCCATTATCAGAGCGATGCGGGTACTCAGCTCCCAGTCTGCTTTAGAGTGTCTGCCTCCATTTAAACCGGCCCTCTCCATCCAGGACCTTGTCGCCGAGCCATAGGGAATGGTTCGGTCTCTAGATGTAGGGTGAAGAGCCTCAAGAGGGTGTTGCGAGAAGACTCTGTTTCGGTTTCTGGTGAAATTCCGTGGTGCATCATCTACCAAGTCCTCCGGGGGTTCCTGAAGCTCCCCACCTTCTGTGTCTTCATTTTGTCCAGCCACCAGTTGCGCAGCAGGGGGGTTCTCCGGGCTTGCTGGAGGTGAGACAGCTCGTGTGTTGCTCTCAATACGGGAGGGCCGAAGGAGCCGGTTCCTTCTCGGTGCCATAGCATTTTCCGTCGGAGAAGAAGGGGAGGAGTGATTCCGGCGATTGTAAGTTTGGAGAAGAGTGGCTGATCTGCGTACCTGGCCCGAGTTGTTTGCCGTTGTGACTTCGGGGGAGAACACCGGGTTATTAAATAGACTGTGAGGGGAGGGGGGATCCCGGTTGTATCCATCGGTCTCAACCTCGAAGGCTGAAAACCTGGTTGTATGGTCAAAAACCACGAGTGACCTCCTGTTTCCTCCATTTGCAGGCTGCATAGAGCGGTCATGTCACACCTCTCCCTTTACATCTACATCTGACATGGTATGTGAACAGTGGCCTATCTGGCCGGTAGGGCTCTGAGGGATGGAACTTCGTGCGTGCAGGGATAAGTTTGAATTTCTGTCACGCCTTGGTATCCATCGACTCAGCGAGAACTCAGGCGACTCGGCCGATCTGAGCTGCTCGTGAGACGAGTCAGGACTCTCTTCCTGACTCTGCGTCATCTTCTCCAGAAGGCAGTGGTGGAGAGGGAAGCTCCGGGACACCCAGTACCATAAATGTTCTCTGATCCGCAGTAACAATGCATGTGCTCCCCGCTGGCCAACTGCTGTTCCATCGGATGTACCCTCTCGCCACGTGTAAGTGCTTTCTTGAGATTGTTGCCTCATCTAGAAACACCAGTCCGCCAAACATATTGAATATGTTTCGGAGTACTCTTTGTCCCCAAATCTCTATCGGTATGCCCAGTATGCTCAGCCATGTTTCGCTAGCAGGCCTGCTCTTTTTTGAGCGCCAAGGGGTAACCTTTTCAAAGGCCTCATTGCTGTTCACGGACCAGGCTTCACAGAGCGCTCGGCAGTCGCCGGCTGTCTGTAACCAGACAAGCCATTTTCAAGGGCTTAGGAAGGAGAAGGTAGGGCGGTATGGTAGGGAGAGGGCACGCTCAACCCACTCTACTATTTCTTCTCCCTTCTGTTCGCTGCTGACTGTTTGAACTACTGCCGCGACGTGTAGTTTTTGTTCTCCTTCCGCCCATTCCTCCTCCTGGATATTTAGCCGTGTTATTGAAGCCAAACTACTATCTCTGGGAGCCGACAGTGAAGCTGGCGGTGGATTCATCTCTGCTTCAGGCATCTTCATTCGACCGAATAGCTCCTCTAGGATTTTCGTGACGTCGTTCCAGAGAGGGCTATTCTTCGCCTTCGCTGGGATGTGTACTCGAGCCAGCGTTAACCCTTCCCGCTTGTGGATTATCTTGCATATCTTCTTTGGCTCAGTCGAAATGATGAATAAAAAGGCTTCCTTTCCACTCCTCACAATCCTGATCTCGCTTCTGGAATGGCTTTCAGAAAGCACGTTCAATAACGTAGATGTACATTCATTCAAGATGCTCGCTGGAAACTTTATGAAGGATCTCTTTTCCCCTTTCATCACCGAGATTTTTAGGCTTGCCGATGCATTTCCATTCGACTTATCTATCCATTCTTCAATGTTTAGGATAGATTCATCGAACCGAAGAAGTCTAGAGCGAAGGGGTTCTCTCAGGTTTCTCCTTCTTCTTGATACAACAATCCAGTCTCTGTCGTCCTTGTCACTGACTCTCTGCGGGGAGGATTTAGTTGTCTCTTCCTCGCCGAGTCGTCTAGCATCGTCATCTGGAACTCCTCTTCGTCGCCTCCTCCGCCGCTCATCTCACTCTTTTTTATTACGAGTTTTAGTTTCTTTAGAAATGTTATTAAGAGAGTTTTACCTTCTTTAGTTAACTATTGGAGTAAAACAAGTGTCTAGAAAGCAATGTTTAAAAAACCGGACTGGCCATCGAACCGGTTTGGTCGAACTTAGTTAGACCGGGTTGGATCATCGGTTCAACCACTTAAGGTAATACCATAATAGTTTAGTATTTTTAAAATTTCTATACAGAAAATTCACATGAAGTCTCTCAGAGCCGCTGGTTAGGCTATTCATTGTCAGAATAAAATTTTTGAGATTGAATCCGCCCTCCAACAGTGAATTTTGCCTCCCCATTTCCTTTTCAATTGTATTTTGGTAAACCGGACCAGGTCCAACTGGACTTTTTAGCAATCAGACCGGAGTGATCCTCCGAGGCGTAAGGTTTTGAGGCAAAACTGGGTTTGGGCTTAACCTAAACCAGAATAACCTCCGGTTCCGGTTCAACCGGGTAGGACCAGCTGGTCCAGTCCTGCTTTAAAATCACTGCTAGAAAGTGACAGTTCAATATTAATGAAGTCTAGTCTTAGGAAAACTATGCCGAAGCATTTTAACCTATTTTGGCAATGATGTGGTTCTCTTAGAGTCAATTAATTTGGGAGTTATGTTCTAAGTTTTACAGACCTTGAATAATTTTATGAGTTTTTACTTTGGTTATTTGAAGCATCTTTCTTGTTCTCTTTCGCTGGGAAGAATTTCCTAGTCTGTTGTTCTTTTCTCTAGCTAGTGTTAGTTACTAAACAACACCTGAATATTCAAGTTCTTTTCTAGGAAGTTGAAAGCCAGGAATTTTCTATTGACGAGAAGATAGTGATTGGATATCTTATGCTCTAACCTCATTAATCAGTTCTGTTTTCCTGATTTTACTGCATCACCAAGGGATGCACTGCAACTTAAGCAATTCAGTTATTCTTAACATGTGATTAATTCATACCCAACCCTATCCTATGCATATTTTTACAAATTTTTAAAGTAGAGGTCTTTGGTATTGAAATGTGATTCAAGGTTCTCATATTAATGCAAATGACAAAATATTTGGCTAGTGCAAGGGCTCTAGGGTTTTGGCAGGGAGATACTCTCTTCCCTTTTCTCTTCAGTTTTGGTGGGGAAGATGAAATCTAGTGAAAAAGGTTATCCAGGTGGGTTAGCTTTCTAGTCCTTTGCTTGATATTCTTGCTCGTGCAATTTGCAGACGACATCATTCAGTTTGGGGAAGTAGTACAGTTGCCCCAAGGCCCTTCTTTGTATTTTGCTGTTATTTTCCGACAAGAGATCAATTGGCACACAACCTCCCTATTCGGCTTCTACATCTTTTCAGTGACCTTAATAACATGACAGTATCGGTTGGGCTGCTCAATTGGTTCTTTTCCTGGGACATATTTTGGACATCTAGATCTCTTTTGGATCTGGTGTCGGAAAAGCTTCATTGGCATCTCTCTTTGTGGTAAGGGAGATTAATTTTAGAAGTAGGAAGGTCTTCTGATTCTTGCTTAGTGGGCATTCCAGTGTACTTTCATTCCTTTCTCCGTTACTATGTCAGTGTTGACTCTATGATTGAGACATGAGTGCGCACCTTCATTTGGAAAGATACATGAAATGGCTGCATGCTTCACTGTGTTAATTGGTAGTCCCCTTGGCATCACTGCAGGTGGAGAAACAATTTGTTATAATACTTATTGGATGTAGTCACAAATTAAGCTGAGATCCAAGCTCTTTTGCACCTCAACCTTATGCTGCTAAGTTTTCATCTTCATTGATTACTTTGGCTTAATCATATAGGGATGAACTTTGGCTTAACTTTTATGACAGCAGAGCATGGTGTTTATATTTTGAGGTTAATTTATATACCCCATTAATTTTTCTTCCTTGTTATGTTGTACAGCTTGTTTGAGTATGAGAATTTTATTGTTATCTTTTACGAAACAGGTCTCATTTAATTTTTACAGATTATGAGTAATTTATATGTATTTTTGCAATTTTATTTATTATTTATTTTTATTGGCGTGGTTGCCCTGGATCAGAGGTCTTTTTTGTTTTTGTGTTTCAGTGCAGTGGCATGGCAACTTACACTGAGTTATCCACAAAAGCAGATTGAAATCGACAGAAATGAAGAATGCCCTTCAGACAAGGATACACATGATAGTAGTTTGTGTATCCTAATCTTTGAGTCACTTATTTCCTCTGACAAGGCGGTGAGTTTTGTCACACACTGTCTGCCTTTTTCCCCCCTTAACAGTTATTTAATTTGGACTTTTTCTTGCAGGAAATTGAGTTTATAAAGCAAGAAAGTTTCAGCATGAGGGAGCTTGAAGCAGTAGTGTCAGCACTGAGGATAGCTGGTGGGAGTCGTGAACCAAATAGACCAGTGGAGGGGAACCCTCGGGGGGTTGATAGGGACAGAAGAGATAGCAGATCTAGTACCATGCAAGAACCTTCTATTGAAAAATCACTGTCAGCTTTAGAGGCCATGGGAGTAAGAGTATTTGGGCTTGAAAGGCCCTTTGGATTGCCTGTTGATGAATGTGGGGTGTCATGGGAGAACATTGCTGGATATCATGAGCAAAAGCGGTTGGTATAAGCTGTTTTCTGTTCTTCACCATAATCTACTGTTTATCCTGTTTCCATGCGCTATATATGTTAATGTTGGTACAAATTCTTCGATGCTATAAGTGGGGAGCAACTTTTGTGAAATTGTCATTTTGTAAGCATGCCATTACTGTTGATGTAGCCTGAGTAACAACTGAAGAAAGCAGGAAATATAAGTAAGAACAAGAAAGGTAGCTGGGAAAGCAATGGTGTGCTTGTCATGAGTTGTTCCTTGTTTTGCTTTTTTTTTTTTTTTAAATCACAAAAAGGTCATCAGAAGAAGTCCTGTCTGATGCTGGAGAATCTCAAGTGTAATTGTCAACCTTGGAAGTATGCTGACGCTTTACGTATAACTGGAGGTAAGAGCTTCAGACTAATGGATCCACTAATATAGCTGGTTTTCCTAATGCTCCACTAAAAGCTCTTGGCAGATGGTGGGAGTGGAGTGGGGAGAAGAGGTTGGTCGGAGGAAAGATCTAACTCATGCTGCTCAGACAGGCAGATATCTTTAATCCAACCATGAAATATCTAACTCATGCTCGTTTCATTTGATTAATACCATTTTGCACATAGTGTTGGCTACGGTGCTTAAAGCATCTACAATTACCAATCCAAACAGGAGTGTAGTCACTGGTTGGTATTTCATGGAGGTTGATGTAGTTATTTTTTTACTTAATCGAAGGCTTTTCTTGAAGGCACTGATGGAGTAATGAGTGAAGACTGGTATGAAAATCTCATTCTGTTTTAGCCAAAATTTTCATCATAATCATCATCAATGCAAGATTTTACTTACGAGGGACAGCTTTTGGCAAAGATCTCCTTTTCATGTTCAACTGCGGATGATATTTTTGTTGGAGGCAGCTAATTGATGCAAAGAGTTTCTTGTATTCAGCAAAGACCACTATACTGGGGAAGGTGGACACGCCAATGTTGCCTATGGACACATGGGCCAATGTCATCCAGGAGTCATCTACTTGATGCAATGGAGTCACATTTCCACAAATGAGTGCTATAGTCGGGGAAGTTGTTGCACCTATGTTGCCTAAGATTGGATGTATGGACCAATGCAAACCAAAAACAGGGGAGCTTGGCGAAGATCCATGTGTCAGAGCCAACTAGATTGATGAAGGTTCAGAATCTAAATATTTAAAACATCAAGTCACACAAAACAGGACTAGAAGCTGCTTTATAACAGCTTTAATACACCAATTCAGGGAGGGAGGGAGGGGAATCAATCTCTGGCTGCTAACTTGCGACCAAGCTTGCATCTTTCATTGAGTAGAGTTCACTCATTTTTACAAAATTAACACTAGTACATGCATAAATAATCATAACAAAGCCCGACAAGTAACAAGTCCCACTAGTATTAGAATCTATTTCCAGATTCACATAACAGATAACAATGGGCAAGTTAATCTTGAAGGTTTGTCTTGTTTTTATTTCATGGGAGGTATGGCTGGAGAGGCTTTAGAGTTGCTTTCACACTTTGTCATCTACACCAAATGCCACCCCATCAACACTGCAAATTAGGTGGTCTGATAGGTGATTTGCCTGCCCAAGTGAAAATCCTTGATGGCTTCTCTCGTGTGATCCAAGTGGCAGAAAATAAATTCTCTTGAATTTTATGAGCATCCTTATCCTATTATCTGATGTGGCCCCCCTGATGTCATCTAATTGAATTGGATGGTTCATCTCGAGGTTATCTAGGTCCTGGAATTATATGCGTTATTCACTCGTTTGAGGTGTTCTATTCCGCTATCTTTTCATTTCTGGACTGATGTGTGGCTAGGGGAAACTCCCCTAATTGAGAAGTTCCCAAAGATGTATCTCGTTGCTAGGTACCAAGCATCATATATCTCGGACATGGCCCCTAATGGTCAGTTGGAAAGTATTAATTGGGAGCCTTTCTTTAGAAGAAATTTGATTGACTGTGAAGCAATTGAATTTTCTGAACTCCTTGAAGCTCTAGGTTAGGTTTATCTAGCAAGAAATGATGAGGATGATATCATCTGGAGGCCCCACCCAAAAGGTAACTATATAGCCAGTTCAGGTTACCACTGTTTGACAAACAGAGGAACTAGTAGAAATGTGGCTGCTGCTGCATGGGCACTTTCTTGCCCTAAGAAAATGATTTCTTTGCTTGGTGCTGCCTAAGAGGAAGAATGCCTACTCGTGATTTACTTCAATGAAGGGGTATCTAGATTTTGAGTGACCTGTGCCTTTCATGTGGGACACAGACATAGACCATTAATCACCTTCTGATCCACTATGAGTACAGCCGGAGCATTTGGACTTTCTTCCTCAGAAAATTTGATGTGAATTATGTAATACCTGGTGATTTGGCTGGTTTTTATGCTCTAGTCAACTACTTTGGGCCTGGTCCAAAGGGTAGGGAGATGTATTACTGTTGCTTAGGCTATCTCCCATGGATGATATGGCATGAAAAAACTAACAGGGTCTTCCAAAACAGTGCCAAACCATGGAGGGACTTGGCTCATCAAATCTTCCATCAGATTATTGGATGGCTGAAAATTCAAAGTTTTTTCCAATGCATAGAAGCAGGAACAATATGAAGCTCTTGGACAGAAAACGCGCAAGAACCCAAGGCAAAAAGGATTTCTATTTAACACTGGCAACCCCCTCCAATTCACTCTTACAAACTGAATTTCGACGGATCATCTATGGGCAATCCCAGATTTGCTGGGGTGGGAGGATTCATAAGGAACCATAGCAGCGACGTGTTTTTCACATATGCAACACCTTTTGGCATCTCAGATTCAACCACTGCAGAGGCAATGAGTCTTGTTAGATTTAATGAAGGAGATAGAAGATGAGAGAAAAGTGAAAAGATAGGAAGAAGGGGAAGAGAGAAGGAGAGAAAGTGGTTGTAAGGTCTTCATGACCTACAACCCTAAAACATGTATTAATAGAATCCGAAAATACAAAATTACAATGATGCTATTCATGGCTTGAGGAGCAAGTAAACTAAACAATAAACAAACAATAACTAATTAAAGTTTAGTAAAATTACTAAACTACCCCTAACTCTTAACAAGTCTTTTACAAGGATTGAAGTGTTTTTAGAACTCCTAACTTTTTGGACCATCACATGTTGAAGGAGACTCCAAATCCATCATTTTATGGTGTAATGGTGACTGCAATCCACCATGGAGACAGATCCATTTTTAACCAGATAAGAGATTTAGCTTCCCTTGTTGCTTAATTGGAGTCATGTAATTAGAAGCACAAATGGTAGGGCAGATGAATTAGCAAAAAAGGGGTTCACGAACAACAGCTCGTTCTTTGGACCCCTTAATTTTTCTTTCACTTGTAAATCTAGAGTATGTAATTCCTTATTGATTTGAAATGAAACAAAAAACCCAAATTTCAAAAAAACAAAAAAAACTGCTATCTTTTGCCAAACCTGCTGTTGTACCTATTTTGCTGAGGAAGAGCTCCTTGCAGTTCTTTGTGGTTGGCATCTTTTAGCAGCAACTTTCATGGGACTGTTGATTATTGAAAGTGACTCATGATTGCGACTTTTAGGCACACTGGCGGATCGCCTGGTTAAATGTACCTCGTTCTGCCAATGCAGTTGCAGATAAGTTAGCAAAGTCAGGAATACCAAGAGCAACATTTATGGCTTCACACTGCATTACAGATTTAGTGTTAGGTGTCTCACACTCAAAAAGAGGCCTTGGCCTTGTATTTTTATGCTTGTAGTATTATTGTAACACTACTGTATCACTAGCTTTCCTTTTAATAAAAGTGTCAACATTTTCAAAAAAAATTCTTTTTAATGAAATTGTTTTCCTTTCTTACAATCATTCTTGTTTATTAATGTAAATTGTTTAACTAATTGCATAGCTGACACTTTAGCAAAGCAAGGGGTAGATCTCCAACAACTTATTGTTACAAATCCACTTTTTATTCCTTGGGCACATTGGCTTTGATTAATAACCCCAAGATTGGATGATAGCCATCATGGCTTGAAGCTGGTACAAAAGATCACAATTTTTCTAATAAACAGGTAACTGTAGTTGTTCTCTCTACGATGATGAAAATAATTTATATTGATCATCTCTTCTCTATTCTTGCTTCATCCAATTTCAATACTACTTTACTAACAATTATGGAGGGAACAAGTGGTCAAGGACAAAATCGGCATGAAAGTTTAGGTCTTGATTTACCACCAATGTACTGACAGCTTAAAGCGCAAGTTTTCAAAATAAATTTAGCTGGTGAAGAGGCTATGAAGCACCAAAGATTACAAGAAAGATTACGTATGAGGCTGGACTAAAGAACATGAACAACTATGCTCGAGAGGGGCTCAGATACCTATTACATCTTGCTGTGGCGGAAGGATGGATAGAGTCTGCTGCTGAGCACCTACAAATACCTTGATGCCGGACGGGAAATGAGAGAAAGAAGAATAGATGGGAAGAGGGAGAAGAGAAGAAGATAGGGAAGAAATAGAGAGATAATTTGGGGAAAAACTTATATCATTCCAATCTAATGTTTGTTCTTCATACATAGCCTATTTATAGGCTTAAAAACATAATAAACTAATATCCCAACAACCATCCAACAACCATCCAACAACCATACTAACCAATAAAATACTAAATTAATGTAATTCAGCAGCTAATTAGGACTTTCGAGTCCTATTACTGCGCCTAACATAGACTCTAAAATCACGTGCTACATCATTCTCCCCCAATGGAAAAGAACTCAACTCCGGTGAGTTAAACTGTAAATAAGAATCCAACAAAGTAGAGGCGAGCTGACGTAGTTCGTCTTCAGTAATCCAAGTATCATCAGAGGAAGGACGTTCTTTCCAACGCACAAGGAATTGGCGAGCACCTCCATTCGAAGAAGTAATACATTTATCATCAAGAACATCCACAATTACATCGCTCGGAGCAATAGATGGTGTCGGTAATCGGGGAGTCAAAACTGAAGAGGGACCTGCGACCATAGAAGAAGGTAAAACGGGAGGCTCAAATGTGCCTCGGTAAGCAAATAAATCTGCCATATTGAATATAGGACTGATAGATAAATCAGGAGGTAAGTCTAGTACGTATGCATTGGATCCGAGTCGACGAGTAACTGCAAAGGGACCAATGGAACGGGAATGAAGTTTTTTTATGGCATTGTGATACAGGGCGCGACTTTCCTAAGCCTAAACGTGCAACGTCCATGTGCGGACATGCGCAAGACGGCTCGGCGGGGGCAGACGCGCACATACATGTGCATGGACAACCAACCGACCAGCATGCACGCTTGGCCAAACGCGCATTCACAACTTGAACTCACGGATCCGCGCGCGGAGGCGCATACGCATGTACCAAGTACGGATGCGCGCTTGGGGATGCTCGCACGCCCGCAACTCCTTGCATTCAACTACAAGGAGCAATCACATGCATTTGGCGGATGACGTGGCACTTGCATGACGTGGCACACGAGGTGGCACATGACTAGGGTGGTGATGTGGCAAGTGTGAGTTGGCAAGCACACATGGGATAAGTGCTTGCTAGTTGGCAACAACTAAGAGAGTTGGTGGTCAACAATGAGTTGGCAAGCACATGGGATAAGTGCTTGCTAGTTGGCAACAACTCATAGAGTTAGTGGGAATCTATGGGTTGGCATGAGTTGGCATTGGTTGGCAAACACTTAGAGAAGTGCTTGATAGGTGTCACCAACCATGGGAGGTTTTGTAATCTATAAATAGCCATGTACAAAGCTTGTAACTCATTCATTCATTCAATAGAAGAGTTCTTTCCTCCCAAATTCGGAGTCTCCCTTGTGCTTGAGTTTTGAGAGAGTTCTAGCACCAAGAACAAGAGTGTTCTTGTGCTAAACTTCTTCCAAGAGGCTGACTAGCTTCCAGACGGGCTTGGAGGCTAGGCCGCACGCCACTAAGGAGCAAGATTGTGCTTCGCATACTCTAGCGGCGTGACACATTGGGTGGAAAACGTGCAGGGTTAAGACGAGCCATAACATACTCACCAACCTGAAATTCTTTAAACCTACAATGTGCATTAGCAGAAAGTTTATAATTTTCATTACTCAAAGTAATTTTTCGTTTTATCTCAGCATGTAGGTTATGGATGTGTTCAGCAAAAGTGTGGGCAGACTCTGAAGGTCGATAGGTAGTGGGTAGTGGAATAAGGTCAAGAGGTTGTTTGGGTGATAGGCCATAAACAATTTCAAATGGATTTTTACCTATTGTACGATTGACAGAGTTATTGTAAGCAAATTCTGCAATGGGTAAAATGACATCCCACGTCCCTGGCTTGTCCCCAACCAAACAACGAAGTAAATCTCCCAAACTACGGTTAACCACCTCCGTTTGACCATCAGTCAGTGGGTGAAAAGCAGAGGAAAACTTCAAAGCAGTACCAAATAACTTCCAAAGTGTTTTCCAAAAGTAACTAACAAATTTAACATCACGGTCAGACACTATAGTGGAAGGTAGGCCATGTAAGCGCGCAATCTCCTTAAAGAACAATTTAGCTATATGAGATGCATCTGAGGTCCGTGAACATGGAATGAAGTGAGCCATTTTGGAGAATCGATCAACCACTACAAAAATAGCATCATGCTTTGTAACTGTCCTTGGGAGTCCTAAGACGAAATCCATACTAAGGTCACACCAGGGGGAATGTGGAAGAGGGAGTGGAGTGTATAAACCTGTGTTTTGTTTTCGGATTTTGCTTAGTTGACAGATACGACATTGAGAGACAATTCGAGCAACCTCCTTTTTAAGAGAAGGCCAATAAAAACGATTTTCAACCAAGGCAATGGACTTATCTCGACCAAAATGTCCGGCTAGGCCCCTTGCATGTAATTCCCATATCAAAAATTCTTGGAGGGATGTACGAGGAATGCACAATTGGGTGCTTTTGAAGAGGTAACCATCACGAAGAAGATATCCCACATGCTGACGGGAGGGTCCGTCTTTGGTGTCATTGTAAATCATACCAAAATCAGGACAACTGGGGTATTCATTACAGAGACGCTTGAATCCTGTGACATGAGTGGTCATTGAATGCAAAATAAGGGACATCCGGCTAAGAGCATCACCAACTTTATTGTCCTGGCCCGCACAATGCTTAAGGACAAAGGTAAAATCTTGAAGAAACTCTACCCACTTTGCATGTCTACCACTTAAATTGCGCTGGGAGTTCAAATAGCGTAAGGCTTGATGGTCTGAGTAAAGTACAAATTCCTTGTGCAATAGATAGTAGCGCTAGTGACGAAGAGATTGAACTACTGCATAAAATTCTTTATCATAAGTGGAGTAGTTCTGTTTGGCCTCATTAAGTTTTCCACTGAAGTACGCTACCGGGTGACCTTCCTAACTGAGAACGCCTCCAATTTTCATTCCCGACGCATCACAAGCAACCTCAAAGACTTTGGATTAATCTGGGTGGCATAATAAGGGTGCAGTGGTGAGTTTATTTTTAATGTCAAGGAAAGCCTTATGGGCGAGCTGTCCATTTGAATTCTCCTTTTCGTGCACTCGATGATTGGTGCAAAGATAGTGCTAAACCCTCTAATAAATCGTCTATAAAAGGATGCTAACCCATGAAGGCTACGAGCTTCTGTCAAAGTAGTTGGTTCAGGCCACTCTTGAATAGCCTTAATTTTTTCAGGGTCAACAGCAATTCCTTGAGACGAGATAATGTAGCCGAGAAAGAGGACCTGTCTTTGCAAAAAGGCACACTTCTTGAGGTTGGCAAATAATTTTGAGGCTCTTAGAGTAGTTAGGATTTGGCGAAGATGGTCTATATGTTGCCCTTTGGATTTGCTATAAATTAAGATGTCATCAAAGTAGACCACTAGAAATTTGCCAATGAAAGGGCGAAAAATGTGGGTCATGACTCGCATAAAGGTGCTTGGGGCATTAGACATACCAAAAGGCATTACCACCCATTCATACAACCCATCCTGAGTTTTAAAGGCAGTTTTCCATTCATCACCTGGGCGAATTCTAATTTGGTAGTATCCGCTTTGTAGGTCTATCTTTGAGAACACTTTAGCGCCAGCAAGATCATCGAGCATATCATCTAACCGTGGGATAGGAAATCGATATTTGACTGTGATTTTGTTGATAGTTCTACTATCCACACACATTCTCCATGAGCCATCTTTCTTAGGGGTTAACAGCACAGGAACTGCACAAGGACTTAGGCTATGACGAATAAAGCCTTTCTGTAACAGACCCTCTATTTGTTTATTCAATTTAGCTCGCTTGATGGGGTTCATCCTATAATGTGGAAGGTTAGGCAATTGGGCGCTGGGGGATGAAGTCAATGGCATGTTGGATGTCTCTCATAGGGGTAATTGATTTGGCGCTTCTGCTGGCATGACATCCTGAAACTCACAATAGTGGGTGAACACTATTGTGGATGGGAGCATCTATAGGGAAGCGAAAACTATCTTTGTTTATTAGTGCAAAAATGAGGCCAGATTCAGTGCCTGCTTGCACAAATTGCTTATGAGACAATATTTGGAGGCGGTTAGCAGGGACAATGGTCGGAATAGGGGAACAGCTTTGTGGTGCAGGAGTAAGTTTGGGCTGATGGAGTAGGACAGTTTTAGTGCCATGCATAAATGAGTAGGTGTTATCTCTTCCGAAATGCCGAACATCATGATCATACAGCCAAGGTCGACCTAGCAAAATGTGAGCAACATCCATAGGTAAAACATCACAAGATAAATCCTCCTCAATATGGCCCAATCAAGGGTACTAAACAACGCCTGTGACCGGAAGAGAAGTCTTATCTACCTGTGCAACTCGAAAAGGATATGGATGGGGTTTCGTATGAAGATTGAATCGAGTGAGAGCTGCGCTAGAAATTACATTCATGGTACTACCCCATCAATAACAATTTTACAGTTTTTGTTTTTAGAGGAACCACAATGTGAAATATGCTGGTACGCTTCCAAGTGTCGCTTGGAGCTGGAGTAGTCAAGATGCATCGCATAATAGCGTAAAGATGATGTGTGTCTCAGAGGGAGATCATCATCAATTAAGTCATTTGCAGAGTCGTTGTCCTCAATAGGAGTAATAGCAACAATCTCAGAATCGTGCTCAAGTGAGGTTTCATCAACACGTTCCATTGTTAACGTGCGATTTGGACAACGGGAAGCGATGTGACCTTTTGCATGACAATAATGACACTCTATGCTATTCCGAGAAGCAGAGTATGGATTGTGAAGAACTTTGCTCTCACTAGGAAAATTTGCGGATAGAGGAATTGTGGGTGCTCGTGGTAAGGTGGGTTGTGGTCGAGGGTTCAATCTAGGCGATGAAGTCATCTGAGTTTGACGAAGATCATGGGACGAGATAAAAGCACGCCTTTGGGAAGGGTGTTGAAGGTATTTTTCAAACTCGAGGGCTTTATGATATGCTTCCTCTAAAGAGTCAGGAGTATGGATAGTAACCTCTCGTTTGATATCTGCTCGTAATCCATTAACAAACCTAGACACAGTGAACCTCGGATCTTCATTGATGTCACTCCTTAATCACAATTCCTCAAATTTGGTAATATAATTGTCTACACTAGACAATCCTTGCCTGTGGTTTAACAACTGGTTGAACAACTGGTCCTTGTAGTAAGGAGGGAGATATTTTTCTTTCAACTTAGTTGTCATCTCAGCCCAAGTAGAAATGGGTGGAACTCCTAATCTTTTAGTGTGTCGCTGAACAGTTTGCCAATAACGCTTGGCAAACCCTACCAACTTCATTTTTGTGAAACGAATGCGTTGAGCATCGTTTATTTGGTACCACTCAAAGTAATCATTCATGTTGTATAAGCAATCGAGAAATGCACTTGGATCTAGTTTTCCATCAAACTCAGGGGCATCTACCTTAACCCTCCTTGACATGTCACCTATGTCATCGTGAGGATATCTAGGTCGATCCAAGTGGTTACGATGTCCACCTGTAACTCTATAGCCTCGTTGGGTAGGTAAGGACGGCTGTGAATATTCTTCATCAGAGAAGACGTCCTCCTCAACAATAGGTTGGCGGTTGGGCAAAGGATTAGGTGTTGGTTGTGGCAAGATTCCGGCAGTGTGTATTTTGTCATTCTTGTAGGAAGGTGACACGATAGAGCTTTGACCCCTAAGCGGTTCCCAACTAGGTTCTCTCAATGGTTGTTTTTCCTGATTTCTTTGACTGGTCACATAGTCATCATGAATGTGGTTAACCGATTTGGTCAATTGTTCAACTGTTTGAGTGAGTTGGTCAAGCCTGTTCTGGAAGTTCGTCATATTGGCCTCACTGGTGTTCACTCTTTTCTCAAGGTTATGATGTTTGTCCTCAAAGATAGTGAATTTGGCTTCAAGGTCTCTCACGGTCATGACGAAAAGAAAAAGCACAGGTATAGCAAAATGCTGAGAGAACTAAAATAATTGAGTAAAAAAAATAAAATTTATGCTAATACATAAAGTAAGAAAAAGAAATTCACAATAAGTTGGAAATCAAATCTTTTGTCCACCGAATGTGAACAATTGTACCAAGAAATTAAATTAAGAAAAATTCCGAGGTAATTGGAGGAGACACAAACAGTCTCGCTTAAGACCCAATTTCCTTAGATTCGTGAGTCTTTTTGACAGAATATTTCCTAAATAATTTAATGGACAATATATCACTTTAGCAGATATTTTTTAACAAAATACTTTGAAGAATGTAAGACCAAAAATATTTTTTTTTTTTTTTTTTTGCTCGCTTGTTCAAAATTGAATTAAGAAAAATACGAGCAGATCCAATTACGTAAAATGAAACCTCGTAATAAAACTATCAGTTTATAATCAAGAGGCAAAAATATAGCTTACCGATTCACCGAGTCAATTTGCTGAGTTTGGAGTGTATCAGACCAAAACGGGTTGAGTTGAATCGGACCAAACCGGGTTGATTTGAATCGGACCAAACCGGGTTGAGTTGAATCGGACTGAGTCGAATCGAACCGAACCGGGTCGAGGTAGTTGAATCGGACCGAAATGACTAAACCGAACCAGATAGAAATTTAACTTAGGGCTGGATTAATCGACGGGGCTGGAGGAAGGAGAAAGAGAAGAAGAAGAAGAATGAGGAGGAGAAGGAGAAGGGCGGAGGCGGAGGCGGTGATGGAGGGCTACGGCGAGGGTTTCGACGGCGAGGGCGTCGACGGTGAGGACTTCGACGGCGAGGGCTTCGACAACGAAGGTCGCGACGGCGAGAGATGCGGCTGCGGGCGACGGCGACGGCGGGCGAGGGTTCGCGACGACGGGAGAGGGCTTCCGACGGTGAAGGCTCGCGACGGCGAGGCTTGCGACGGCGAAGGCTCTTGACGGCGAGGCTTGCGACGACGAGGACCGCGGCGACGGCTTCCACGGCGAGTCCGAACTTTCAATTTCTCCTTCTTTTCGTTTTTTTTTTTTTCTGTTTTTTTTTTGGCGAAATTGGGTATAGGTCAGAGGAATTTTCCTTGCTCTGATACCAATTGATGCTGGACGGGAAATGAGAGAAAGAAGAATAGATGGGAAGAGGGAGAAGAGAAGAAGATAGGGAAGAAATAGAGAGATAATTTGGGGAAAAACTTATATCATTCCAATCTAATGTTTGTTCTTCATACATAGCCTATTTATAGGCTTAAAAACGTAATAAACTAATATCCCAACAACCATCCAACAACCATACTAACCAATAAAATACTAAATTAATGTATTCAGCAGCTAATTAGGACTTTCGAGTCCTATTACTGCGCCTAACATAAACTCTAAAATCACGTGCTACATCATTCCTCTTGTGCAATTTGCTGATGACACAATCATCTTCTGCAAAGGGACGATGGAACAACTCAGGAAAATTAAAGGGATCGTAGCGTTATATGAGATGACGTCTGGGCTGAAGATCAATTGGTTTAAATCTAGAGGAGATGGCAACTATGCTCGGGTGTGGAGTTGGATCTCTTCCAACAACATACCTAGGTCTTCCACTCTTCACGGCTAGAGATTCCAAGCAATTATGGGACCTTGTCATTGAAGAGCTTCAAAATAGATTAAATACATGGCAAGGAAGGTTTTTGACAAAAACAGGCAGAGTTATTTTGATAAAATCATGTCTCCTTGGGATTCCCACTTACTATTTATCTTTACTCTATTGCCCTACCTCTGTTGCTAAAAGGATGGAGAGAATAATGAGGAACTTTCTCTGTTCTGGAACTGCTGAAAAATCAAAACTTCATTTGATTAAATGGGATGATGTTTGCCAAACAAAGAATAATGGTGGCTTTGGAATCCGAAAGATAAATCTCATTAATACAGCTCTTTTAACCAAATGGATACGGAAATTAAACACTTCTAATAGACTAATATGGAAGGAGATGGTTACTAGCAGAATGGGCAGAGGGACAAGACATTGGTGGATTGATGATATTCCAAACAGGGGGTTTTCACCTATATGGATAAGAATCATTAAATATCTCCCTTTCTTTCGGAAATGGATATCCTTTTACCCCGGAAACGGAGACAAAGTTCGGTTTTGGACCCATAAGTGGCTGGGTGACACTCCACTTGTAGATAGATTTCCGAGGCTCTTCCTCCTTGCTAGAAATCAAGATTGCTATATTGCTGATACAATCCCAAATGGACAACTTAAGGATATAAACTTGGTTCCTCTCCTACGAAGGAATTTAAATGATCAAGAAGCTTTGGAGATCTCTACACTATTAGAAGATCTAAATACATTTTATTTGAAAAGATATCAGAATGATCAAATAATATGGAGACCCAATCCCAAAGGTTCTTATACTGTTAGCTCAGGCTACTCCTGTCTATCAAATGGAGAGGAAGTCAATCACCCTTCTGCTATAGCATGGTCCTTTTCTTGCCCAAAGAAACAGAATTTATTTGCTTGGTGCTGCATTAGAGAAAGATTGCCTACGTGCGACTTATTGATGAGAAGAGGCATGCAAATTCCGTCTACCCTCTGTCCTTTATGCAAAGGTGAATCAGAATCCATTAACCACATGCTTATACATTGTAAGTACATCTGGCAAATATGGGTTTATTTTCTCGGAATGTTTGGCCTCACCTTGGTCATACCTCGGGATTTAATTGGAATAGCGCACTTGGGAAAATATGCTGGTCTTGGTGCAAAGGGGCGAATGATGTTTGACTGTTGTATGGGATTTATTCCTTGGATGATATGGAAAGAGAGGAATAATAGAATATTCCACAAGAAAGAAAGGACTTGGAAGGATGTTAGCCATAGTATCCTTCATCACATCATTGGATGGCTCAAAATTCAGAAAATTTTCAGAGGCATTAATGCTAGGGAAATTTGGTGCTCTTGGTATGAACATGCTAGAGAGACAGCTGCCTCCAAAACAAATCTACAAGTGTGGACTTCACCCCTGGCACAGGAATACAAATTAAATTCTGATGGTTCCTCCTTTGGCAACCCTGGGCTTGCTGGAGTAGGGGGATTAATTAGAGATTCTTGTGGAAACATTGTACTCACATATGCTGGTCCAATTGGCTTCAATGACTCAACATCCGCTGAGATTTTCAGTTTACTTCAGGGGCTCAAATGCTTTGCAAGCATGGAATTTCATGGTCCCTTACACGTGGAGAGAGATTCAAAAGTAATTATCTCATGGTGTAAGGGGGAATCCCTTCCCCCTTGGAGGCATCGTTCACCTTACCATGAGATTACTGACCTTTCTCACCATGTTGTTAGTTGGAAGCATGTTTTAAGAAGTGCTAATTGTGAGGCTGATGCTCTTGCCGAACAAGGGGTGCATGAAACGCACCTTGTTGTTTGGGCGCCTTAAGCCTTTCTCTTTATTTTTTCTGTATGACCCCTACTTTGGGGGTCTAATTTGTAAATTTTCTCATAATGAATGAAATATAACACAACTTTCAAAAAAAAAAAAAAAGAACATGAACAACTTGGGCAACAAGATCTTCTCTATACCCTTGGACAATATGAATTCCTAGTTAAGCCAGGATTTTTTTGTTTTGTTTTCCTTTTCTTAAGCAAATGTCAAAGAGTTAGAGAAAAATGAAACCAAGAGAATAGTCTGTGTAAAAAATAAGTCTTCTAAAAATAAGCTGAGGGAGGACCTTTGGATATTTAAGTTGCCTAAAAGCAGGTCTTGCTACTCTCAGATATGTGAGGACTTCCAATATGACCTTTTCTTCCAATTTTTAGCTTTTTTTAGTAATCATATTTCTTCCAATCTCTCTGTAGAAATCATGGTTCTTCCAATTTTTATATCTCACTCTATTAAGCTTGTTTCTTCTAATCTTTATACTTCAGTAGTATGAACTTGAACAAGTTCTATGATCATAGAATGATTACCTTGCATTTTGTAGAATGTTGGATGTATTTGGATTTTGTTTAATATAAATTCCTGGAATTGAGTACGTTGTATGGCCTCAGGTCATTTTGCATAGTGTGGTTCATAAGTAGGAAAAATATGATTTCTCATGGTTGTGAATATGTGTTCCACAGGGATATTGAGGACACAATTTTGCTTGCCTTACAAAACCCTGAGGTGTATGATGCTATTGCTCATGGAACAAGGTTTAAGTTTGAGTCGAATCGTCCTCGAGCAGTGTTATTTGAAGGTCCACCAGGTATCCTTCTGAGTTGACAATATTACACCTTCCGACTGTAGTTTTTGTAATGTATCTGTTAATGTCATTCGGTTAGTATTATTAATCCAGGTTGTGCGAAACTATCCCCACCCCAAAAAAATATGCTATCTTGAGGTTGGCTGCTCAAGAATTGTTTGAATTTTGGTTGGATCTAGTTTGATAGCCTCTTTAGAAACTTCATATGCATAAAAATTGATCATGATGTGGCTGGACTGCTCCTTTTAAGGTTGGTGTGAGAAACCGTATAAATTAGAGAAAGAAAATTGAGAAAGAAGAAGGGAAAGTGGAGAAAGGAAATTGTGAGTAAAAAGAGGATCAAGAGTTGTTAGAGAGACTCTAGAACCTAATTCTATTAATATAAGGTTGGAGTAAAAAATATATGAAATGGGATAAATCTCTTCAAAAAAAAAAAATTCTAATATAAGAGATCTTGTTACATAATCACAATAGTGCCTTGACAAGGTCCGCTAAACCAGAAACAAGAAAATAACCAACTACTAACTATCTCTACGTACATCACTAATCATAATTTATAACAAACTGAAATTTAATTCACTCCAACAATATTATGGGAATACCCTTATAGCAGAATTACGTAAATACCCTTGACTTCTAGCACTCCCCCTCAAATTGAGCAATAGATATCATCAAGACTTAGCTTGGAGATGAGATTATTTAATTCTTCTTTCCAAGATCATTAGTAAATATGCCTGCTAATTGTTTGTTCATGTTAACATATGGGGTAGTTACTTTGCCCTGTATTATGCTGTCTCGTATAAAGTGACAGTCTACTTCTTTATGTTTGGTTAGGGGTTGAACTTGACCTTGTCCTTCTCTTATGGTCATTTGAGTGAAATTTTTAAAACTTATAGAAATACCCCTGATGCAGGACAGAATAGGGCAGAGAAGGGAGAGAATAGAAGAGAAGAAATAGAGTGAAAGAGGAAGAAAAGAACAAGAAAGGGGAAGAAACCAGAGAAAGATAGAAGCTTTAATTCAATTTATCATCAAAATGTAAAAACATCTATAAACCATAGCCTATTTATAGACTAAGTACATAACTAAATAAAGAGTTTATAATCTAATATAAGACTGAATAAAATACTAGACTAATGAAAAATGCTAATTCAAACCTAATTATGCTATCAAATCTCTAATTAAAATAGAACTCTTATACATCCTGCATCAACCCCTATATGAGGCTGAGCCATTACTCGCAGAATAATGTGTGAGGATGTAAATAGGTGGTATAATTTTTATGCTTAGAATGCAATTAGTAATTGTCTTGATTTGCTTTACTTATCAAATAAATCATACTTACAATTGTCTTACCTTATTTCGAACTGCTACTTTGTTTAAAGTTCAAAATCGTTTTACATATAAGTGGCTATATGTTTCCTTTCAAGCAAAGAATACTTTCATGTTTAGCGTTTAGGGAGTAGCTCATGGTCCAATGGCAAATATTAGGTACTGGAAAGACATCTTGTGCCAGGGTAATTGCTACACAAGCGGTATGGCTCCTCATTTCCTTGTTTATGTATTCTAAGCTTATAGTGAAGGCTATCATTCTTCATGTTGAATCTGGCGATGGTAGATTTTTATCAGTTCTCGTTTAGCTCCAGTAGGACCTCTCAATAT
This sequence comes from Aristolochia contorta, assembly GCA_022405105.1. Lineage (NCBI taxonomy): Eukaryota > Viridiplantae > Streptophyta > Magnoliopsida > Piperales > Aristolochiaceae > Aristolochia > Aristolochia contorta. The sequence continues at coordinate 7,949,169 of CM039670.1, forward strand.
GAAGTCAGTCATATTTACAGAAAATCATAGAGTCACTTACAAGCTGTCCTGATCAAAATATTCCCATCCGACATGCCTCCTTGATGGGACCCATAAGCCTGTGTGAGAAATAAAAAAAGATAGAAAGATTGAGGAGGAAGAAGAGAGAAGAGAGTGAGAGGGGAATACATAAGGAACAAAGGAATCTATAGTGCTTAACGAACCTCTAGTTCCTGATTCTATTAATATAGGAGGTGCCTTTACAATATTACACTTATGCCCTTAAGTGGATCACTAATCTAGAAATTAATAAATAACTAATTCCACGTAAACCACTGCACCAATACACATAACACAACTCTAAATGAAATATAATAACCTTATAGAAATGCACCTATAACAAAATTAATAAAATACCCTTGACTTCTAGCACTCCCCTTCAATTTTTTTTTTTTGAAATAGTGATGCTTTTATTAGATTAGAAATAAAGCAAAGTACAAGCAGTAACACTAGAAAAATATAGTGATACATGCAGGGTGCATTAATGATACAACTGAGGCCAAAGAAACCTCCTTTTGGACTTTCAGGAACTAAGTGAGATCTGTAACCGAGTTGGCAATAGTAAGGCTTGCCCTAACTACACCCGCTTTAGCCAGCTTATCAGCCAAAGAGTTGGCTGACCGGGCAACAGCCGACCAAGCTATTCTCCAATCTTTGATCTGGTCGTCCATCTCATCGAAGATATGTTTTAAAGACCAGGGGGCAGTGTTTCTCTTCTGTGCCCAGCCAATGACTAACTGGGAGTCACCTTCAATTTCGAGTGGCTGGGATGGTAGTTGCTGTATCACTTTGATGCCTGCCAAAAGTGCTTTGGCTTCAGCCTCATTTGACTTACAACAGCCCGCAGTCCCAGAGTAGGCGATGATAATTTCCTCTTTGTCATTTCTTATGACACCTCCAAGACCCGCTGGTCCCGGATTGCCCATGGAGGACCCGTCAAAATTTAGCTTGATCATAGGAGGCTTCGGTGGCTTCCATTCAATCATCTTAGGTGGTTTTGGCTTTGTGAAGTGAGCAATTTTGTACTAGAATTTCTTGATAACTGGGAGGGGGAATGGTGGGAGACCATGTAGAGTGGAAGCCCAAGAGAGTGTGTTGCGGATAGTGGATTCAATGACCCTTCCACAAGCCCGAGGCCCTTGCTGCCAAGCTCTTGTTTGGTAGCCAGACCTGATTGCCTTTTCCATATTTTTCATCTATTACTTTCCTCGATAGCGCATTCTCTTCAACGGCGTATCTCCATATCCACTTTGTGAGTGCAGAGTTTTTTTTTTTGAAAGTTGAGATTTTTATTATTGTGGCCCAAATGGGCGAAAGATTACAACAACAAACAAACAACAAATACAAAAATTGTTACATGAAGCTAGGGGGTGACAACAACAATATGTTGCTCAACAGTCCCTTGCTTAGCCAACTCATCAGCCCTACCATTGGCACTTCTTAATACATGCATCCAACTAGTGACAATAAATTAAAGGTCTCTAATTTCATCAATGATACAGCGCATTCGCCAAGGAGGCCTGAGATCATGCTTGCACCATTGAATCAAAACTTGAGAGTCGCCTTCAACATGCAATGGACCAACAAAATGATACTTGAGAAAACATTTGAGTCCATGGAGTAGACTTTGAGCTTCTGCAATCGTAGATTCACTAATACCAAGTGGTCCAGAATATGTGAGTAATATATCTCCAGTTGAATTCCTGATTCGGCCCCCCACTCCAGCTAGACCCGGGTTTCCAAAAGATGACCCATCAAAGTTTAACTTGTAGGAGTTTGGGGGTGGAGGAAGCCAAGCAATAGTTTTGACTAGTTTACCTTTCCCATCTCTTGCATGTAAATTCCAGGAACTCCATATAGTGCCACATTCAACATTCTTGAAAGCCTTGTGAATTTCAGCCAACTAACAATCTGAGTTGTAATTCGATGGCAAAGGTCAGTCCAAGAGCTGGATTTATTTTGAAAAATTCGATTGTTCCTTTCCTTCCATATCATCCAAGGAATATATTCTATGCAACAAGAAAACATGAGCTTTCCTTTACTTCCAAGACCCAGGGAGCCAATGAGAGCAACAATACCATATAAGTCACGAGGGATAGGTAAAATAAGCCCGAATCTATTAAGGAAGAATAACCAAACTTTCCAAATTGAAAGGGCAATGGATCAAAGTATGATTGAGTGACTCACTTTCAGTATTACATAAAGGACAAACGGCATCTTGAATCTGAATTCCCATCCTCATCAACAAATCTGTAGTAGGTAATCTACCCCTCAAGCAACACCACCCAAAGAAAATTTGTTTCTTAGGACCCGAGAGTGACCATGCTGCAGCAGCCAAGTGAGGTTGATGGCCTTGATTAGTTAAACAAGAGTATGCAAAGCTTACCGTGAAGAGTCCTTTAGAGTGAGGCCTCCAGATCAATTCATCATCCTGGTCTCTTCTCATGTAAAAAATACTCAAATCCTCAAGAAATTTGGAAACCTCAATAGCTTCCTCATCATTGAAACGTCTTCTAAAGAAGAGGGCCCAGTCCACATCTATTAGTTGACCAGCAGAAACAATGTCCCTTATAGAGCAATCTTGATGTCTGGCTAAGAGGTAAAGTCTTGAAAATTTTTCTCGCTAAAGTAGTATCACCAATCCACCGTCACCCGAAACGAATTCTATTGCCAATGCCTGGCAAGAGAGAAACATGTTGAGTAAAGAACGAGAACATCTGAATAATTTTCTTCCATATGGAAGAAAGTCTCCCATGTCTTGGGGCTTCAAACCACCATTCCCTTGGCCCGTTGTCAAATACATTAACTATGATTTTCCTCCAAGTGGATTCCCCACCTGTGTTCAACTTCCACAACCATTTAGTGAGTAAAGCCTCGTTCATATATCTTATCCTTCTGATTCCTAATCCTCCGTCCCCTTTGGCCTTGCAAACATCATCCCACTTGATGAGATGAATTTTGGATCGCTCCGAAGTACCCGACCATAGAAAATTCCTCATAGTTCTTTCAATGATGTTCACCATAGAAATAGGACAATGCAAGAAGGAAAGGTAATAGGTGGGGATGCCAAATAGACTAGCTTTGATCAAAGTAAGTCTACCGGCTTTTGTGAGTAGTTTCCCCTGACATGTACTCAACCTGATGTTCATTTTATCGATAATTGGGTCCCATAAATTCCTTGTTATCCTTCCAGTGAAGAGGGGTAAGCCAAGATACGTACTAGGAAGAGAACCGATTTTACAACCCAGCATGTCAGCCATATCATTCATCACTCCATGATTGACGGAGAAGCCATAAATTGCAGACTTGATCCAATTTATCTTTAATCCGGATGTGATTTCAAAAAGCATCAACAAACATTTTACCACTCTAAGTTTGCTCAATTGTGCCTTTACAAAAAATAATTGTATCATCGGCAAATAGTACAAGCGGTGCTTGGAGGCAATCCCTATCAATCATGGGGTCCAACCAACCCTCATCCAAAGCCATATTCAGCATGAATCTTAGACCTTCACCTGCAATGTTAAAGAGCATGGGAGATAGCGGGTCTCCTTGTCTTAGTCCCCTTGTAGGTTTAATATACCCATGAGCACCACCATTTATGAGGACAGAGTATCTGGCTAAAGAAATGCAACTCCATATCCATTTTCTCCATCTCCAACCAAAACCCAATTGCTTCATAACTGATTTCAGATAATCCCATGAGATCTTATCAAACGTCTTCTCAAAATCTAGCTTTAAAACAAGTCTTGGCTCATTTAACTGTTTGCAGGTATGAAGTATCTCATGCACATTCATTGCAGCGTCAAGAATAGCCCTCCCCTTAATGAAAGCATGTTGCTCTGCACTAATTATGTGCCCCAAAACATTTTGAAGCCTTGCTGCCAACAATCTAGCAATGATTTTATAAGTGCTACTCGCTAGACTTATAGGCCTGAAATCAATGATCTCCTCCACACAGTGTTTCTTCGGAATTAGAGCAATAAAGGTAGCCCCGAGAGCGGAACTAGTGAGGCCAAATTGGTGAAAGTGCTGAGCTTGTTGAGTAATGTCATTCTCGATAATAGGCCAGCAAGCATTAAAAAACTCGCCATTGTATCCATCAGGACCCGGGGCCTTGTCCTTGGGAAGAGATTTGCCCGCCGCTGCAATTTCCTCAGTGGTAAATGGTCGCTCAAACTCAATAGCCCATTCAGGTGTGAGCCAATGACAACATATACCATGAAGTAAAGGCTGATTGGGAACATCTTCTGCAAATAAACAAGAAAAGTGAGAAATAACATTATTGATAATAGTATCCTTGTCAGCAGTGATTTCTCCAATGATTGTAAGAGAGGAGATACGGTTGATTCTTCGCCGCTGAGATGCAATTGCATGGAAGAATCGAGTATTCCCATCACCATCACAAAGCCATTTATATCATGCCTTCTGTTTCCACAAAATTGCTTCTTTCCTTAGCAAACCATTATATTCCACAGTCATTGATAGCCTTTCAATTTTCTCATCATCACTTAATGTTCTAGTCTCTTCAAACATGTCAAGTGCATCAATTTTATTGATTAATTCAGTTCGCCTGGCCAATTGGGCAACTTTGTAATCCTTTGCCCATGATTGCAATTTTGATTTCAATGATTTTAGCTTCCTGAATAATCTCCCTCCCACAGGTCCTTCATCATTAATATCAGCCCACCAATTCTCAATTCTTGAGAAGAAATCATCGTCCTCCATCCATTGATTTTCAAATCTAAATGGGACTCCCCCCCAGTTTTCAAAGTTGGAATCAAGATGGATAGGCCAGTGGTCTGAAATTGACTTACCCATCACCTTGCAGCACACATTAGGATAGAGCAGAAGCCATTCCTGATTGCATAAAAATCTGTGCAGCCTACAAAGAATAGGATTGTTCCTTTGATTGCTCCAAGTGAAGGTCTTCCCAGAAGATGGAAGATCAATTAATTCCATTGCCGCAAGAAAGTCAGTGAAACCTCTCATTGTAGCATTTACTGATCTGGCTGGTGGAGATTTCTCATTTCTTGTTTTGATGGCGTTGAAATCACCTCCCAATAGCCATGGACCAGTCCATGAATTGATCATATTCATAAGTTCCTCCCAAAAATCAGATCTATGCGAGTAGGTACTCGGGCCATAGATGGCACCCGCACCCATGTTCCATAATTTTCCACTAGATAACTCTGAAACTTGCAAACAGATGCAAAAAACTCCTACCCTTGTGCTCTATATATCAATGCAGGAAGAATCCCAAACAACAAGAATACCACCAGCAGTACCAGTAGCATTAAGTGAACACCATTTTGGTTGTCTGAAAGGCAATTATTTAAGCCTTACTCCTCCATAGTAAATTTTTAATAACCGTCCTCTTGTCAAGACTTCTCACTCCTCGAATATTCCAGGAGAGAAAAATCATTTTTTCCCTTTGACTTGGTTAGCAACTCCTTTGCCCCTCCCACGGGTCACTCTACGTTCATTCTGTGGTGCTTGAATCTCCTTTTCATTATCCTCAAATCTTGTCCCAAATGTAAGAAGAAGTTCATATTCCTCATTGCTAATTTTTCCTCTATTTTTCTGAATATGCTCAATCCATGTAGAAGGTGTTGGTTTATCAGTTCCAGGGTGGGGATCCTCACCACGGTATTGCTGATTAACCTCAACAGACTGCGGTATATTACGACCCTTTTCCTGAATTTGGTTCGCATTTACTGAATTTGGCGAGAAGACTTCTGAGCCAATGTGCTTGCACGGAGGGGGAGTTTTCCTTCGAGAATAAGTAAGGCCGGGGGTAAAAGGAGTGCAGAGTTAAACTCTTGTATGTGTCGAATACCAAGCCCTCCTTGGTCTTTGGGTCTACAAATTGTTTCCCAATTGACCAAGGGGTATTTAAATTGAGTCGTCGTACCACACCACAGAAATTTTCTTTGCAGAGCCTCAAGTTTAGCAGCTACACTGACTGGACATTCCATCAAGGATAGATAATAGCTTGGTATTCCAGCAAGGGTGGCCTTGATTAGAATTGCTCTCCCAGCTCGACTTAAGAATTGTCCTTTCCAGCTGTCCAGCCTTTTTTGGCATCTCTCTATGACCGTATTCCATAAAAGCTTGCTGGCTTTGCCCAAGTGTAGGGGCATGCCAAGGTATTTTGTCGGGAGTTTAAGTATGGCACAACCAAGGGATCTTCTAATTTGCTCTTCAGTTCTCGATTCTAAATTTAGACTTATGATCCCCGACTTTTCCCAATTGATGCTCTGCCCCGATGCCATTTGGAATAAATTTAGGATAGCAATTACATTCAACATTTGCAGCTCATGTCCTTGACAAAGCACCATGGTGTCATCAGCAAACTATAGAATAGGAATTTGAAGATCTCCAACCTTTAGCCTGGACATCCACCCTTGCCTCTGACTTTCTCTAAACATGGCAGCCAAGCCTTCACTTACAATGTTGAACAGCATGGGTGATAGAGGATCCCCTTGCCTCAGCCCTCTGGAGCTATTAAAGAAACATATAACCGTGCCATTAATTATAAAAGAGAACTGAGCAGATGAGATACAACTATTTATCCAGTCTCTCCATTTCTGGGGAAAACTCATCATCCCAAGCATACTGTCAAGAAATTTCCAGTTAACTTTGTCGAACGCCTTCTCAAAATCCAGTTTGAGGATCAGACCTTTATTTTTCTCCATCTTGTAGTGGTGAACAATTTCATGGATCATCAATACTGAATCCGTTATTTGCCTACCTTCCATAAATGCAGATTGCTGACCGCTGATCACTTGTGGGAGTACTGATTTAAGTCTATTTGAAAGTACTTTGGATATGATTTTGTAAAGGCTGGAAATCAAACTGATTGGGCGGAAGTCTTTAGGGTGAGCAGCACCCTCTTTCTTTGGGATCAGGGCGATAAGGGTCGCTCCCATGCTCTTGGAAGTAATGCCTCTATCATGAAATTCATTTAGCAGATTCATGACGTCAACCCTCAGGAAGTCCCACCCATCTTGATAGAACTCAGCTGTGAACCCATCAGGACCCGGAGCTTTTTCTTTAGGCAAGGAAAATATTGCTTTTTTAATCTCCTCCTCCGTGAATGGCATCACTAGATTCCGGCCTGCTTCTTCTGTAATACATTTAAGCTGTAAATTTGCTGGGAAGAGTCTGTTCACACCTTCGTCTTTATAGAGATCAGTAAAATAATTTTTGAATGTCGAAATAATTGCATTTGGCTCTATGATGGTTCTTCCCTCTAGCTCAAGTGAGCAAATTTTGCTCTTTCTTCTGTGGTTTGAAGCAACAACATGGTAGAATTTGGTATTTGCGTCACCTTCTCTGAGCCACTTGTAGTGGGCTCTTTGCCGCCAGTAAATCATTTCTTGATTATCCACTTTCTCAACTTCTTTCCTTAGTGCTTCCCGTTCAACCTCTTCTATGATGCTAATTCCCAGTTGTTCCTCCTTTCTATCATAGGTGCTGATTTTTCCTAAGAGGATGTCTCTTTCTTTTTCAAAGTTTTGCGTTCTCTCAACCTTCCATTCTTTCAATTTATTTTTTAGGGCCTTGAGTTTCTGACTAAACTGAAAACCATAGAGTCCCTGATAGTTCATCTCCTGCCACCAATTCTTGATCATCGCCATGAAACCAACTTCTTTTAGCCATAGTGCTTCAAATCGAAACGGAGCCGGACCCCACGAATCCGGCTTGGTTTGAAGTAGAATTGGGCTGTGGTCTGATGCTACTCGAGGCAGAATTCTTGTTGTAGTTTCACAGAAACAATCTAGCCATTTTTGGTTGACCAGGAACCTGTCCAGCTTTGCAAGGATGGGAGGGTTCCGTCTGTTCGTCCAAGTGAATTCGCCCCCTGCAAGATTTAAGTCAATGAGAAGATGATCGGTAATGAACGTGTCAAACTTCTTCATATCTGAAGAGATTCGGCTTCTACCCCCCTTCTTTTCATTCAAGTATCTGGTGACGTTAAAATCACCCCCCAGCACACATGGACATCCCACAAAGCCAGCATCCCAGAGAGCTCTTCCCACATTTCCTCACGCTGGCTTGATGCTGTAGGACCATAAACTGTTACGATTCCCCATTGTTGACCACTACTTCTACACTTTAATTGACAAGCTAAAAAATGATTGCTTCTTTCCACACTTATTAGTTCGATTGTTGATCTGTCCCATAAGATTAGTATGCCCCCAGAGGCACCATCTGCTTGGAGTTCTTCCCAGTCAGGCTTTCCCCTGTGCCATAAGCTTCTGGCAACCACAGGTGTTACATTCAGCAACTTGGTTTCCTGTAGACAAATGACATTTGCTTTATATTTCTTTGCTGTTGCTTTAATAGTAGCTCTTCTACTTTCAGTTCCCAACCCACGTACAGTTCGTACTGCCGTATGCATCTTTTTTGAGTTTTTCAAAATGGTTTCTGCAGGCTACTATGTCGTCTTTGGCCATCCCTATTTTTTCCCCAAACTCGTCAACAGCTTTCTCAATAACCATTGCAATCCTGTCCTCTATTGCTTTGCTTTCCATTCATCTTCACCATCCAATAATTCATTTTCTGCTTCATTTCGGTCTTCAAATTCGTCAGTCTCTACCTTCAGTGCCCCCGTGCTGCGAGGTGTTAGCCTTAATTTGGCCTTCCGTCTGAAATAAAATTTGAGGCCAGGTGCGGAAGGTCCGTCTTCTTTGGTCTCACTCTCAGATTGTATTTCGTCTTCTGAAAATTTCTCCATTTCTGTCGGCGACTGCTTGCTCGGCTTTGATATTGTCGAAGAGGGGAAAATTTCGACTGTTCTGGAAATTTTCTCGTCACCTTCATCTTCCCTTTTTTCCGTATCTTGCAATACCTCGTTCTGCAATAGTGCTTCGACCTGGCCCGGGCCCGAAATCATTAGGTCCAGGCTTAAATCGCTATGTACCTGTTCTGTAGCTCAGTCCGAGCACACGACTCGGCCCGCTTCCGCTTCGTGGCCCGCGTTAGCAACTCGGGGCTCCGCAACTCGGGCCGCATCAGTGATTTGTTCCGGATCCGCTTCGGAAAATTCTTCCGCATCTGGCAACCGTTCCGCGTCCGACAGCCGCTCCGCTTCCGGCAAGCGATCCGCAACCGCAATACAATCCGCCTCCGAAGGATGTTCCGCGTTGTCCGCCAAGCGTTCCGCATCAGCAAAAGGCTCTGCGTCCGCCACATTGTCCGGATCCGCCTCTAGATTCGAGACCGAGGCAGGGGCCACCGGAATCCGGTCATCTTCCTCGCTTCTGGCCATCCGAAAGTTGCAGTCTTGCTTTTTCCCTTGTAATTTCTCGCCGATTTTTACTTTTTCTTCCTCTGGCACCATGATAGAGAGTATCATGTGGAACGTTTCGCCTAGTGCTGTTATAGGAATTACCTTCCTTTCCGGGATTGCTCCCACGGCCTTGACCCTCTTTTATGGAGACTAGTTCTCCCACCGTGCTAGCGAGGGCTTCAAAAACTGCTGGATGCCAGAGATGTGGAGGGATGTTACTGACCTCAATATCTACGACTTGCTCGCTTTTGTAGAGAGAAGGGCTCCAAAGTGAAATCGACTTTAAGAAACCCTCTTTTAGCTCTTCAGGCAATGACATTACTCGATTTCTCTCTTCCAATGTCTCAAGCTGAATCAACCATCGGTTGTGACCCATATAGTGAGTGAGTGGTGCTTTTGCGAGTCTCCACTGATTTGTGACCCAAACTTGGACATCATAATTTTCCAGATCAACCATCCGTTCGCAGGCTTCAACCACTACGCTGTTCTCCACCTCTTTTCGTCTGTCTGCCATCAGATCTTGCTCAACCGACAGGAGAAGCACTCCGCCAACCATTTTCTTCTCCACCTTTGGTAGTTTTGGGTTTTTTGCAGGCAGTACTTTCGAAGGCCGGTTTCTGTTCCTTTCTGCATATTCTGTGTTGTGCCATGCCGGGGCCCCAATCAAACTTTTGAAGCTCTCTGCAGGTTGGATCGCCGAACGAGGACCAGATTTCTGGTTCCAGGTACCAAATTCCTTTTCGATTCTTCTCCCTATGATTTCTAAACCATCAATGAGCCAGCTCCACCCAGAATAAGCTTTCAACGATTTCAGCAGCCCCACGGATCCCACCACCATTGTGCCTCTGCGCTCTGAGATGCGACATACTCTTCCCTCATTTTCATCGTAGATTCCCATCTGAAGTCTTCCCCCACATATGTCCCTGATTTTTCCAATAGAGCTTTCTGTCATTAAGCCCGACAGCAACTTGATTAGGTCTCTGAGTTCCATCACCGGAAAACGAACAAAGGACCGACGTATTGGTCCTTTAACTGCAAGCTTAACGGCTAAAGCTTCTCCTACCACCACCGTGTCCAGATAGTAGCGATTCCCTTCTATCATTGTGAAGAAGGAGGATTTCAGAGCTTCAGGTACCGACTTTCGACCTTCCTTTTCCCATGGCTTTGGCCCTCCGCCGAACTGTTTTTCGCCAACGACGCCCGATCCTCCAGGACCCTCCATCAGATTCGAGACTTATTTCCCACACGCTGTAAATTGCATCCTCAACGCACTCCCCTTCAATTTAAAGCATATATATTAGCAAGGCCCAACTTAGAGATGAGAAAATCAAAGTCCTTCCCAAGAGCTTTGGTAAAAATGTCTGCCACCTGTTTCTTGGGTTGAGAGTTGGTGGGCTAATCTTGAGGATGATGGACCAAAGGGGGGTAGACTTTATTTTTTTATTTTTTATTTTTTGGAAGTTGGTATTGCATTTATTCATTAAAGAAAGATAGTGTACAGCCCAATTGGGCTTCAACCATACAGCTAGCTAGGAGTCCAAACAACCAAATGTTGCTTAGAGCCCCCCTACTTTGCTAAACAATCAGCTCTTCCATTTACACTCGTAATGACATGATTCCAACTAACCACTACACTAGCAAGATCATGAATTTCAATACAAGGGATTGCAATCTCCATGGAGCCTTAAAATCCATCTGACACCATTGGGTAATCACTTTAGAGTCACCTTCAATATGCAACGGCCCAGGAAAATGGAAATTTAGGTAACTGTTAGATTTAGTGAAGGAAGATGGGATGAGAGAAAAGTTAAGAGATAGGAAGAAGGGGAAGAGAGAAGGAGAGAAATAAGTCGTAAGGTCATAATGACCTACAACCCTAAAACATGTGTTAATAAAATCCGAAAATACAAAATACGATAATGTCATTCATGGCTTGAAGATCAAGTATACTAAACAATAAAAAAATAATAACTAACTGAAGTTTAGTAAAATTACTAAACTATCCCTGACTTGTAACAGAATATAGTGACCAAAATATCCCTCACTTTAACACTCCCCCTCAAGCTGGAGCATAGATATCATGAAGACCCAGCTTGGAGAGAAGATACTCGCATTTTTTCCAAGAACTACAGGGAGATGTAGAATAGTGAATTCTACAGGCTTAGGTAACATGTTGAGAGTGCATGAATCCCGAGGCAATGAAACATAAACTAACCCTTTAGCAGCAACAACAACAACAACAAAAGAAGAGGGTTTTACGAACCCAACATAGCAGTAGGAAAAAGTGGGTTTTATGAACGCAATAACAACAAAATAACTCTTTTTTGGAGCAGCACCAAGCGTGTAGAAATTCACGGCTTTATGCATCTCCGCTGTATCAACTAGACATCCAAATCTTTCTCTAGTGTATGAAATTCACAGCTTTATACTTCTCCAGAAAACACCTTTCGATTGCCTTTGGTGAGCTATAACAGAGGCACAATTATCGAGGCAATAAAAATTGAGTTTTTCACGCAGAAGTGCGGCAGTGACGCCAATAGTATGAGTCCAATGACTCAGCAACAGTAGAAAACCTTTTTTAGGGGTAGTATGTTGTGCATGTAGCACTTACACATGAATTTAGACCATTAGCCTTCTGACAATGGTAGAAGAAAGAAAAAAATTGAATCTTTAGCTTCCGACCATACAATAGATAATGTCAACAGCAACAACACGGCTCTAACGATTCAACAATAGTAAAAAACTCTTTTTCGAGGGCACAAAGATGTGCATCTAACACTTAAACACTAGTATGTCCATAGCTCACAATCATGGTAGGGAGAAAGAAGAACAAAAAGTTTCCTATTCTCACAGTAGCAGAAATTTATTCCAGTCTTCAAACTTGTGCAACGAGCTGAGTTCTAGGTTTTTTTGTTATAGGTTGTTCATTTTTGAATTAATTCAACAATGATTAAAAAAAAACAAAAAATGGTTCGAAAAATTTGTACAACGAGCTTCAAAGGAGAAGATCCCATGACTTCTGTAAATGACGAGTCGTCACATACAGACGCGCTCTAATACCATGTTAGATTTAGTGAAGGAAGATAGAAGATGAGAGAAAAGTGAAGAGATAGAAGGGGAAGAGAGAAAGAGAAAAAGAGGTCGTAAAGTCATAATGACCTACATCCGAAAATATGTGTTAATAAAGTCCGAAAATACAAAATTACAATAATTTTATTCATAGCTTGAGGAGCAAGTAAACTAAACAATAAACAAATAGTAACTAACTGAAGTTTAGTAAATTTACTAAACTACCCCGGACTCGTAACAGAGTACAGTGACCAAAATATCCCTTACTTTAACAGAAACATTTTAACCCTTGTAAGAGACTTTCACTTTAGCCGTAGTTGAGTTAGTTATGCCAATTGGCAGGACATAGCTGAGGAGAATGTCACCCATATGATTCCTGATTAGACCTCCAACATCACTTGGACTAGGATTCCCCAGGGAGGATCTATCAAAGTGTAATTTTTTTGAAGCATGCTGATGTCAGCATGAAAAAATAAGGGATTTACATGGCTGTCCCGAAAAAAGTTCAAAACTACCTGAATTTGTAGAATAGTGATTTCTGCAGGCTCATGTAATATGTAGAGAGATTGCACGAATCCTGAGGCAGTGAAACAAAAGCTAACACTTTAGCAGTAGCAAAAAGTGGGTTGTATGAATCTAACAATAACAGTAGCAAAAAGTGGGTTTTACGAATCCAACAACAGCAAAATAATTCATTTTTTAAGCAGCACTAAGTGTGTAGAACACTTAAACAACAGTACTAGCGATTACCTTTGCCGCCATAACAACTAAACATCCAAATCTTTCTCAAGAGTATGAAACTCAGACCAGAAAAGTTGTTGACATCAGCCCTAAGTATGATAATGTCAGCACAACACAGTTTCTAAAACCTTGGAGAAGCCTCTGATGCTCAGAAAACACCATTCCACAACCTTTGGTGAGCTAGAACAATCTGGCACGATTAGCGAGGTAGTAAAATTTGAGTCTTTTCATGCAATAGTACAACAATGATGTCAATAGTACGAGTCCAGCGACTCAGCAGCAACAGAAAACTCTTTTTCAGTAGCACTTACACATGAATTTAGATTATTAGCCATTCGACAATGGCAAAAGAAAGAGAAAAATTGAATCTTTAGTTTCTGTCCACACAACATATGATGTCGGCAACAACAACAGCACTGTTGTAGCGATTCAGCAATAGTAAGAAACTCTTTTTGAGGGCACAAAGATGTGCATCTAGCACTTAAACACTTAGATCATAACCATGGTAGGGGAAAAAAAGAAGGATTCTTTTCTTTTTCTCATAGCAGCAAAAATTATTCAGCCCATCAAACTTGTACAACGAAGCCTAGAGGAAGAAGATCCCATGAACTCCAGAAGTGACGAGTCGTCACATACAAACCTGCTTGATACCATGTTAGATTTAGTGAAGGAAGACAGAAGATGAGAGAAAAGTGAAGAGATAGGAAGAAGGGGAAGAGAGAAGGAGAGAGAGTTTGTAAGGTCATTAATAACCTATAACCCTAAAACATGTATTAATAGAATCCGAAAATACAAGATTATAATGATGCCATACATGGCTTGAGGAACAAGTAAACTAAACAATAAACGAATAATTACTAACTGAAGTTCAGTAAAATTACTAAACTACCCTGACTCTTAAAACCAACGAAATCTTGAGCTTCAGCATCACTAAGCTCTCTCCAAAAAAATGGAAGCCAATTAATGTTACTTGGCTGTCCACTTAGAAGGATCTCAGAGATTAAACAATTCTTGTTCCTCATCAAACAATACAATCGTGGAAATTTTTCAGCAATGGACGAGTCACCAATCCATCTATCAGTCCAGAATCAAACCTAAGTCCCTTACTAGGAGCACCCTTCAGATATTTTAGGATTTGATGAGCAGCATCCAGATGAATATTTCGTGGCTTGTCCATGAACTGATTTCCACACTAACTGGAAATGAATTATCAAGGCAAGTCACCGTGGCACAAATTTATTGTCCAACTAGCTGCCAGAACATTGTCACATCAGCTAGTTGTAGAATATCGTTGCTTTGTAACTCCAACCCCATACCCATAGGTGTAACCGCTGGTTTTGCCCCCAAAAAAATGTACTTGTGCAACATGTCCATGACATATTTCTTTAGTTACAAAATAGTGGTCCCCCTCTGCGGGCAAGTATAATATTTAGGGAAGCGACATAAGAAACCAAGATCCTTAACTTGAAAATGATGAGCCAAGTATTCTTTAACATGAAAGATACCCTTATCATCACTTCTTGTTAGCACAATACCATCAATATAGACAACAAGTACTGTCCGTCTAGTGGATCATCACAATATAAATTGAGTGGACAATGACTTCTTCGAAAACCATACTGTTGAACATCTTGACTGAATTTATCAAACCAGGCATGGGACTTTGCTTCAATGCAACCTACAGACTTTTGGTTCCTCACCTTGTATAATATATCCTGGTGATTTTGTTTTTTATGAAAGTTCTTCTTAGAGGTCACCATAAAGAAATGCATTCTTAATATTTAATTGATACAAAAGCCAACACTTGTTAATAGTTGTAGAGATTAATATGAGAACAATATTTAACCTTGCTACAGGGGCTAAAATATTAAAGAAGTCACACACAAAAAAGTTGAGTATACCCTTTCGCAAAAAGTTTGGCTTTGTATCTGTCTAATGCCCCATCTGACCGATATTTCACTGTATACACCCACCGAAAACCAACCACAGATGCACCCTTGGCCTACTCAACTAGTGTCCACGTGTCACGCTCCTAAGTGACTGCATTTACTCATCCATTGCTAATTTCTACTCGGGAGAAGCTAAAGTATGAGAAAGACAGGTAGGAGTAGAACTATGTAACAAGGAAAGTGCAAACTAACGATAATGAAGAGCAAGTGAGGTAAACGAGACATTGTGAAATAGGATGTTGAGTACTACTATGTTTACCTCTTTAAAGGGCAATAGGAAGATCAAGATCATCAACAGGCAAACTCGCAGGCTCTGAAGATGATGGTTCTACTTGCAGTGGCAGCTTAAATTTAGGCTAGTTATTGCTTCGAGTGTACACCTGTAATGGACGGTCAATGATAAATGGATGCGAAATAGTAGACTTAAAGGAACAACGTGGATAATCAAACACTGGAAGAGGCAATGGTGGTGAACTGTAATAGATAACTCAGCTGCACCATAATAAGGTATGTGTTCAAAGAAAATTACATCTATAGACACATACATTTTCCAGACTGGGTCAATGCACATGCATCCTTTTTTTATTTCAAGGATACCCAAGAAATGCATTTGGTATCTCATGGTGAAAATTTGTCTTGCAAATGACCAGTGTTATGAACAAAGGAAACACAACCAAACACACGTGGAGGATGATTAAAAAGGGTAGCCTGTGGAGGAGAGGGACTTTACCCTGAAGAATAGAATAGGGCATACTATTTATCAAAAAATAAGCAGTCAGAATAGCATCACCTAAACGTTTTGGAAACATTAGTATGAAGCAAAAGAATCCGAATTACTTCAATTAAATTATGTTTTTTATATCAACCACTGGGGAGGGGGGGAGTAGAAGGTGGAGGGGGAGGGAGAGGCAAAGTGGGTGGAGGGGAGGAAGAGGGTGTGCCAAAATGAAGGATCAGAAATACCATTATGCTTAAACCTAACCTAAAGATGTTAGAAACATGATGCAATATACAAAATATTAAATCGATGGACTCCTAGCAACGTAAGTGCTTAAACCTAACCTGAAGGTGTTAGAAACATGATGAAATATACAAAATAAAATTGGACTCCTAGCAACGTAAGAAAACTTTTTAGAATACTTTTAGAACTTATTTTGATACTGTGGTCAGGAACCAAATAATCCTTGCGGTTACACTCCCGCTGGAGTTTGAGCATAGCTATAAGCAAGGCACAATTTGGACACCGAAAATGTAATTCCTGCAGGATAATAGCTTTTGTAAGTATATGAACAACCAATCTGAAGACCAAACAAATGGGGTAACAATATTTCTACGAATCAAAATGGGTTGGATAAAGGATGACACACTTCTATGCGTTTAGTACTCTGATGAAACTGTCAATTGTTGGCAATATAAATAGCAGTTTGGTTGTCACATTTTAGATTATAGGCTTGTCTCGAGCCAACCCAAACTTTATTTTTAAATTACTTCCTACTTGAAAATATGACTAAGATCAAGTTTTTTGTAATCTTCTTCCACAAGTAAGCCATGTACTACGTCACTTTCTTCAGTCTCTCACTTTTTCTTTTTCTCTTTCTTTCTTGCTTCTCTTTGATCTCATCTCACTGCGGCCAATTTTTATCTACCCTCTATGAAAAGGTAAAAATGCTCTTGATTTGCACTATTTAACTAACTTTAATCTTCATTTTAATAGTCATTTTTCTCTGTTTTTATAATACTAAAAATTTCAAAGAAAAGAAAATAATTACGGCAGAAATAGGTGGAAAGGAAGAGCTTCAAGTTGCAGGGGGAATACATATTGCAGCTGTTATATAAGATCTTGAGATGGCGAGGCCTGCTAAATTATCAGCAAGATGATTTGCTGATAGTTGATGTTTTTCCTTGTAACGTCAATCTTTAAGGACAAAGAATAATTTCGTCAAAAGCATGTCTGAGATGCCAACTATGGATTGAAATTCCTATGGGGCGAGGTTTTATTTTTGTTATGTTTTGTATTGTCTAATCTTACTAAATCCTGCACAGTAGGATCTGTTATACAAAGATTAAACACTTGTAAAGTGATTGAAGCCCATAAAATCCACTGTCCTTTTCTTTTGTGATATTTTTTCTTCACTTACTCCTTGGCATTGTCTCTTCTTTCTCTGCTTTTATCAAGTTTCTGGTTATATGACACTCTAGGCTAAACTATATTTTAGCACCATTTTCTTTTCTTGGAAATCATTTGATCGTGCCTTCTTTTGACTCACAGGGTGTCCCATTGTTATATGTGCCTCTTGAGATTGTTATGTCAAAGTATTATGGGGAGAGTGAGCGATTACTTGGTCAAGTATTCAGTCTTGCAAATGACATCCCCAATGGTGCAATAATATTTCTAGATGAGGTACTTGTAAACAATAAGTTTACTGTTGGAGTAATTATAAATATTATCACAAAAAATAACAAACCCTTCTGTTGAATTTGGTTGTGTTTATGTAGGTTGATTCCTTTGCAGCTACTCGAGATAGTGAAATGCATGAGGCAACCCGCCGAATCCTTTCTGTGTTACTGCGGCAGGTGCAACACCATTTCTTTCATTCTCTTTTGCCTGTCCGTTCATATTTCAATTCTTGGTATGGATATTTGTGAGTGGAAAACAATCGCTCATGAAAAATATATAGGAAAACTAATAGGCTAAATGGTTGTGCTGTACATGTTGTTTATTCCATTATATGAAGTTGGAACCATGCTTAATTTTTAACAATATACTTGTGCTGTTCATGTGTTTGTTCCACTTTGTTATCTTTTTCTATATCATTTTCTACTCATTGTTTTTCTATTCTCCATCTTGTGAACTTGAGCAGTAGGTCAGTAGTCACATGAGATTTAGTGGTGGGAGGCCTTAGGTTCTAGTCTCCACATGGGCAGGAGTTTATCTGAAGTTTGTATTACGGGAGTCTTCATCACTTCACAAACAGAATATATTATTGAATAAAATTGATAAAATAAAAAAATAAAAACATGTTAACTTTAATCCTGGGCCAATAGTATCTTTCCTTTCTATTATATTTTTGTTTAATCCTTCTGTCATTAAAATATGTAGTTTGTGTTTACTTGTTTTTTTTTTTTCAAATGGGTGTGACTTTATGAAGATGGGAATCTTACATGAGAGTGTGAGAAATGTACGAGAAGAGTGAAGAATAACGAATGAGAGAATTCATGGGGGGAAATTGCTAAAATGAGTAGGGTTATGCTTTTGTCATTTGCAATGTGCTGTGCTTTGTTTAGCAGTAAGGTCTATTTAGGAGCATATTAAAGAAGTTATTATCAAATTTCATTGAAGCCCATGACAGCATACTTACATGTGATGAATTTGCAAAGAGGGATCAGATAGTGATTAATTCTTTATGCAAATTCTGTGCACAAGAAGAAGAAACGATCAATCACATGTTACTGCACTAAGTTCAGTAGAACAATTTGGGTTGCTATTTTGTCTAAATTTGGGGTCTCCTACACTATGCTGAAAACTTATGCAAAAATTCTTCAATCAACCTTAGCATGCCCTTTCCCCAAGGTGGGAAAAATCCTATGGATGGCATCCTTTGCAGCAATACCATGGACCATTTGGCTAGAGAGAAACAACAGAACTTTCAACAATACCTCCTATTCCATTGGAGGGCTCATTGTCAAAGCCATGCAAAATATTTTCTTATGGGCTTCCACAGTTAAAGGCATGCCACCTGTACCCGCTGCTGTTCTACGGAAATTTTGGCATAAGATAATCTACTTCAAGTGTCATAAACCACCAGTTATGTGTGAGTGGTCACCTCCACCAGTTGGATGGATAAAAATAAATTTCGATGGGTCCTCAAAGGGCAATCCTAGACCAGCAGGGTATGGAGGAGTGATAAGATGAAGCAATGGACAGATTCTCCACACCTATTCGGGTCCACACGGAATAGCAACCTCCAATGAAGCTGAAGCAACGGGTTTACTCGAGGGGATGAGAAGTGCGGCTGCCCTTTGTAGCACTCCTATTATAATAGAGGGGGACTCCAAATTGACCATTGGATGGGCAATCCATACCATAAATATTCCATGGAGACTCAAATATATTTTTGATGAAATTTCAGAAATCAGCAAGGGATGGAATATCATATGGAAGGTTATACCACGCTCAGCAAATTCACTTGCTGATCAATTGGCCAAAGAAGGTGTAAACAGACCCGGACTTGTTTACGGCAGTACCTTCCCTCTAATATAAAGTGTACCCCAATTTACTTTCAGATCTCAAAGTTTTTTGAAATTTTTGTCCAGCTTTGAAAGCTTTAAAAATCAGATGTAATCCATTATTTTTTATCCTTGAAAAGCAATAAAAGAGCATTTTCACTGTTTAAAAAAAAAATTTCATTGAAGCCTGTAGTGCAGATTGTGAGTTGTGGGTGTTTATGTATTGATTTGCATTTGTTCATTTGTTGTATGTCACACAAGTCATTAATAAAAGACTGTTAGGGTTGAACTAAACTGCCAGCATGATATCCTTTCTAATCTCTTTTCCCATAGAATTCTCTCTCCTATTTCTTTCTCTCTCTCCATTTGCTCCTCAGTCTCTTCCATGTTAATCTTGAACAAGGTATTCCTGCCAGCTTTTTCGCATCTAGTGACAATTTGCAACTTATTCAGGAAAGGGATTCTTCAACATTGGCAATCTAAGTGGTTAAATTGTGAACTTGAGCATAGCTTAGTGGTCACATGGGTGGGTTTTTATTGGAAGGTCTGGGGTTCAAGTCTCCTGGGCACGGGAATTGGAGTAAAAAATCATTTTCCTTAAACGAAAATCTAAGTGGTTAAATTTTCATTTTTTCTCTAAGTTCTTGTGCTTAACCGTACAATTAATATCTCATGCAACAAAATAAATCAGAGGTATGATGTCTTTGTGCACATAACTGGCTGAATCGTGTCTTCCAGCCTGTTTGAAGGATGCACAAGTCCCCAAATTATACCTGTGCTTGGATCGTCACTTAGGGTATTGGTGTCATCCTTTTGTTTTCCTTGTGTTGCTATATATGCTTTGTTAGAGTACTAGAAGACTGGCTGGGATTTGTTATCTTTGATAATTAGGAGTCTGTTTTTGTCGGTTGGGCTGTATATAGTGCCATACAATCATTGGTACTCTTTTTAGTCACTGTGCTTTCTTATTTGGTTGTGGGACCAATTGTATGGCTTGTAAGCTCCAACTCTGATTTATCTGTTTTTATAAAAGTTATTACTTAGGGAAGAGATGCATGGGGTGTTGCTGGCAAAGATCTAGATTACTAGCGAAATGCTTGCAAGGCTTTATAGTTATTCAGTTTATTCAAAACCCCAAATCCTGATTTGTCATCTAGTCAAAAGCCCTAATGTAGATTTTTCGTCTTAATGGTAATCATGTTGGTACTTTCTCTCTTTTGCTCTTTCACTCTAATTTTGATTTTATTGCTTCTACTTATCAACAAATGCTCTAAGTTGTTTTAGATTTTCTTGCTCTAAATGTGCCATTTAATTTTTACTGTTAAATTTTCTGTCGCACAATTCAGTTGAACTTAGCTTTCACCCTCTTGGTCTCTTTTACTCAAATTTCATCTATTTTTTGTTTATATTGATATACAGTCAAGCATCAGTCTTATGTTGTATTTTTCCTGATTCTCCTACTCCAAATGCTGCATTTCTGTTATGAAATTTTCTGCGTTTTTAACCTTGAACTCCGTCTTTCTCCCTCTTTCTATTTCACTTAAAATTTTTAATCTTTCTTTTACTTCCGAATTTTCTTCATTTCATCCGCTTCGTAGTTTTTTCCATTGGCGCTGAGCCAATGTCAATGGTGTCAGATTGGGTCCTTGAGTTTGAGCTACAAAAACGTCAATAGCATCCCCTCAACATTTGCACTGAGTTTCGGTAACTTTTGTAGATGCAGCGCCAATGGTGTCGAGAGTCCTCCATTGCTATTGACGCTCCTTTTCCCGATTCTGGCTGGCGCCAGATACTATAAATTGCCATTGTTCCTTGTTTTTTTCGTTTTTTGTCTGTTTTACACCAAATCTCCTCCATTGGCCTCTTCACCTCAAATTGTCTTTGTTCCTGCTAAAATAAGGTGAAATTCACGCAAAATACACAGAAAATTCCAACAAAAATGGGTCGGAAATAAGTTATAAAAATTTACTAATTAAATAAACTTATGAATTTGCTTGGCAAACAAAAAGATAAAAAGAAATTTAAAAAAAAAATAGAGGAAACTAAGTATATATTTGCCGTCCATTCATCTTTCGGTATATTGTTATATCAGCTAGTGGTAAATTATCTTCATCATGGAAGTCCAATGCCATGTCCATAGTATTGCTAGTTTCACACCCAACAACCCATACTCATGCAACATATCCATGACATATTTTCTCTGAGATTATAGTAGTCCCTCATCTTACTTTGGGCAACCTCTATGCCGAAGAAGTAACAGAATCAAGATCTTTAACCTGAAAGTGGTAGCCCCGGTACTTTGTAACTTGACAAATGCCTTCTCCATCACCCCCTGTCAGCACAATTTCATCAACATACACAACAAGCACAAACAGTCCAGTGGATTGTTTCAATATAAATAAGGAAATAAATGAATAAATCCTATTTAACCTAAGTAGTATCTTATAAATGTTTCTGTCCTGTTCTTGTTTAAGCTGAGCAATTTCTCCCTACTAATCAGTGCTGCTCTTACATTTGTTTGTTATGGGAATATGCTTGCAGATTGATGGATTTGAGCAGGATAAGAGGGTTGTTGTAGTAGCTGCAACAAACAGAAAGCAAGACCTTGATCCGGCTCTCATCAGGTACTTGTGCAATTCAGGGTATATATATGAGGTGGTTGTTAGTTGGCTGCTTTTGCTATTGATTGTGTTTGCCTGATGAAGTTTCAACTTTTGTCTTTCAGTCGTTTCGATTCTTTGATTACTTTTGGACTGCCTGATCAACAGACTCGAGAGGAGATTGCGGCCCAGTATGCTAGACATCTAAACAAGTCTGAACTAGCTCAGTTTGCTGTACTTGCTGATGGGTAGGTCCTCGATGAATATAGTGATTCTGTTGCAGTGGTTGCATGAAAAGTTTTTCTTTGAGTTGAATAATCGGCTGGAGGAACCTCTTGATCTCTGATTTTCCCTTTCAGTCGCGTTGTTGTTTAGCTCCTGGTTTATAAGGAATGGACTCAAGCATGGGTCCTGTATTATTCTTTAATATGATACTTAGATCCTAGTGCACTCTGCATTAGGTTGTAGGCTTTATGGTTGCTGTATCAAACGAGTGCATAAGTGGGGTAAGAATATACTGTTTGGCATATGAATGCTCCCTTCTTCTCAAAGAACATTATCAGCTCACGGATAAAGACATTTTTGTTTAGTTTCTAAAATGTCAAAGAAATGTTACCATTTAAAGAATCTTGATGGGTCCGTGGTATAAGTAGCTCTTGTTTGATGGACTCTTCACCACTGTTCTGTTGGCTTCTATTATATTCAGGATGTCTGGAAGGGATATCAGAGACGCGTGTCAGCAAGCTGAGAGACGCTGGGCTTCAAAGGTAGTAACTGGTTCTGATTTAGGTCTCAGTTGTTTGACTCGAAAGTATATAAAGTTAAAACTGGCTTTTTGAATCGTGATGTTAGATAATTAGAGGTAATGTACCCGATGCTACGGAGCAAGGACGTCTACCTCCAATTCAAGAATACTTGGAGTGTGCAGAGCAGCGGAGGAAAGCTCTTTCCGACATCTCAGAGAAGAAGAGCTTGAAAGAAACTTCTGGCGCTCTATCTAAGAAGCAACCTTTAGCATTAGCTTGACGGGGAAGATTTTAAAGTTCTTTGCTTGCAAAATGTGGAATCAGTACCATCTTTACCTTTTGCACTATTAGCATCTTCTCTCATCTGATGTAGATTAAACCTAGAAAAGATATTTAACTAGCACTTCTAATGAAGGGTTTTTCTCTCTATTTGCAAAGAAGACAGATGTTTAATAAACTTAGATGTTCGTTGCTCAATCCCATTTCTATGGTCACTAAGGATGCGTGTTATTTTCTTCCATGAGTAGTGTCTTTTTACACAAGCTCGTGAACATCAAACTGGAAAAATTGGCAATTTGTCCCTATAAGCTCCTTATCATACTATTGTTTCGTATATATGGTTGACAAGACTCCCTCTTCAATTTTACACCTTTCAAATGTCCTTTCAGATTTCCTGCGGTTTAATTTTACATCTTTCAAATGTCCTTAAACACTAGTGTTTATGGCCAAGACAAATGTAACCCATGCAGTCGGTTTGTCCCTTGCAAAACGATCCAAGTCCCAGCGTGCAATTGATAGCCTGTTTGACTATCTTTATGGGATGGTATGTGATGCTTGTTAGCATTGATCGAGCCCATGAATGTGAAGAGTCGGTGTCAAAAAGCAGAATAATTATTAGACTACGATCTGAGATGGCCATCTTTGGAAGACATGAGAAATACACCTATCAGATGAATAATTTTGCATGGGAACAAACAGGAGACTAATATATATTAGCATACTTTCATCAGAATCTTCAATCATTAAATTAATTTGTACTTCAGGATAATACCAGGATTTAAGGTTAATTCATTATATAAAATGTAGAATAAAATATTTTGTTTTAATTCATCCTTATTTCCGTTTAAGATGGAAATGTTTTTAAGTCGTATCAAGGAGTAAAGTGATAGAACATTGATAGAAGAGAGAATCAAATCCTATTTCGTAGAAGGAAATGAAAAAGACTGTTAGCTATTGTATAGAATTTATTTTAAAAGAATTTGATGGAAGAGACTATCACGAGAAAAAGAAATTCTCCCCTAAAGATTAAGGGATTTGGTTGAGGAAAGCAACAAGCCACTGTTTTCGGTTGATTCTTACAACTATTCAGGTATGCGTCTGGTATCAGACATGATTGGTATCAGGCGTGTGATTCGGATTATCAAAAAGATCCAGAAACAGAAGTTTGGCCGCCGGATTTTGAAGTTTGGCCGGCCGGATTTCGTCGCCGTTTGGAGGCGAGATTAACGGGGAACAGTCGCCGACCTTCAGCTGACCGTTTCGTACCTTTTTCCAACCGTGATTGGAGGTGAATCAAGTGCTACTTCTTTTTCCCAAAAAATAAGTAATCTCCCAATAGAAATTCCAAAGAATTCTTATCCTTTCTAGACTTTACAAACTTCCTATTTTAATGGAACAAAATTTATAGATAACCATATCTTGTTAGATATTGGAGCATCTCAAAATCACGTAAGTATAAATAGGACTGGAACTTTAAATCAATGTAAACTCTCCCGTATAAAATATCAAAATCATAATGGCCAAGTCGTACAAATGGACTCTGAGGTCTTGGTTCCCAGACAATTTGAAGATAATGAGATCATTATACCTTGTTATATTGATCCATTAATGATAGTGTCTTCCTATGACATTTTACTAAGATATTCATTTTTAACTAGTTTGTTAAATTATGAGATAACTTCGAAAATTTACCAGGATCCATAAAGGACAAACTTTTAGTTGTCCAAGATCATGAAAACCCAAGGGATTCCCCTAGGTGTTTTAATTCAAATTTCAATAAATAATTTAATGATTTGTGCATTAATAGATACTGGTGCAGAAGTCTCCATTGGAAAGAAACATATTTCCAAGAATTGGAAAAATGATGGGAAAGTAACAATCAGAGGTATAAATGGTGTCTCTGATTCAATTGGCTATCATGATCAACAAGAAATTCTCATGGGATCTAAAAACGTCAAGGTACCCTGAATCATTTGTTTTCATACAATTAGAAATGATTTACTGTGAGGAAACAACTTCGTTCAATGTTTCCAATATTACAAACAGACCACTAATATGGTCAGTTTTCTCACCAACCTGTAACCATTGGTTACACATACCATGAGTATTCAAACCTTATAGAGTTCAGCCCTCACCGCATGGTGAAAAGGATAAATTAATGAAAATCCCACCAGAAATTTCAACCTCTTATTCAAAAATTTCAAGTAAAAATATTTCTTTAAGAAGCTCTGAACTAATTTCTCATATTAAATTTTCACTATGGAGAAAATCCTCTCCAATTTTGGGATCCTTCACATCTGAAGGCAGAAATTAAACTAACTGAATTAGTGATCATTAGGGTTAAACCTATGATGTACACTAACAGTGACTGAGAAGAATTTGCGACCCAAATTAGTGAGCTCTTAAATAAAAAACTAATTCGCAAATCCTACAGTCCACATTCTAGCGCAGCCTTTATGGTTAGGAATCATGCAAAAATTTTAGAAGAAAATCTGGAATGGTAATTAACTATATGAGTCAGAATATGTGAAATGAGAAATCTCGATAGACAAAGCAAAGAAGTTTGGAGTCCAATCTATTGTGAACAAATTCCTCATGCAACTCAATGGGGTTGTAAGACTGATAACAGCAAGAAGAAAGGAAGGAGAACTTCCCGACATTCCAAAAAGAAATTCTATTAAAAAAAAACATTTCAAACGTTTTTCAAAAGATAAGGCAAAACCAAAAAGAACTTATTTTAGGAAAAAATCTATATATCAGAAGAAAAACAAAAATTGAAAGTACTATAATTGTGATGAAATAGCATTATGCAAATGAATGTCCAACACCTAAGAAGCAAATGAATGTCCAACGCCCAAGAAGCAAATGAATGTCCAAAACCTTTGATGGATACTTTCTTCCTAACAAAGACTGTTTAATTAATTTAGCAAGAGGAAAGAATTTTTTTTCTAAATTTGACTACAAGTCAGGATTTTTCCGAATCAAAATGGAGGAAAAATCTATTTCTCTCACTACCTTTTCTACTCTACAAGGTCATTACGAATGGTTAGTAATGCCTTTTGGATAAAAAATTGTTCCTCAAATTTATCAACGAAGAATGGATTAATCTATTTTTAATAAATACCATGAATTCATTTTAGTTTATGTTGAAGATATTCTAATATGCTCCTCAACTTTAAAAGAACATATTCAGTATTTACGCATCTTTTCTAAATTATGTTGCGACAATGGAATTATAATCTTTGAAAATAAAGCTATTTTAAATATATCTCAGATAGAGTTTCTCGGATTTCATATTTCTTCAAATGGTGCAATCAAAACTCACATTTCTAAAAAGATCTTGACTTTTCCACACGTTTTAGAAAACAAAAAACAAATCCAACAATTTCATGGATGTTTAAATTATGCCTCAAGTTTTATTAATGAATAAAAGAAATTTACACATCTGATTTCCCAAGTTACTTTAGACAATATTGTACTACATGATGAACTCTAGAGCACAAAGGATGTGTTAAAAAGATTAAGCAAATTTGTGCTAATCTTCCTTTACTTGAATTACCATATGATACTGACAAACTTATTTTACTATGTCAAACATCTAATGAATATTGGGCAACTATTTTAAAAAGTAAAATGATTTCAGTATTGTAAATTTTATTGTGAGTTTTTACATCCATTTGTGGTTGTTTAGCAGGCAGCCTAGTTGGTAGTTCCCAACGTATCTTTAATCTGGACTACCAACGAGGACGCCGAGTCATGCTATAAACCCTCACAGTAAAATTTGGCAATACGGTTATCGCCACTCTTTTAAAATTATATTTGAATAAAATCTGCAGATATGCTCAATGAAGTTTTAATTTAGCTGAATTAAATTGTGCAGTTCATTAAAAAACAATAATTGCAATTATTAGAGGAATTAAGAATTTCTCCTTATTTATCAAAGGAAAAAGAATTTTGGTTTTAACAGATAATTCTGCAATAAAAGCATCAATCGAGAAAAAAAACATTAAGTGAACCACAATTTAGAAAATTAAATCAATAGCAAGTCTTTATTTATATGTATGGATTCGAAATCCACAACGTAAAGGGAAAAGACAATTTCTTAGCTGATTTTCTTACAAAAAATATGTTTTTTCTTTAGAATAATTAATACAGATTTAATTCTCATGGGTGCTGTCCCACAAGAAGGGTTTCGTTCCACAAGAATGCTTTCGTCCCACAAAGTCTAAATCAGTCTTAAGCTGATTACAGAGTCTTTCGGATAATAAAAGGGTTTCGTCTCACAGTTTTACAAAACTATAATCGTAACAGTTCCGTCTTTTAGACATTAAAAGGGAATTTCCCACGGTTTCACAATACAATAATTGTGACAATAACAATATGGAAAATTCAAAATCCGAGATGGTGAGACTTACAGAACTTGATGATGTTGAAGAAAGAATTTAAATTTTTTAGGGCAGTCTCGATTCTATAATTAAATCTTTCCAAAAGAATTTTGCAATATTCAGGAGTCTAAATTCTTCTATGAAGAAGCGAATTGACGGACTTGAGTAAACCTTGCCAAACAGTGCTGACCAAGCAGAATCCCAAAATATGCCAAGAATCCCTAACTGATCAGGACGAAGAAATTTCACTACGCCCTATTATAAAAAGAACCACATTCAGAATTGATGAATCCTTTGCTCGAAGAGATCTGATTTGCAAAAGACAACTACTTGGAATTCGCCTGGGAAATTTATCAATTCAGGGATTCTCCTACAAGTTTCATGAACAAAGATCGACCTATGTATCCACGAATTTCTTCAAAAGCAAAGGAAGATCTACAATTTATTGCTAAGATTGTGTCGTACGAATTCATAAACACAATTTATCTTGGGAAATATCTTTTCTAAATTACCTGCCTCTTTGATGATTTATTTAAAGAGACAGTAAATTGAAACTCTAATGGTCAGTCTATCTTTCTCCGCTTTCTAACAATTTTTCCAGAATGGGAGAATTTAGAGTATTTACAAGGATACCATGAGATTTCCATTGGATTATGTGGAAAAATTTCTTTGACATTGGAAATCTGCATCGGACTCCAATTCTCAATAGAAATTAGTCAATTATTATAAGAGCCCAAGGAATGAAGGCCCTTTCCCAAGGCATGAAATTTTTGCTCACACAAAATAAAAGAACCATCGCGAAAGGAGAAAATTGGTTTCTCATCACTGATGAAGTTTCTAATCATCATGACTGTCATCTCTCTACATTCAAAGACCTGATCATTGGTCACGAGTTTCCCTGTTCAAGAGAAACTCAAAAATCGCATGTGAGTTACTTGATTGTTCACATGTAACAAAGACGATGACCACGACATCAATCTGGTAGTCCCAACCAAGATAAAAATGTAACTGGACAAATGTAATTTGACGGTGGTTCCGACGTCTTAAAAAATTTGGTGAACAGTTGTTAGGGAATCTTCCAATGACGCTCTTCACTTCATTCGGCATCGCAGAAAAATCAGAAGAGAGTTCGAGGATAGCAAGTACATAAAAGTATTCCTAAGTAACTATTGTATGCTTCCAAAGAGAGATGGAAGTTGTAATCTTTTCATGAGATAATATGAATAAAGAGTAGTGCCGATATGGGCTACTTTTCTTTCCAAAAGTCTTTCAATCTTGAATGATTTGAATAGTGTGATTTTTTTAAATCGATTCTTTCATAAAGAAGAGAGAAAAGAGAGGATTTTGCTGAAGTTGTTTGCATAGGAAGGAATCATAGTTCAGAAGATCGGAGTAGAAATTCTTGAAGAAAAGAAGGAACCAGAGAAAGCCATAAGTCGAAGAGAAGGGAAAAAGTGCCGCTTAGGCAGGAGGCCGCTAAGGTAACAAAGTACCCAATGAATAGGCAAATTGGCGAGAAGTATCGGTTCGATTTGTTCTACAAAATATTCTACAAAGACCGTTCTTAAAAATCGCAGAAAACGATGCAATTCCTGAAATGACCAAAACAATCAGCAGAAAGTTATCATTTCTATCTTCTACAAATTCGAGTTTATTCAAATATGTTTTAATGAAAAGATAAATAGGAAGAAAAGAAATTATTCCCGAATAATATCCATATTTTATATTCTTTAAAGTTGCTTAAAAACATTGCTGCTAATTAAAAAATTTTAGAATGATTCTTCATAACGAAGAATTCGAAATAAATTTGACCCTAGAATCTATAGGAGAAGATCGTTTAAAGTTTGTTTTATTCATTCTTCGAAAGTTGTCTCAAAAATTAAAACAAGTTATTTTACTCAATATTTTAATTAATTAATTTGCCTTAAATCCAGACTGGTATTATCCTTAAGGAGATATTGATTTATTGATTGAAAATTCTGATTAAAGTTATTCTAAATTAGAGTTAGACGACGAATTTAATGTTTTCTCTTTGGGTGATATTTAATGTTTTGCTTTCATTTCAACTTTACTTTTAAATTATTCTTTTTCCCCCCCAAAAGTTAAATGGTATCAGAGCCATGTTTTCCTCGGCAAATATTCTATATCAAATAAGCTATTGTTAATGTGTATCCGCTTTAAGTACAAGTCAAGTCAAAGACAATACGACGAATGGAAGGTCCTACCTGCTAAGTTAATACATCTTTCTTTACAATAAGTCATTGCGCAAATTCGCCAGCAATAGTCTCCAAAGTATTATTTCTCTATGTGCTTAGTTCTCGGAGAAATAATATTAGGAATTCACTTATTTGAAAATTTTATCAGTATCTTAATAATAAATTATCCAAAATTTCATCAAACCTTGCAAACAAGTGAAAGATTTGATGGTTCAGGATATGCCATTCCCTATCCTTGGACACCAATAAGTTCGAACTAGCTCGATTTCCTTCAATCTATTTGATAAAAATTATTTTCAAAATGGAATTTGATTCTGAAATTATTTATATACATGTCTCCTTTACTTATAAGAAAAACTATGGGAGATCAAAGATTATTCCTGACTTTAATCGCACTTCGAGAATTGCCAATGGATTTAAGCCAAGAAATTTTTTTTCATTTATTATGTCATGAAGTACCAGATTTTGAAACAGATTCTTTTGACGAATGAAATTTTATGCTCGAAGAATATGATTCAGATTATCTTGATAATTGGGATAATCTTTCTCTCAATAGTCATAGAGATAATTAATAATTCTTGTTTTTAACCTTAGATGGAATCTGTAGTTTCCATTTTGAACGAAATGCTTCTTGAGGTAAAACCCTCCAAAGTGATATGAATTTGATAAAAAGTCTTTCTTCAAACTAAATTTGAAGATTTTGGTAACCGATTTGGGAAACCAAGAGAATCTAGAATTAAAAAATACAGAGAAATAATAGATTTCGTTCTTGGAAAAAAAATCAGAGAATAAAAGTCAAAAAAGTTTCTTTCAAAAGTGAAGAAATTGGAGCTTTGCTGGTGCCGAGAAGAAGAATTTTAAATCCTTTTAGAAAAAGAAGAAAAGAAAAGATTTGAACAAACTGGTGTTTTAACTTCTTCAATAATAAAGACTTTTATAGATCCTGAATAAATGGAAGATTATCTAGATGACCTATGTGAAAATTTTAGCAATTTAGATTTTCTTGATTCATATGAAATTCGTATGAATCAGTCAAGACCAGCCTCTGGCCCTACTGACAAGGAAACCGAATTCAAGGCTTTAGGAAAAAGAAAATTTCGAAGGAGAAAATAGTCATCCTGAAAGTTTTTCTCGAAATACTTCTCCTAATTTTTATCCAAAAACCAATTTTCCAAACCGTCCGAAACGAGCCAATTATGAGAGAATCTATAGATCTGAGAAATATTCAGATCTATTTCAAACCCAAAATATGAGTTATTTTCACCATTTTACTGATCTCCTCCCATATATATGTGCCCTCTTTTCTCTATATTATTTTAGTTTGAAAATAAACTATTTAATAAATATAAAAACTCCAGTACTCCTCATTGGTGAATTTTCTCGGGGCCTTCACGTTATACATGAAAAGAAAGAAAGTAACCATTGAAATTTGCTTTTTCTTTGGGAGATCAGATGGATAATGAGGACTGTCTTTGCTTTATGTGTCAACAGTACCCCTCTCTGATCTTGTAAAGGAATTATTCCCTCAGGAATAGGGAGTTGATTTATTTGTTTCATTAGACAATCTGTTCCATTTCTAGGTCAGTTTAGTTATAAAAAACGACAATTCACCAGCATATATGTAAGCAAAATTACCCAGTTATGTATTGCACTAACAAAACAATGAAGGAAAAGAAACTGACAGGGCTGTTCAATTAATTTTTTTTGGAGAAGCAGAAAGGATTCTTGGCAGTAAAAGAACAAAACCGAAAAGAAAGAAAAAGAGCCAGCCTTAATTTTCCTCACAAAATTAGTAAACGGACTAAACTCTTTTAGTGGAAAGCGTGCTTCACAACCTCTTTTCAGAGATATTTCTCGACCTTGTACAGCAAACACTTGTCCCACAACGATGACTTCTCGCAGAAAGGAGGAATCTTTCCACTCGAAAACTTGGAAACCTGCAGAATTATTTTGAAAATGGAAATCTGGGCAACAGCGATCTGTCAAGAGTAGGAGCATCGATTGGGAGGGCACTCTGCGAGCTGAAAAGTTGGGTTGTAGTCTGTATGCTTGCTGCGTCTATCGAGTGCACAAGCGGGGCAAGAATATACAGTGTGGCATATGAATGGTCCCTTCTTCTCAAAGAACATTATCAGTAGACGTTTTTCTTTACTTTCTTATAAAATGTCAATTAAGATATGTTACCCTTGGAAGAATTAATCTTGATGGGTTCATGGTATAAGTAGCTGTTGTTTGATTGACTCTTCGCCACGGTTTTGTTGGCTTCTATTAATTTCAGGATGTCTGGAAGGTATATCAGAGACGTGAGTAAGCAAGCTGAGAGACGTTATACGCTGGGATTCAAAGGTCAGTAACTGGTTCTGATTTAGGTCTCTGATGTTTGAGTACTCGAAAGCATATAAAGTTAAAACTGGCTATTGAATCGTGATGACAGATAATTAGAAGTTATGTACCCGATGCTACGGAGCAAGACGTCTACCTCCAAGGCTTGTTTCTGCATTGAAATCGGGTTGCGAAATATAAAACGTTAATTTGTCTCATAAATTAATCTGGACAATCTTTGTCACGTCTTGGCCTAAATGAAGTGATTGTGATCTGAAAGTAACTTTCAGAGAGGAAATTATCTCTACATGCAATAGTCATCCAGATGTTGATGCCTTGACACATTTGTGAAACATTCAAATCATTTCCATGGACTAAATAACTGTAATGAGTCACGTAATGCCTTTGCTCTTTTCATGGACTAAACAGTAGTAATCACATGAAAAAAAAGTAATCATTGAAAAATAATGGTTACTTTACCCCCGTAATTATATTATGCTATCAGCATGCATGGTTAAACCCATAGAATAGAAAGCCAACCAAATAAAAAAAATAAGATAATTATGTATCTATTTCTATTCTCTTTTATTCAAGTCTACTAGTTCATAAGTTGCACTTATATAATTGAGAGAAAAGGGGCTTGGTCAGTCAACCGGGTCCTTGACCAACTTGTCTCTAAAGAGGCAGAGAGTACAATGGTAAAAATATATGAGCCCATTTTCACCATTTTACCTTCCTCCCATGTATATGATCCCTCTTTTCACTACATATATAATTTCAGACGAGTCCTTAATATTAGTGAATTTTCTCGGGGCCTTCACGTGATTCATGAAAAAAGATAGAAAGAAATTAATCATTGAAATTCGCTTTTTCTTTTGGAGGTGTGTGTAATGAGGACTGTCTTTGCTTTATCTGGCAACACCCCGTCACTGACCTTGTAAATGAATTATTCCCTCTCAAGTAGGGAGTTAGGCATTGTATCTCTTTAGAATGAAAAATAATATCAATACTTTGACATTTTAGGGTTTATATGGCCGTCCTCCTGTCAACCTAAGTAGTTCGCATTTAAGATAGTTCCCAAAGAGGATACCACCTAAAAACTCACAGTAAAAAGTCACGGTACCCATATCACCCTCTTTTGGAATAAGCATTTTACTAAGCATACACTTTGTGCACTTCCCCCAAACCTGGCCTGTGGGAGGAATCAGCAATCTGCCATGTATAGCGTGCAAAAGGGCAGTTGCTTTATAAATAAATTCTATCAACATAGAAGAAGCTATCTGTTTAACCTTTTTTTGAAAGGGATAAGTGCCCTCATGGCCCATATATTGACGAATTGTTGTTTATATATATATATATATATATATATATATATATATATATATATATATATATTTATTTTTTTTTTTTTTTTTTTTTTTTTCATTAGACAATATGTTCCATTTCTAGGTTATTTTAGTAAACAAGGCAATTAATCAGCAAATAAGCAAAACTACCCAGCTATATGCACTAACAAAAAAATGAAGGAGACGAAACTGACACGGCTGGTTAATTTCGATTCATGAGAAGGCGAAAAAAAAAAAAGAAAACGAGTCACCCTTACTTTTCCTCTCAAAATTAGTGAACGGAGTGAACTCTTTTAGAGAAAAACGTGCATCACAACCACTTTTCAGAGATTATCGACCTTGTAGATCTAGCAAAAACTTGTCCCACAACTCAAATATACAAATTAAGTAGAGTGCAAGCCAGGACTTCTCGCAGAAAGGAGGAACATTTCCACTCGAAAACTTGGAAACCTGCAGAATTAATTTTGAAAATGGAAATCTGGGCAACGGTGATCCGTCAAGAGTTGAGCATCGACACTAAGGGAGGCACCCAAAGAAGCGGATGTGCAGACATCCAAATGGGTTAAGCGTGACAGCCTGATTCAATCGCCGAAATCGATCTCGAATCCGAAACTGACGGCGGCTCTGGTGGCCTGCAACTTTAGCATCTCCGAAGTCAATGTGGAGTTCCTCTTCAGCTGGGGACAAAGACAAGACAAAGTGCATTATTTAATGAAATTTAATTGCTTTACCTTTCTGGGCGGCCGATCGCTGTCACCGGAAAACAAACAGGAAGAAAGAAGAAGTATAATTCCTCTCCCAATTAGAGAAAAAAAAAAAAGCATTAACGGAGGAGTAATAATGGAGGAGGATGGGTTTAACTGACTTGGATGAAGCAGGTGGTGAGCATCTTCTGGCCTTCCGTTTCGTGGGTCCAGGATTGGGTCGTGGACAGTCCCAGGGATTCAATCATCCGCTGCACTTGACAGAACGCCCCTCTGCCTTTCTTGAAAACCACTTTAATGGAAAGTGTCCGATCGTCGAGTTCTTCCACGTCAAGCTGCGAATACCCACAGAAACGTTACGAACGTTAATAAAAAAAAACCCGAATTGGAAGATCACCCAAGTTCATTGAAAAGTTTTGGTTATAATAATATAATTACTTCAAAAATCTGATGCTGGTGTTTGGAGGAAGCC
Organism: Aristolochia contorta; assembly: GCA_022405105.1. Taxonomy (NCBI): domain Eukaryota; kingdom Viridiplantae; phylum Streptophyta; class Magnoliopsida; order Piperales; family Aristolochiaceae; genus Aristolochia; species Aristolochia contorta. The sequence continues at coordinate 7,983,562 of CM039670.1, forward strand.
TCCTGCCCCGGCGCCGGCGACCCTTCCTCCCCCTCCGGTGACTGAACCAGTAAAATCGATTCGGACGAGGTGGGAGAACTCCTCTCCGAGGAGGGCTGCTCCTGCGCCGATAATTCCGTCTTCAGCCGGTCGATCTCTTCGTGGAGGTTCTGCAAATAGGCCGCCGCGTCCATCAGTATCGACCGCTTGTCCATCTGCAAACACCAAACAAAAAAAACAACCCAAAACATTCTCTCCATGAATATTACATTATTCCTCTGAATCACAACCCATCAAATTAAAATACTAATATGGGTGTCTTTTATTGAAAAGCTAAAAGCTCCGGCTCCGAATATTAGAAAGTTTCACCCACTACCCATAACTGAAATCTGAGCAGTACTGATGAGTGACGAGTTGGAAACCTCGTGCCTCTCCATGATAATTCTCGTGACAGACATGAGCAGAATGCTCGGCTGCCACATTGATTCATTCTAGCTAGTATGTGCCAAAAGATATTCTAAAATATCAAGAAAAAGTATAAGAAAAAAGTATGATATTCAATTATATAGTACTAGTAGTAGTCCTTGTGTGGGTGTGTCAGTCAGCAGCTCAGAATTAATAATAATTTCAGACCATCAAGCGCATTAACTAAATACCAGGCCTCACCAACTTCTGGCTCCATCATCTTCTGGCTAGCTCTTTCAAATTCCCTGAAAATGAGAGTCGAATATTGTTTTGTTTTCCAAGGAGAAGAACCACTTGGAGGATTTCTTTTACTAGAATATGGTATATCGATCATTAAACCGATCCATCGATCGATCGATCTCTGCGACACCCAGATATCGAGAAAAAAAAAGAAAAAAAAAACAGAGTCGTCGAGCTGAGCTAGATTTGATTTCGCAGATCGGAACACGAAAAAATAACAAGAGAGAAAAGAAATGTGTGGTAGTACCTTGGAAATGCAAGGGACGAGTGACCTCAATGCGAGGAGTTGCTGATTCAAGCGGCGTCTGCGGTTCCTCTCGGAGAGCAGATTCTTGCAGCCGCCATTAATCCCCTCCTGATCCAGTCCTGCTCTCTCTCCCTCCTCCATCTCCTCCTCCTCCTCCTCCGCGTTCTCCGCCCTTCTCCCATCCTCCGCCTCCGCCGCCGCCGCGGCCGGAGGCGGCGGCGGCTCCCCGTGGCCTTCTAAGGCGTCGAAAAACGACCCGTACTCGCACTGAATCGGAGAGAACAACGGCCCCGCGTAAACGGAAAACGGACGGGAATCGGCGGCCTCGGTGGCCTCCGGCGACCAGAAACTCAGATGCTCGAACCCGGCCATGTCCCTTCCAGCTCCCATTGACATCGTTCAAAAATAAAATGTACAGAGGGCGAAATATCAATGGACGACGCGCCAAAAGTAAGTAGTGTGCAGAGAGCGGCTCAGAAAAAGAGCTAGCCAGGGAAAGGAGAATTAAGTAGAAAACGACGACGACCACGTGGCAGAGAGGAGATGGTCAATCTCCGACCGACACGTGCACGGATCTCGACGGACGAGCCTATCCGATTTCCATAAGGTTCACGGGGCGCTGCACCTCCGATCCAATACCTGCCCCGTCACCTTTTGATATGCATGGATACTTTAAAAAATTTATTAAACATATCAAAATATTTAAAAACAATTAAAAAATATAATGTTTTTATTAATACAAATATTTAGAAAAATAAACAACATAACTACGTAAAAGACCAGTATTGGTATTAATCAAGTAAGATAAAAAAAAAGGTAGTTATTGTAAAATTGAATTGAAGAGGAGGATATACATACCATTAAAGTTGGGTTTCAATTATAATATATAAAAAAGACCAGACAAAGTAATGAAGTACTAAACGAGAATTATTTTTATTTACTTATCTTCTATATATGTGAGACTAATAACCACCTAACAGCAATTCACTGTCCAATTGTCGAGAAGTAAGTATAAATGGTCATATTATAACAAGCAAAAAAAAAAAAAACCCCCAAAGGTGGAGCTATCAAGACACTTAAGACTTTGAAAAGGATTGCCAAGTTTCAGGTTTTGTTTTTTCACATCCTTTCACACCAAGTGGTATGACTCATTTAGCCCCTTCTAGTCTTGTTTGAACACATTTATATCACAAGTTGTTCTACTATAAAGGAGACAAGTTATAACCATAATATATATTTTCTAAGTTATATATCAGTCTAATTATGTATGCGACAGACAACCCAACTTTGGACAATTTAGACTTACTCGCACAGTTTCATTTATTTGTTTGTTTGTTTGTCAGCAATACGTGCCAACGTTTCTGATCACTTGTTACTTCGGCAGAACGGTGGAAGGTCGATCTCGCGATTCGACGAGTGCACGGTTCGCGACAGACGAGCCTCCGCATATGCCAATCTGATTCCCGTAACGGCACTGTGCGATACTGCCACCGAGACAAAAACCTGCCTTCCCGACCTGTCTGAATAGTACTAAACTAGAACTATCTATCAAATATATGTAAGACTAATAACAAAAAGATACCTATTGTAAAATTGAATCCAAAATCTATCTAATATTACCATTTCAGGTATATTTAAAATTGAGTTTGGCAAAGATGTGTGAAAGGAGAAGGCATCGTTATCTTCTCGTTGTCGCATTGATATTAAAAGACTGAAATGAAGAAAAAGATTGCAGAGTTTCAGTTTTTTACATCGTTTCACACATGGTATGATCAAGTCACCCTTCTTGTCCTGTACTTATAGCACAACTAGTACTAGGAATATAAATGCGTAATAAATAGTACGGGTAAGGGTCTTCCTTTTACCGTTTTCATTTAGCTGACCTTTTACTTGTTTGCAGTTCCATTCTTATAAATTCTAAATCATTTCATTCGATGATTATCCGATTTTCAGATGGCTATCAAGTTATAAACTCAAAATAATTGCAAAAATATAAAAACTGTCAAAAAATGAAAAAAATTAGGAAAAATTATCCAAAAACATATCAAATGAAATACTATCTAAAGTTACAACACAACATCTTTTAGCAAGAAATTAGACATTTGTACAAAATTTGATGTTTGCAAAAAAAAAAGATATTTATTACTCTTACTTTTAGATTAAAGGGTGCTACCCTAATTATGATGTATGATACTATGACTTATGATACCATGAGTCAATATAAATTGACTTCTAATAAATAAAAAAAATGTAAAAATGTTTAAAATTCTCTCTTAACTTTTCAACTCTACCAATTTTTATGTTTGGTAATAAAAACCTATTTGTATGGATATTACGATTATAAACATAAAAAATTATAAATTTACGATTAAACTAAGTGGATAGATAAATTTACCATATTACCCTTATTTCAAAGCTAATTCGTTAAAACGGGTTTGAAAATTTTATTACCATTTCCGTTCCGTTTATTAAATAATCGGCTCCTGTTTTGCGAGCTAGACATTATGATAAACCATATTATATTTTTTCTAAGTTACATATATCAGTCTATTTATGTATGCCACGAACAACCCAACTTTGACAATTTTTTTAGAACCCAATTCCACGGTTTCATTTATTTGTTTCCTTTTTTCTTTGTTTCTTTGTTTCTTTGTTGTTGGATACATATAAACTCAACAAGAATACATATCACTGAAACCCAAGAATGTAGCAATACGTGCAAGAAGTTTCGTCCACTTACTTCGGTTATATATATTTAACTCAGAAAATATATGTTTAATAATAAAAGAGAATCTCATGAAACTTTGTAAGGATCTTGTAATATTTGAGTTCATTTAAATAACTATGATAGATAAATGGAATATTTTATATAACACATGAATTGAGAAATTTCTATTCATATACAATGTTATTAATTTGTAAAAATTAAGTTATTTATTTCATTTCTGTCGACTTATTTGTGAAACTAGTTAAAGAATGAGTAATCAGGTAAAACCAGGGAAATTACTCATAAGAAAAAAATATGTTGAATTTGTATAATATTTAGAGATGATCTAGGAGAAAAATCACATTTATCATGTATATGCAATTGAATCCGAACAAAAACATTGATAACTAAAAAATATTTCTTTTGTTAAACACCATTAGATAAACAATCACGTACGAAAGAGAGCTGGAGCTATCACGATATGTCTTAAGATCAGTACTCCTTTGGCTTTTCCTCTATTAATTTTCGCCAACCAGAAAGATTAGGCATCTAAATTAGGGAGGAAGCAATAATATCGCTATCGCCTCTGTACCCGCATTGACTTTGAAAGAGTGAAATAATTTCCCCGGAAGAAAAAAATTTGCCAAAGTTTTGGTTCTGTTACATCTATTTCACACTTTGTATACAACGTCAACGACCTCCTTAAAAGCTTAAAAGCTTAAGCACTGATCTTCATTAAATACATTTATAGCACAATAAGTACTCAAATTAATGATCATACCATTTCATTCATTAATAGTACAGCTTCATCTTAATTTGGTCCGTGGGTGCAATTATTCTCACTCGTTCACATCGCCTTGAAGCCAAGTTGAATAATACTATGTACATAGCTGCCGTTTACTGTTTTTGGGCAGGGCCCCCTCACGGGACATTATTTTAATACAAAAATTATAGGCATCAAGATCAAGAGAAAATAACGTGGTGTCCACCTTATGGTCAGGTCAAAGATAAAGTCGGATTTTTTATTAGAATGTCACGGGGACAACCACACAACAACGATGTAAAGGTTCACAGTAAAATATGGTAGTACTGATATTAATATTATTTTCATTATTTATATATATATACCTTGTGGATTTCTCTCTGCACATTAAATATTTTAGAGAAAAATTCCGCTTCAAAGCATTGACACTTGACATGTATACACTTAATTTAATCAGTTGGGTATCAATTAAACACATGTCGACGTGCATTATATTAGAAAACGGTGAGTCAGGTCCACTACTGACAAGGAATCTGCTTAAGAAACGACATTTTGTATTAACGCACGTTTGTGATATAATTCGTCCAACTCCGAAGAGCCACAAATCCGGCCTCGATGCTCTGCTCAGTCTGGTCCCCATTATTGACACCTCTCCAGTACTGCTGTCATTATCTATTTCCCATTATAGCTAGCTCCAATCTGGATCGATCCGAAAAGAATTAAATGCATGCTCGTTCTCTACTTTTAGCGAGAGTCGAAAACTATACATGGCAGAACGATCAAAAAAAAGCAATGGGATCACAAGCTAGCTAGTAGTAACCTTACGTGCTTTGATCTACTATCCTAAAGATTGAATAATATTATGCAAGTTAAAAATATGGGGTACGTACTAACCGCGTCTGTAATGATCTGCAGAGACGTACGCGATCCCAAATGCCGTGGAAGAGACGACGACCGAGTTTAATTCCTTTACGTGGGAATAATTATTTCCAGGTTGAATCTAATGCAGCTGCATGCATTATTGATGAGAGCGAGGATGGCAGTCAGTGTCGGGGTACGTAGAAGGAATCATATATTAAAAATATATTAAAAATATTTAATTCTATTTTTCATGCAACACATTGAAATACTTGCAATGTGCATGTCACCAATACTTGCAATGTGCATGTCACCAATACTTGCAATGAGTTTCTGATCACTTCTTACTTTGGTTATTTTTAATTAATTCAGAAAGCATATTATGATTAATAATAAAAAGAGAATGATCTGAAACTAAGGGTCTTGTAATATTTGAGTTTATTTCAATAACTACAGATGCGAGATAATTAAAAGGAATATTTTATGTAACACGTCATCAATAATAGAGTAATTTCTATTCACATATGGTGTTATTTATATATAATTGATGCCTAACAATAACATTGATATCTAAACATATTTATTTTGTTAAACAGTACCAATATTTGATAAACAATCACGTGCACGTACTAAAGAGTGCCGGAGCTTTATTGTATATATTAATTAGACATGACATAAGAGTACGTACTCTTGTGGCTTTTCCTCTCTTAATTATTAATTTTTACCAACAAGAAAAATTCGCCATTCAAAGGGAGGAAGCAATATCGTTATCCTCCCTGGGCCTCTCTGTGCTCTGTCGTATATATGTACCACCTTGACTTTTTTGAAATTAGGACTTCACGAAAAAAAATCGTCTAATTTCACGCTAATTCGTACAACTACCTTCTTAAAATCTTAATAAAGTACTAGGGTACCAATCTTCATCAACTTAATGATCACAGCAGTTCCTTCATTACAATACAGCTTCATCTTTGGTGCGGGGGGGGTGGGGGTGGGAGGGGTGCACTCTTTATTGTATATTCTCTCTAAGTCGTTCACATCAGCTTTGATTAAATAATTTAAGCCATATTAAATGTTTCTTTCAGCTTCTGCTTTAATTAATAATTAGTTGTTATATCGGTGAATCAGGAAGAAGATTAATAATATTATCCATTATAATAGCAGGGAATTGATTAAGACACGTGATTAAGTAAGGTTGGTTTAAAACCAGGACGAGTACGTACTAGGTGGTGAGAGTGAAACAGTAATCGTCCCGAGGATCACGGGTGCGCGGCTCCTCGTGTGCGATTTTTATTCCCGAAAGGTGGGGCACCGCCCCGCGAACTCGGGAAGTCAAAAGAGACACGTTTCTTTTCTTTTTTTAGGCAGGAAGAAGCGGCGCGTCGGGTTAAATATTGTCTGCTGACTCGCGAGTCACCCCAACTGTTAATCCCGATTCATAATTTCCTAGTTCCTATCCCGGAAAGAAACAAATTAATTAGCTGCTTTTCTTTTTTATCTTAAATTAATTAGCTGGACCAATCAATTAGACGATTAAAAGAGGTAAGACACTGCTAGCTTCTTCCGATATTAATTAGAAAAATGACTCCGTTCGGTGCCCGAGTCCGGCACTGGCCCTCTAACAAAAAATAAAAAATTATATTTTTAAGGTTTCGTGAAATATAATTTTTTATTTTTTTGTGAGAAGGCCAGTGCCCGACTCGCACACTGCGTGAATCATTACTCTATTAATTATGGGTCTGCCACTTTAATTATGGGTCTGCCAGTTGAAAAATTATTTCGAAGAATAAATTAAAGAGATGATGTCTAGTACTGTGGGTGCATGTGCAATTATCCTAATTAATTTATTAACTTCTCGTCTTTTTCCAAAATCCAAGAACCACAAAAATCCTGGATTCTCCAGCACTAGTACTCTCTCGGGCCTCCATTATTGTATTTCCATTAATCTCATATAAATTGAGTAATTAAAATGCTCTCTAGTACTTGAGTTTAGTGAGAGTCTGTAAAAAACTCTCGGATTAAAAGTACCTTAACTGATACGTGCTTTAAATTACGTCTATTAATGAAAGTACTTTCACTGATATATATTTGCTAAGTTATACTACTCAGACTCCCGGCTCGCCACGGACGAGCGTCCGCATTTTCTATCTGATTCCCGTAATATGGTTCACATGGCGACCGAGACAGAACCTGCCTTCCCGACGAGTCTCTATAGAACTAGCTAGTCGTCAAGAATTTACGGTTTTTATCCTTGTACGGACGCCGGAAACAGACAACAGGGGAAAAAAAGCACTGTATTTTGTATATTCTTATAAACTCATTGCATTTTATATATTCTAATCAAATTCTGGGCTTGCTATTTTTAAAGAATGTTGTGAAGTTGGGTCTCAGATGATCTATCATAAAACGAATAGCTAAAGTACTCAGTACTGAATATTTATTGTAGGTAATTAGTCAATTAATATAAAAACAAAAGATATCTATTGTAAAATTAGATAAAAATCTATCTAATATTACCATTAAAATTGCGTTTCAGGTATATTTAAAATGACTACGTACACAAAGTTATGAAGTACTAAACTAGAATTATTTCTATTCATTTTTCTACTATATGTGTAAGACTAGATAACCGTTATTATACCTGCCCAATTGATGAGAAATAATTAAGTATAAATGGTGATATTTATAAACCCGAAAAGAAACAAATTAGGTGGAGGTACCAAGAGTTGAGATTCTCTTTTTCAGTATATCCTTTATAGATTTGTGTTGTAATTCAAAAAAAAAAACAAAACAAAAACAAAAACTTAGCTAAGGAGAAAGATTTGGCAATGTGTGAAAGGAGAAGTCATCGTTATCTTCTCGTTGTCGCATTCATATTAAAAGACTCAAATGAAGAAAACGATTGCAGAGTTTCGATTTTTTACATCGTTTCACACTTGGTATCATCAAGTCGCCCCTTATTGTCCTGTTTGAATCCATTTATAGCACAAGTAGTATTAGGAATATAAATGCGTAATAAATAGTACAGGTAATACGGGGGGTTAGTCGCATGTGAAATAAGTTTGAGGGACATTGATATCCGAGAAACTGCCACTTTCACGCTTTAGTGGATACTCAAAGGGCTGTAACTTTCAATTCCCCTTAAAAATTGAAATCTCATTCACCGTGTAAATTACTCCGCCAATTGAGAATTTGATGTCCCGCTTGAAGGGGTGGAATTTTCAAGTGCCTCAAATTCTCTCCCAAAATAACGTTTACGACATCATCTCCCTCTGTGACGAACACCTCGCATCCGTCGACTTCAGGTGCTCCGACCACCGTCGACGCCTCGCTGACCGTCGTCACAGGAGAAGACAATGAGTGGGGCTACTCGCGACGAGTCATCGATTTGGCAGACATTGTCGCCAACAGGTGGAAGTGAATATCGGCGAGGCTTGATTAATTCAGTAGTTTCTGCTCGATAGGTCTGCCAGTCGTTTTTTTTTTATTCTCTCCTCTTCTGATCTCGTCTTTTCTTTCTCATCATGCCTCTCCTTTATATTTTTTTCAAAAATTATACTGAGAAGCTGAATCCCAAACAAGTTTTATCTCTGTTTATGTATCCTCCGTCTAAATTTAGTACTGATCTGTGGCTCAATTAATCAAACTGGGTTTTGCTTTGTTGGATCTATTACTGATTGAAAAGAAAAAGAAAAAAAAAAGAAGAAAGAAAAAGACGAAGAAAAAAAAAGAAGAAAGAGCAAAAAAGAAAGAAGATAAAAAAGAAGAAGAAGAGAAGGACGTGGCCTTGCCGAGAATGAATGACTACTGGTCAGAAACAAACGAAACTAACACGCTGCAAGTATCGTCGATACAAGTTACAGAATCAACTCAACCTTGGTTTGGGTTTTCTTTTATCCAAATAAAAAATAAATGAAGTATTAGGCTATCAATCTTCAGTCCCAAATAATTAGCATCATTTAAAACAAACAAGCTTTTTTGGCTGCCCAGAAAGCACAACGTTAATATAAATGATTTTACTTAATTTAATTATTAATATTTTTAAACTTCGTTTATTTTTTTACAATAAGAAGATTAAGTATAAATAAATTCATTATTTATAAATAACTAAATTTGATTAAGTTTTTTTCATAATTTAGTGTCTCCTAAATTCTTAATGTATTAAACTAACAATATACTTGAAATTCTCGACGTGGAACTAAGTATTAGAGTGGACCAATTTTGTGATGAGATGGCTAATCAAATGTGGGAAGACTCTCGTAATAGCATTTGAAATATATATTTTTATTCAATTTTTTATTAATTTTTATATGTATGTATTTGACTTTTTACATTATATTTTAGATTCATATTTTTTAGAAAGAACAATTTTTAATCATATAACTTAACCTTGATAGAATTAATAAAATATTTTTAAATATTTTTATTTTAAAATAAAACATAAATTATAAAAATTTAATTAATTTTTATAAATGACTGAATTTACTAATAAGTCTTTTTCCATATAACAATGTCTCCTAAATTTTCAATGTTTTAAACTAACAAAAAAATTCAAATTCTCAATGTCTACGACTAACAAGAGAAAGTTTTCTCAGAGTTTTCACTTTCAGGAATTCCAATGTTTGGGACAATGAATTCATTTTACCATTTTTGTTTAGCGACCCTTTACTTATTTACTGTTCCACTACGATAAATTCTAATTCATTCTGTTCGATGACTATCCAATTTTTTTATGGCTATCAAGTTATAAGTTGGTAATAATTGCAAAAATATAAAAACTATCAAAAATTGAAAAAATTAGGAAAAATAATATAAAAACATATCAAATGAAATACATTCTAAAGTTACAACACAACATCTCTTAGAAAGAAATTAGACATTTGTACAAAATTTGATGTTTGCAAAAAAAAAAATAAAAGATATTTATTACTCTTAGTTTTATATTAAGGGGTTACCCTAATTCTGATGTATGATACTATGATTTACGAGATGATGAGTCAATATAGATTGACTTCTAATAATTAAAAAACAATGTAAAAATGTTTAAAATTCTCTCTTAACTTTTCAACTCAACCAATTTTTATGTTTGGTAATAGAAACCTATTTGGATGGATATTACGATTATAAACATAAAAAATTAGAAATTTACAATTAAACTAAGTGGATAGATAAACTCAACAAGAATACATATCACTGAAACCCAACAATGTCAGCAATTCGTGGAAGAAGTTTCGTCCACTTACTTCGGTTATATATATTTAACTCATAAAATATATGATTAATAATAAAAGAAAATCTCATGAAACTATATAAGGATCTTGTAATATTTGAGTTCATTTAAATAACTATATATGCGAGATAAATGGAATATTTTATATAACACATGAATTGATAAATTTCTATTCATACACAATGTTATTAATTTGTAAAAATTAAGTTATTTATTTAATTTCTGTTGACTTATTTGTGAAACTAGTTAAAGAATGCGTAATCAGGTAAAACCAGGGAAATTAATCATAAGAAAAAAAATGTTGAATTTATATAATATTTAGAGATGAACTAGGAGAAAAATCACATTTATCATGTATATGCAATTGAATCCGAACAAAAACATTAATAACTAAAAAATATTTCTTTTGTTAAACACCATTTGATAAACAATCACGTACGAAAGAGCTAGAGCTGGAGCTATAAAGATATGACTTAAGATCAGTACTCCTGTGGCTTTTCCTCCATTAATTTTTGCCAACCAGAAAGATTAGGCATCTAAATTAGGGAGGAAGCAATAATATCGCTATCGCCTCTCTGTACCCGCATTGACTTTGAAAGACTGAAATAATTTCCCCGGAAGAAAAATCGAAGGCAAAGTTTGGGTTCTGTTACATCTATTTCACACTTTGTATATGTACAACGTCAACTACCTCCTTAAAAGCTTAAGTACTGATCTTCATTAAATACATTTACAGCACAATAAGCACTCAACTTAATGATCATACCATTTCCTTCATTAATAGTACAGTTTCATCTTAATTTGGTCGGTGGGTGTAATTATTCTCACTCGTTCACATCGCCTTGAAGCCACACCTTTGTACTGATGAGATCTGTTAGAGTTGAATAATACTATGTACATGGCGGCCGTGCATATTTTTAGGGCAAGGCCCGACATTATTTTAATGCGAAAATCGAAGGCATCAAGATCACACTTGAAGAGTTAAGACTATATCCGTGGCGTCCACCTTTGGTCCAGGTAAAAGATAAAGTCGGATTTATTATTAGGCTGATATATACCTTATGGATTTCTCTCTGCAAATTAAATATTTTAGAGAAATATTCCGTTTCAAAGCATTGACACTTGACATACTTGACATACTTGACATATATACACTTAATTTAATCAGTTGGGTATCAATTAAACACATGCCGACGTGCATTATATTAGAAAACATTGAGACAGGACCACTACTGACAAGGAATCTGCTTAAGAAACGACACTTTAGAGCCTATATCATTGACGTACGGGTGTGATCTAATTCTTTCTACTCCCAAGAGCCACAAATCCGGCCTCGGTGCTCTGATCTCTTTAGTCCCCATTATCGATCCACACCTCTCCACTGCTGTCTCTATCTATTTCCCATTATCCACACTTCTAGCTAGCTCCATTCTCGATCGATTCCGAAAAGAATAAAATGCATGCTCGCTCTCTACTTTTAGCGAGAGTCGAAAACTATACACGGCAGACCGATCATCAAAAAGTGATATGATTAATTAGTACATACTTTTCGTATGTAATCCTGAAGATTGAATAATATTATGCAAGTTAAAAATATGGGCTACGTAGTAACCGCGTCTATTTATGCATACACGTCTGCAAATGATCTGCTGAGACGTACGTGCATGATCCCAAATGCAGTGGAAGAGACGACGACCGAGTTTAATTCCTTCACGTGGGAATAATTATTTCCAGGTTGAATATTATGCAAGTTCCAAGCAGCTGCATGCATTAATGATAAGAGCGACGATGCAGTCAGTGTCGGGTCGCTTCCTCTGCGACGACGTGCGAGCTGGAGAGATGGTACATTCAAAGGTAACCATCCATACATTATTAAAAGCCGGAGCTTTATTCTCAATTTTTTTACTAAGAGAGCCGGAGCTTTATTGTATATATCAATTAGACATGACATAAGAGTCGTACTCTTGGGCCTTTTCCTCTCTTTATAATTTAATTTTTGCCAACAAGAAAAGTTAGGCATGCAAAGGGAGGAAGCAATATCGTTATCCTCCCTGGGCCTCTGTGTCGTATATATGTACCACCTTGACTTTTTTTTTTAAATTAGGACTTAAGAAAAAAAAATCGTCTAATTTCACACTAATTCGTACTGCTACCTTCTTAAAATCTTAATTAAGTACTAGGTACTGATCTTCATCAACTTAATGATCATAGCAGTTCCTAGTACTTGAGTAATTAAAATGCTCTCTAGTACTTGAGTTTAGTGAGAGCCTGTAAAAAACTCTCGGATTAAAAGTACCTTAACTGTTACGTGCTTTGATTTACGTCTATTAATAAAATTGTTACGTGCTTTGATTTAGTGTGTATATTATAATATTCCTGAAGATTGAATATTATATATACAATTGTTAAAATAGTGGCTAATTGACCTCGTGCATGGGAATAGTTATTTAATTCCATGGTGGGTTTATGTACAATTATTGTTGTGAGACAAAGTTCCTAGGCTAGCTGCATTGACGACGAAAGGAGAGGAGTCAATGTCCGGAAAGAAGGGGTAGTATTTAATGAATATTTTATGAGAGGGAAAGAAATTAGGAGAATAATTACTTCAACCACTTATTTGAACGTAGGAATATCATGCCACAGCATAGAGGAATTTTTTTTATATATACCTCTAAATCTCTTTCAGTAATTTTATATAGTACGTAAAATTAGTCTGAGAATGGTTTGAAATTTGAGAAGAGCGTACGTACGTAGGGGATTTTTTTTGAACACGTGCAATATGGTTATTTTAAAAGGATTTAAAAGAAATAGAATTTTCATCTCGTAATATTATAAAAATACAAAAAAATTGAAGAGGAATTAGCTGGCTAATTAGAATAATGATAGGGGTACAGCGGCTGTGTCCGAGTCGGGACACAGCCGCTGTGCCCCTATCACGACTCGGCTAATTAAGGTAGCGTTTGGGAACGCTCCGTGAAGCCGCTTTTTGGATTGAAAAGCGGCTCCAATGCTGAATACCGTGTTCGATGGGAAAGTTAGGTATAACAATGTGGAGTAATATGCAAACTGTTGTTTTCAAGGGAGCACTTTTCTGTACCTAAGGAAAGGTACAGAAACGTGGAAGGCACTTTTCTTCTGTTTCTCCCGCATTCGCCTGTCCCCCTCCCCCGCCCCCAGCGTCCACAACCTTCCCCCCCCTCCCCCCGCCCCCAGCGTCCACAACCTTCCCCCCCCCCCCCCCCGGCGTCCACTACCTGGACAGACAAAACAATTTGGCCCCCCCCCCCCCCCCCAGCGTCCACAACCTTCCCCCCCCCCCCCCCCCCCCAGCGTCCACCACCTGGACAGACAAAACAATTTGGCCCCGCGGCCCCCCTCCCAGCGTCCACCACCTGGACGGACAAAACAATTGCCCCCCCCCCAGCGTCCACCACCTGGACAGACAGAACAATTTGGCCCCGCGGCCCCCTCCCAGCGTCCACCACCTGGACGGACAAAACAATTTGGCCCCCGGCCCACAGAAGAGAACAAGCGCGAGATGGCCTTGAGAGGTTCGGGAGCGAGAGAGGAATACTAGGAAAAGTGAGAGAAGTGAAACCTGGAACCCGAATGTTCCAGGTTTCTCTTTGCCAAAGAGGCATATGATGTAGATGCCACATAAAACATCCACATCAGATTATATGCAATATACACACACAGTAATGTACTCATAACATTACTCTAAAAGTACTCCACAAGAAAAAAACTTACACAACGCCCTCAGCTCTCTTTCTCCATGGACGCCGAAATGATAACGAATATGTATAAAATGATTTATAATAATTCTCAAAAAGTGCTTTGATATTCGCTGTTTAGGCTATTGTTCTTAAGAATTTGGTGTTGGAGGCTTGTATTTTAGTAAAATAGATTGGGCCGGACTGATTTATTACCAGACTGGACCAAACTGGTGGTTGGACCCGGTTTTGAAGCAAAACAGGTCATTACTTAGTGTGAACCGGAATAAGTTCCAGTTTAACCGGGTGACCGGTCCGACTGATCTGGTCCGATTTTTTAAAACGCTGCTGAAGATTACATTATTCTCAATGTTTAATATTAAGTTGTCATGTAAACTCAAGGGCCAGAACAAGTTTCAACCCAAGTTTGTTGATCAATTAATTTTTGACGTAATTGATACATTTTTTGTGATTTTATTTTGAAATAATAATTATTGGTAGTATAAATAAGGTTTGTTATTCTCTTTTGCAGGTAATTATTGTATATATTTTTTTGAAAGTTGGGATTTTTTTTCCCATACCCTTAAAGAGACTTGAACCCAAGACCTCCCACTAGAAAACCCTCCACGTGACCACGGAGCTATGCTCAAGTTCACTATAATTATTGTATATTCATTACAGCTATTTTTTATTATTTCTAAAATATTTCCACAATATTTGCCTACTCCTCTGTGTTTCTTAGTGTATATAGGCATCCACATTAGGTAACAGTTATTTATGATCTTTCAGTTTCCTCAATGTTTTAGCATTGATAAATCTACTTACTAAAGTATTATACTAAAAAAGATAATATATTATATTATATAACTCTACATTCAAAACTAAAATAGGTAACTACATAATTATATTATATAACTCTACATTCAAAACTAAAATAGGTAACTACATAATTATATTATATAACTCTACAT
The DNA here is from genome assembly GCA_022405105.1 of Aristolochia contorta. Classification (NCBI taxonomy): domain Eukaryota; kingdom Viridiplantae; phylum Streptophyta; class Magnoliopsida; order Piperales; family Aristolochiaceae; genus Aristolochia; species Aristolochia contorta. The sequence goes on from CM039670.1 coordinate 7,998,735, forward strand.
TCAAAACTAAAATAGGTAACTACATAATTATATTATATAACTCTACATTCAAAACTAAAATTGGTAATTACATAATATTAAACATTTCTCTGGTATAATTGAATCATTATAAGGTATTTAATTGATTTCTAATGTTATTACTATTTTAATTTTGTCAATGTACATCAGCCAAACAATGCAAACTTTCACTCTTGTATCAATTTAATCTGAATTTTTTTGTTTAAATAAATATAACTATTCAATAACTTTCTTTAAAATCATTTTTATTGATCTTATTTCATATAAAATATGATGGGAGTTATATTCAGAAAATCGATAGCTTAGTTCACGGAGTTTTAAGGAGAAAATAACTAAGGTACAGATGAGCTTTAACAACATCATAAAAATTGTATAAAATTCTCTAGGTAAACTGACAAAAATCAGAATAGAAAATAAAATAGAACACAGAGAGAGGAATTCGGGAAGAGAACATAAAACCAGTAAACTGTGGAAGAGGAATTTAGTCAATTTCATTAGTTATAATCTACTCTAATCGAAAGGAAAACTTATAGAAAGAATTTAATGAGAAGGGAAATTGAATCAATGGGTCTTATATAAAAGAATCAAAACGGTTTTGAGATATTAAAACAATGATCTTTCAAGATTATATTCACAATACAAGACTTGTTTAAACTTTGAAGAAGAGAGAAAAAAAAATAGTCTCTTTGCTTTGGAAAGAAGAAAAGTTGGATCAAAAGGTGGAAAGAAAAATTCTTTGTATTTGAAGTTGAATTGAAGAAAAGAAAAGGAATGAGGATGAAAGAAAAGGGAGAAAGAAAATGCCACAAATGGCTAAATAAGGAGCAAATCTGAAGTTTGGGGGAGCATATAAGAAGAAAAGTAACATTTGCTTAAAAGACCACAATATGCATGCGAGAAAGAAAAGAATTGATCCACATTGATTGTCTGGATATCCTACCCATTATCCCAACCTTGTTACAACCTAGTAGAAGTCCTAATGATCTTAGGAAAGGAGCTTTTGACCGGTAGTAGAGAGTGGATAAAAAAGCTAGCTTATTGGTGTGAGTTGCCTTAGAGATGCATATTCATGGAGGATGAACGAGAGTGCAGTTAGTAAGATGCATTCCGGGGTACGATGATGGGGTGGAGAGATTTTTCATAGTAGCCTGGAGAGGGGCTTGAGGAAGTGGTCCATTGGTTGAATCTTCTCTCTTTGAAAGCTAAAATTCAGATACTACTCATAACTATGCGTACAGTTTTCAGCCATTGGAAAGTGAAGCTAACTCATCTCCTCTTTTAGTGCAGTAACTTACGACATTGGTGTTTAAATTGACAATGCCTTTGCGTTAAACAGCTCCAATGATCATCAAAAGGAATGACCTTTGGATGTAAGGTTTTAGCATTCTGTCTTACAGGGTACAATGAAGATAAACTCTAAAGGCGGGACATTCCCTGAAATGTTTGTTTTCGATGACAAGTTCGATCGATGAGGCCGGTAGAAAGCAGCAGAGATAAACGGGTATGCAGTATGTAGGTGCTTTCTACAGGAATGAACAACTAATAGATTTGAAAGTTTTGTGAAAAAAGTTAATGATACAGACATATGTGAACTAGTTGATTTAAACCACATACCTTTGTGATTTTAAGAAACAAGAGAAAAGCTAACATTACTTAAACGACTAATGTGGAAAACAGAAACTACTACTGAAACTAAAGAGAGCAAATGAGAGGGAATTACTACAAAGATGATAAAGCCATTGATGGTTAGACATTTATAGCCAAATTCAAGGGAACTCAATAATTTACTCCTTATCTATTATCTTGATAGCGAACACTATTTGTTACCTTATTTTATTTCTATTTTTTATTATAATTTATCTGATTCTAGTTTTCCATCCAATATGTTCTGATTCCTCTGTTTCTCCATCCTTTTTTCTCTTCTTGGCTGAAATCTATAGCCCATTCTGACACTTTTTTTTGACTTGTTGCCTGTTAGACACGTACTCATTTAACACTATTTTTTTATTCAAATCCCTGTCCCAAATTTTTATTCGGTTGACAAATTTTAGCCTTCTTAAAATTAAAACTTTAATTTTAAATTCTAACTTTTATCTAATGGTCACTGGATTATCTCTTTATTATCTTCATCTTCAAAATCTGTTTGATCTCCTACAATCTCTCACACGTTTTATCTGCTAAAAAAATTTAGTTTAATCTCCGGAATTTGTATATTGGTTTCATCTCCTAACATTTCTTTAGGGATAATATTATCTCTAAGAAAAATGATAGAGTACTTCCATGTTTTACTGTGAGGTTTTACATCCTGATGTGGGTGTCGTCCTCGCAGCCTAGTTAGCAGTCCAGATAAAGTTTAGGGTTTAGGGGTGGGAGAAGGAGGGGAGGGGTTAGTTCATTGATAATCTAATGTTTAAAGGGAGTTAATTGTCTTAGATATTAAAGACCTGAAAGTAAAATCTCTAGGAAAACTTTCTCTTGTTAGTGGTAGACATAGATAATTCAAATTTTTATGTTAGTTTGAATTATTGAGAATTGAGGGGACATTGTTATATTGAAAGATACTTAATCAATTCCAGTTATTCATATATAATTATTTTATGAGTAATGCTGCGCATACATATCCCACGTACATGTTAATCTAAACTCTTAAAATTATAAAAAATATTTTTTATTTTATAAAATCCTATATTCTAAAGGATAAACTATAAGCATCAATGGTTTAGATTAATATGTACGTGGGATAGGTTTTGCACATAGGTACAACTAGCATTTTCCTTATTTTATTTCTATTATATATTTTTAATAGTTAAAATAAAAAGAGATTATTCATAATTGAAAATCCCATTAGAAAAAAAAGAAGCTCATGCCTGGATCATAAATAACATCATAAAACATCTTGCTTTATACAAGAAATAGTTAATAACACAAAGTAAAGGGTCCATCCTCCTGTAACACGCTCCATATGTACAGGAGCATGGTTTCTGTGTTTGAACAGATGAGAAAGGCTGGGATTTTGCCAGGTTCCTGGGGTTATTACTGGGTAATGGAAGGATTAGTGAGAGTTGAGGATACCGGAAACCAGATTTCTCTGCTCCATGAATTTGAGAGCCGAAAACTATATCTAGATACGTTTTCCACTAAAATATACTGGACACTTGTGATTCACTAGGAAAATCTGGGTGACCTTTGGAAGCTTTGGAATTCTTCAAAGGAATGACAAAAATGGGCATACCGTGCATTCTTTGTCTCTTCTTTGATCTCGTCTTTTGTGAAGAACATGGATGTGAAGACGGCCGAGAGTCTGTTAGTGGAAGCTAAAGAGAAAGCCATGGTGAGAGAGATTGTAATCTTTCTAAACCTGGTTCTGATGTGTAATGTAAGATATTTTTCTTATTCATCTCAATCGTATGAGGAGTATATATAAGTACAAGTGTGTAAGAATTCAATTCTGTTTAGGAGACTGATTCCAAATCTTAACAAAGAAGTAAAATCTGATTTACAGCAATTACAATATACATAGCAATCTTCCAAAGATAGACTTAGATCATAATTGGGATTGCTGAGCATGTGTAGAGTTTGTTGAAGGAAGGTTTCTGTATGAAGAATCTTCTAGAGAACTTGTATCTCTAACATTCCCCCGCAAGGTTGGCGTTTTTGCAATAACGCAAAGCTTGAGTAAAAATCGAGTGAACAGCCCACGAGACAACCCTTTTGTAAAGATGTTTGGAACTTGATCTTGAGTGGGAATGAATCGCACTGATAATTGTCCATTGCATACTCTCTCGGACGAGGTGGTAATCAAGGTCGGCGCGCTTAATTCGGCCATGGAAAACTGGATTGGCGGCAATGTATGTTGCAGATAAGTCGTCACACCACAAAACTGGGGGATCTCAGAGAAATTTCAAAGTTCACGAAATAGGTGAAGTACCCAAGAGATTTCAGATGCCGCAATTGCTAATGCTCTGTATTCGGCCTCAGCACTAGAGCGCGCAACCGATAGTTGCTTTTTGGAAGACCACGAAATAAGTGAACCACCAAGTACATACAAAATCCAGTGACTGATCTTCGATCATCAGAACAGCCACCGCAATCGGCATATGAGAAAACATCAATTCCAAAATGGCGAGCTGGTTGAATAAGAAAACTATGTTGTAGAGTACCTTTTAAATAACGCAAAATGCGTTTGACTGCAGATCAGTGTACAACAGTTGGTGCTCGCTGAAATTGACATGCTTGGTTAACCGCATACTGAATGTCTGGTTTGGTGATTGTGAGATATTGAAAAACACCAATAGTAGATCTTAATTCAGAAACATCACCGAGTGGAGTTCCTTCAAATTTTGACAATTTGGAGCCCAGAGAAAATGGAGTCGAAATTGGCTTAACATTTGCAAGACCGAGTTGATGCAGTAAATCACTAGAATACTTAGATTGAGAAAGATGAATACTAAGCTTAGTACGAACTACCTCAATACCAAGAAAATATTGAAGAGGGCCCAAATCTTTAATAGAGAATTCTATCTGTAAGCTGCAAACATGAGCAGTAATAGCAGAAGGAGAAGAGCCAATGACAATAATGTCGTCAACATAGACCAAAATATAAATCACTAAGTTGGCACTATATCTATAAAGAAGAGAGGAATCAGCTTTGGATAAAACAAATCCAAGTTCAATCAGAAAATATGTCAACCAATGATACCATGCTCGAGGACTTTGCTTGAGTCTATATAACGATTTCTGAAGAAGACACTCATCGTGTGGGCGAGAAGCATCAATACAACCTGAAGGCTGAACCATGTTGACCTCTTCTGCCAATGTGCCATTAAGAAACGCATTGCTGACGTCCAACTGCTAAATAGCCCAATTTTTGTTGACTGCCAGAGTGAGAACCACTCAAATTGTTACAGGTTTAACAACCGAACTACATGTTTCAAAATAATCTTTCCCTTAATGTTGATTGAACCCCTTTGCCACTAATCGAGCTTTGTATCTGTCAATACTACCATCAGGTTTGGTCTTAGTACAAAAGACCCACTTACAACCTACAGGTCATTGCCCCTGAGGCAAAGAAACAAGTCTCCAAGTATGGTTAGATAATAAAGCATTAAATTTGGATTTCATGGCCTCACGCCATTCTGGATGCTTCACTGCCTGAGAGTAACAAGTAGGCTCCACGGGTGAGAGGGGGGACAAACGTTTGACGTGTGGAGATGGAGATATGGATTTTGGGTTTAAGGGACCTGGTCATAGAGCAAATAGTCATAGGATGAGTGGCTAAGGGAGTAGTAAGACGAGCAGTTTTGGGAGGTAGCTTAGAAGCAGGTATAGGGGAAATTGGAGACAACGAGCACGAAGAGCTGGACTCGGGTCTAGCAGTAGAAGAAGAAGGTGAAGACGGAATAGTATGTGGGCTGACAGAAGGAGACAGTGAATTCGGTTGAGTAGAAGAAGTGAGTAAAGTGAGGCAACTCAGGAGGAAGAAGGCAGAGGCAAGAGTTGAATTAGGGAACTTGGAAGAGATGGAGCTGTCGGTGTGGGAAGCAAGGCCACCTTGGAGAATGGAAAAGAAGTTTCGTCGAAGATCACGGTGCAACTGATGTACACCCAACCTGTAGAAACATCATGACACCTGTAACCTTTATAATTAGGATGATATCCAATGAAAACACATGGAACAAAACGATCTTCCAGCTTGTGAGAAGTGTAAGGGCGTAAGTGAGGATAACAAAGAGCCAAAAATACGCATAGAAGAATATCTGGTGAACGATCAAACAAGAGTTCAAAAGGGCCTTTGGAAGACAAAACTAAGGACAGAAGTCGATTTATAAGAAAAGTAGCATTAGAAAATGCAGTCCCAATGTTTTTTAGGCATAGAGGCTTGCATAAGTAAAGTCATTCCGACAGTGTGGCGATGCTTGCGCTCGGCAATGCCATTTTGCTGGGGGGTATATGGGAACAAGATGCTATAATGAATAACACAAGAGGCAAACAACTGGTTAAATCGACGGTTGATGGATTCAAATCCCCTATCAGATTGAAAATATTTTATTTTCTTGGAAAATAAATTCTCGATAGAGGATTGAAAATGGAGAAATGACGAGTAAAAATAACAAAGTAAAGCGACGAATGTGATCAACAAAGGACACATAATATTTAAATCCATTCCTCGACGTAATAGGACAAAGTCCCCATACATCTGCTGAGATCGTATGCAAGGGAGATTGTGCTGAAGTAGGGGACTTCGAGAAGGGCAAAGAGACTGATTTTGTATCGCAACAAGCTGGGCAAGATGCCTTTTTATTAAAATCAGAAACTTCAATATTTAAATGTTTGACTACACTACACAAAGCAGAACTACTAGGATGTCCTAAACGTTTATGGCAAAAGGAAAAAGGCGACGGAACTGAAAGTAAACAGGTGGGTGAAGCAGCATGATCGACGACATAGAGTCCACTTCTATTCGGCCCCTTTAGTAGTATGCGGCCCGTATTGGCTACCTGTACACAAAAGCCATTAGAATCAAAAGTGATTGTGCAGTTCTGATCAGAAGTGAGTCAAGAAATAGACAACAAATTTTTAAGGGAAGAAGTGACGCAGAGTACATTGCAAAGTGAAACAAACTGATTTAATGGAAGAGTATCAATGGAAGATTTTGGCAAACCTGAACCATTCCCAAGGATCACTTGATCCGAACTTGTGTAAGGAGTACTCTCAGCAAACTGTGAAGCATCAGAGGCGATGTGATGACCCCCGAATCAGTGTACCAGGCTGCGTCATGGTGGGGATCTGTCTGCACGCAGAATAAGCCTGAGGAGAAGTAGCAGTAGGCTGATATGCCAAGTTGAACCTATTTCGGCATTGAATGGCTACATGGGCGACTTTTTGACAGATTTGACAAGTAGGGTGATTGGCATTGTCACAACAATCTTGCTAGCCGTGACCTTGTCCACGGTCTGAATTTTGACCATGGCCATGGTTGGAGCGTTCGTGGCCTCTCTGATTAGGGCGACCTCCTCTACCACCTCTAACGGTTACATTGGCCAAAGGAGAACCTGCAACATCAAATTGTGTAAATTGTACATGCATTTGATGATGATGCTCGTGTGAGAAGGAGATTCTGCAAGGAGTTGAAAGTATAAGGCTCATCTCGACTGGTAACAAATTGGGCAAAAGACTCAAACTCCTGGCCGAGTCCTGAGCATATGTAGTGAGTAATAGTTTGATCATCAAGTGGCTGTCCAAGATGCTGAGAGATCATCTATATGCGCTTGACAAAATCCAGATACGTTGACATAGACAGTTAACCCTTTGCAAAGAGTCTGTAACTGGAAGCAAAGATGATTAAGGCGTGACTGAGATGTTGATGTATATGCTGACTTCAATTTCTGCCACATTGCAGCAACAGTGGGTAGACCGAGAGTGTGTCCAAGGGCTGCTTTAGATAATGTGGCAACGATCCAGCTTTGGATCGTCTGATCGAGAATAAACCACTGGTAGTACAGTGGATTCGGAATAGAGCCACTAGTCGCATCATCAAGAATGTGCTTTGGAGGAGGAATGACGGATCCATCAACCAAACCCATCACCTGTTGATTGTTTAAAACAAGTAACATCTGTTGACGCCATAAGAGATAGTTCTAACGATCCAATTGGCCTTGAGAAGAGTCGAGATCGAAGGAGAGTCCACGCGGGGAAGGCACCATGGTGGCCTCATTGTTGACCACAAATGGAGTAGTGGAAGATGAAGGGGACTGATTGGTGGCCATTAGGGCAATGAACAAGGAGAAACAAGAAGAAGGGTGTGGAGAAGAAGACCTAGGATGTATGCCTAGGGCTGGCCTGATACCATGTAATGTAAGATATTCTTCTCATATGAGGAGTATATATAAGTACAAGTGTAGGAATTCAAGTCTGTTTAGGAGACTGATTCTGAATTTTAACAAAGAAGTAAAATCTGATTTATAACAATTACAATATACATAGCAATCTTCCAAAGATAGACTTAGATAATAATTGGGATTGTTGAGCACGTGTAGAGTTTGTTGAAGGAAGGTTTTTGTATGAAGAATCTTCTAGACAACCTATATCTCTAACATGATGTATGTAGAAGAAGTGTTGGTCTAAAAGCCATTAGAACTTATAAAAGAGATGGATCTCTTAAAAATCAGGGTCTTCGATTGCATCTTCTGCGCAGTTGTCAATGGCTACTCGAAGAAAAGGGGATTCAATGCCTCAATCAAAGTTTACAAACAAGTGATATCTTAGGGTTGCAAACTAGGGCAAGCGACCTATGCTTCGATCATCAACTCCTACCGTCGGCTGGGTCTCTTCTCCAAAGCGGAGAAGATATTCAATGAAATGAGGGAAAAGGGTTTCGATAAATGCGTGGTGGTGTACGCGAACATATCTCCGTTTACAGCAAGCAGTGAAGAGGATTAAGTCTTGCACAAAAGAGGAACAGGGACGAGTTTGAGATGTGGAGGGAGGGAGTTGAAAATTCCAACTGACGAGATACAAAATTCTCAACCGACTGCATAATTTACATAGGGTAGGGGATTTCAAAGTCTCCCCGATTTTTAAGGACAATTCAAACACCTGATAATCAAGAAACCAGTTTCAACTGCGACTAACCCATAGAATAGGAAGATAGATCCTACTTTATCTCTAACTTTGACTGCCAACGAGGATGCCACATCAGATTGTAAATCCTCCCAGGAAAAAATGGTCATACGCATATCACCGCTCTATCTCTAAATATTGCAAATGGCCATCTTTCTCTCCAACATGATTAAATTTCTAATTGTGCCATTTTCTACTGAAGAAAAGTATTTTCTGGTGAGATGCATGTTAGCCTCACAAAGTTGCCTGCCAAGTCGAAAGTTTGGCAAATATGGTTTTCTAATAAAGCTTGAGACGTGTTCCAATACTATTACTTTACTGGTGCCATTTTGTGTGTGTGCAAATATTGGTGTGTGTGTGTGTGTGTGGGTGGGTGGGTGTGTGTGTGTGTGTGAATTGGTGTGTGAGTGTGTGTGTGTGTGCAATTATTGGTGTGTGAGTGTGTGTCTGTGTGTGCATCAATTGGGGTGTTTGTGTGTTTGTGTCTGTGTGTGTGAGTGTGTGTGAGTGTATGTGTGTGTGTGTGTGGTGTGTGTGTATGCAGGTATTGGTGTGTGGGTGTGCGTATGTGTGTGTGTGTGAGTGCGTGTGTGTGTATGTGTTTGAGTGTTTGGGTGTGTGTGTGTGTGGTTGTGTGTGTGTGTGTGTACGTGTACGTGTGTGCGTGTGTGAGTTGTGTGTGTGTGTGTGTGTTGTTGTTGTGTGTGTGTGTGTGGAAACATTGGTGTGTGTGTGTGTGTGTGCAAGCAATGGTATGTGAGTGTGTGAGTGTGTGTTTGTGCAAGCATTGGTGTGTTTGTGTTTGTGTGTGTACAAGCAATGGTATGTGATTGTGTGTGTGTGTGTTCTGCAAGCATTGGTGTGTTGTGTGTGTGTGTGTGTGTGTGTGTGTGTGTGTGTGTGTGTGTGTGTGTGTGTGTGTGTGTGTGTGTGTGTGTGTGAGTGCAAGCATTGGTGTGTGTGTGTGTGTGTGTGTGTGTGTGTGTGTGTGTGTGTGTGCAAGCATTGTTGTGTGAGTGTGTGTGTGAGTGTGCAAGCATTGTAGTGTGAGTGTGTGTGTGAGTGTGCAAGCATTGGTGTGTGAGGGTGTGTGTGTGTGCAAGCATTGTTGTGTGAGGGTGTGTGTGTGTGTGTGCAAGCATTGGTGTGTGAGTGTGTGTGTGCAAGCATTGGTGTGTGAGGTGCGTGTGCAAAGCATTGTTGTGTGTGTGTGTGTGTGTGTGTGTGTGTGTGCAAGCATTGGTGTGTGAGTGTGTGTGTGTGTGTGTGCATCAATTGGGGTGTGTGTGTGTGTATGTGTGTGTTTATGTGGGTGTGTGTATGTGTGTGTCTATTCAGGTATTGGTGTGTTGGTGTGGGTATGTGTGTGTGTATGCAAGTATTGGTGTGTGGGTGTGCGTATGTGTGTGAGTGCGTATGTTTGCATGAGTGCATGTGTGTGTGTGTGTTTGAGTGTTTGTGTGTGTAAAAAGAAAAACTATATCAATACTCCCATATTTTACTTTGAGGTTTTACATTTGACGTGGCAACTTGGTTGGCTGTCCAAGTAAGAAAAAATCTAATGTTTAGGGTTTACCCATAGAATATAGTATTTTATATAAAAAAAACTCTTGCTAAATTTAGCTCAGAGTTTATCTCTTACCAAGACTACAACGTGGACACCATGTCAGGATGTAAACCATTGCAGCAATATTTCGAAGTGATCGTTTCACCACTCTAATAAAAAATATTATAACATAGAATAAAGAGAAAGATAAATATAAATTATTAACGCATAAACAGATTAATTTATAAGTAGGCTAAAACTGGAAATGTAGAAAAAAAATTATCATCTTTTCAAATAGGAAATTACTAACCATGTTATTCCTTTTAAATAATTTTCTCCTCTCCTCTCCTCTCTCCTCTCCTCCCCTCTCCTCTCCTCTCCTCTCCCTCTCCCTCTCCCTCTCCCTCTCGTTGAATTCCTTACTATAGCCCTGATTTGAGTTTTTCTTCAAATTCACTTACTATATAAGCTTCAGTTTGAGTATTCCTTCAGATTCCCTTACTGAAGCCTTTAGTTTGAGTTTTTTCTTCGAATTCCCTTATTATAGCCTTTAGATTGATTTTTTCTTCAAATTTCCTAATTTGACTTCATTTTGAGTTTTTCATTAAATTCCCTGACTCTAACCTTCAGTTTGAGTTTTTCTTCGAATTCCCTTACTATATACCTTTCAAGTTGAGTTTTGCTTCAAATTCCCTTCGTATAGCCTTCAGTTTGAGTTTTTTTTTCAAATTTCCTTACTATATAGTCTTGAGTTTGAGGTTTTCTTCGAATTCCTAACTATTGCCTTGAGTTTGATCCCTTTGAATTCTCTTACTATTGCTTTCAATTTGAGTATTTCTTTGAATTCTCTTACTATAGCCTTCAGTTTGAGATTGATTTTCTTCAAATTCCCTTACAAAAGCCTTCAGTTTGTATTGTTCATTTAATTCTCTTTGAAAGCATTTAGTTTGATTTTTTCATTTAATTCGCTTACTATAGCGTTCAATTTGAGTTTTGAGTGGTGATATGCTTATCGCCATATTTTATTGTGAGGTTTTACAATCTGATGTGGCATCATTGTTTTGCAGTCCCATAAGAGAAAGTCAGATCTATTTTTCCTATTTTATGGGTAACCTTGAACACTAAACGTTATTTGGTCTGCCAACTAGGCTGCCACATCACAATGTAAAACCTCACAATAAAATATGGCAGTACTGATATCATTTTTCTTGAGTTTTCTTCGAATTGGCTTACTATATAGCATTCAGTTCGAGTTTTTCTTGGAATTCACTTAGAATAGCCTTCAATTTAAGACATGAAGAGGGAGAGACATGAAGAGAGAGAGAAACATGAAGAGAGGGAGAGACATGAAGAGAGAGAGAGAGACATGAAGAGAGGGAGAGACATGAAGAGAGGGAGAGACATGAAGAGAGGGAGAGACATGGAGAGGGAGAGATGGAGAGAGGGAGAGACATGGAGAGAGGGAGAGACATGGAGAGAGGGAGAGACATGGAGAGAGGGAGAGACATGGAGAGAGGGAGAGACATGGAGAGAGGGAGAGACATGGAGTGAGGGAGAGACATGGAGTGAGGGAGAGACATGGAGTGAGGGAGAGACACGGAGAGAGGGAGAGACACGGAGAGAGGGAGAGACACGGAGAGAGGGAGAGACAGGGAGAGAGGGAGAGACATGGAGAGAGGGAGAGACATGAGAGAGGGAGAGACATGTAGAGAGAGAAACATGAAGAGGGGGAGACATGAAGAGAGGGAGAGACATGAAGAGAGGGTGAGACATGAAGAAGAGAGGGAGAAACATGAAGAGAAGAAAAAAGAGTATAAATTCTAAAAATTAGAATTTAAATATACTTAATTATTGAAGTTACAAATTTATAAATTAAAATTATCCCTACAACTGAAATTAGTGAGTACAAATTGTAAAAGAGTATGAAAAATATAATTCACAAGTTCCTATATCAATAAAATACTTAATTGTTATGTTTACGCAAACCCATTATTCTAATATTGGGCTTACGAATAGGGATGCTTTGAGTTACCCTAATAAGACGTAATAAGTATTCTAATAAGTAAGAAAAATGATGATCCCCAAAAACAGAAATAAAGAGTATTTTTCCTGTTTTCTACAAAAGATTGAACAACTCAAATCAAGTTTAGACTTACAATACTGTGCAAATAAAAGAAAGAAAATGCTTATAGAAATTAACATAAAAAAATCTAGAACATTTTAGCTCTCCTTTGGAAAGGAACTCAAAAATTACTTGTAACAACAAGTAATGAATACAACTTTAGAACAAACTTTATTTTTTTTTTTTGAATTTTCTTTATGCTCTATTACCCTATAACCTTATGACTTCCAGGTACAGCCTTTATTCATCATACTGAAATATATTTATTATATTCATATTCTTAATATGCTACAACAATTTAAAATCCTATTTTTTATTTTATTTTTATAATTCAATTTTTTGTAATTCTCTTTGTTTAAATTTATTTAAGTTTTGTATGTACCTTTGTGTGTACTAAATTTCGTCATGCTCTACATTTTGTACCATCTTTCGGATGTGCACTAAATAAAAAATATAATTACGTACTGTGGTTAGTTGTCATACTTGGTTAATATACTGCAAGATGTATTTCTACTCAAATTAGAGATTTCTTGCATTACCTTGGGATCTTTACTCGAAAGGGGATATTGTGGAAATAAGAGTGAGACCTAAGATATAGTTATATCTGCATTGATAAAGGGGTTTTACAAATCATCGGTATAGTGACCTCACAAGTATGTTGCTTGGGGTATCAAAAAGAGGAGTCTGTGGAAGCAGCAATCATGTTCAGAAACACGCGCTTAGAAATATGAGTTTATTTTAACCTGATCCTACCTGGATGAGAAGCCTGTAATTGAGGTTTATAAATAGGTCCCTCCCCTATTCAGTTGAAAATATACAAGACCCGAGAAACAGTGAAATTCGGAGAGCAAGATACCTCATAATTTCAGAAAAATTCTCCTTTTTATTTCTTTCCTCTCCTGCAATGCTTCAGCTTACTTCAAGAAAGAAAAGAGGCAACGGAAAACCCTGAAGCTTTTAGCTTAACCTTAAAGAAACCATTGCATACGGAGAAAACTGGAATAGAACCAGATCGATTAGTTACCATGGAGATGGATCATAGTGACATTTGAACGAATAGTTCTTCTGTACTTCATACAACTGGGGCTGTACAACACATGTTAAGGATATCATCCAAAGGAGCATGATCGCCTGTGCCTTCATACAACTGGGGCTGTACAACACATGTTAAGGATATCATCCAAAGGAGCATGATCGCCTGTGCCTTCATCCTTCCTTGCATAAAGCAAAGTCTTCCCTTTGAAAACAAACATGCCACCCTGGTACAGGAGAACAGAGAGTGTCATTAACTTGGCTAATCAGGAAGCCAGATTAAAATGGTTCCGGATTCTGACAGAAGTTTTAACATTTGCAATTTGGAAACATTAATACAGGCCTGCTGCAAGACGCCAATTCTATCATCTGGGGTGGCTGATAACGTGTAATTCCTCACAGCTTTTCGGAGAGAATCAAATCTTGAAAAAATTTTAGCCTGGGTTACATCACAGGAGAATGTAGACTCAGAGCAAGTAGACTCAGAAGTGATTAAAAATTCAAAACAGCGAGAGCAGAACAAAATTAGATCTTACACTAGCTGGATTGAAAAATGTGCGGCCAACACCATAATACAATCCCAACACATTGTATGCCTGCAAAGAATAAGCAAAATAAACACACCAAGCAGCACTCAGAATAAAGATGACAAACTACTTTAACAAAAACCACGCTCAACAACATCATAAAGTTTCAATCGGTATCCTTGAAGAAATTAATCACCTTCCTCTCTGGATCTGCATATAGGCAGTCAGGTGGAAATGGCAGCTGCAAGGATGAGATAAAAAGCAAAAATTTTAGTCATGAAAATTAGACGAGATGTGTGCAGTATACAGTAAAACCCAGTGGTGCGCATGTCAGACACCTGATACACATATCAGGACTCTCAAAGTTCGATACGTAGGTTACATACAGAACGATATGGATTCTGTAACAAATATGAACAAATTGCAGTCTGATCTGGGTGTAAAAGATTTCTAAAAATTCTAAAAATTTATCCACTTGTTAAATGAATATAATTCAATTTAATTATATTTCATAAAAGTACTTAAATAAGCTACAAATCAAAATACCTGTTTATCTGCATGCACAGAATGACATTCAGATGATTAGATCTAGTACATTTTACTAAATTTCCAATGATTTTAAGTATTTTCTAAATCTGAAGATCATCTACACATTCATATATCCAAAATTTGATGATTAAGATGAAATTTTGGAGGAAAAATAAAAAAACACTATGTATTAAAGAACCTTATATGTTCTGACTTTTGTCTGGCCGTTTTTCTTCATAGTGTAACAAAAATGGCTAAAGGTACAGGGAAATGTGTGTATATTGAGTCTAATTCATCCTCCTAAAGTTCAAAATCAAACTCCCTCAAGTTTGAAGATATGTTAAGAAAGATACAGTTGTAACGAATAACTATAAAACTGAAAATCCAATATGTATCGAGTCAATGTGGCAAACCATGAAAATCCCACTCAAAAAATGGGACTGACAACAATAACAGATAAGCAAAAAAATAACTTTCAAACTAATTTTTTCTTCATTTATAGAAGCTGACAGGAAGAATTTGAGCATAAAAATTCAGGGTAGCCTAAAAGAAAAGAGACCGTAGGGATCCCTCAGAGAAGTTGATTGGACCCAACCAGCCACGTTGGTCAAAATCTTGTTGCTATGTCTCATGATTGGCCTGTCAAGGACAATCAGTCCCTGATATGGCTAATTAAAAGTCAAAAATCAGAAGGAAAAGTAAGATCATCAGCTGTGAGTGCAATACTTAACCGGATTCAATTGATCATACTTTGGCTTATTGCATCTTGGCTTGGAGTGTATGGACTGCCTTCTATATACTGTTCTGGCTCGCCTTTTTAGTAGACAACTAAAACAACAAATTTGGTACTTGGGAGGCACATGATGGCAGCTTTTCTGATCTATATTTTATGGTGCTTGTGAGAAGAGAGGAACCTAAGAGTGTTCCAACCAAGGGAAAGACATTGGGAGCAAGTAACAATTTACATCAAGAAAATCACTAAAGGAACTTCAAGACATTAGAGGGGTCAACCTCTACTGTAGGGTAATTCGAAGCTTAACTTTGATGCAACTTCATTTGGTAACCCCTGGGCCTTCAGGGTTTGAATGAGTCTTCTGGAACCACTTGGGAACCTCCTAATGTCATATATTGTGGACCCATTGAACTTTTGGATTCAGTGATAATAGAAGTGATGGATCTTCCTCACAGGCTACAAATTTTCAAAGAGAATTTATTGAGATTAATGGAAGTTGAAGGTTATCTAAGCACTGCCATTAGTTGGGGAAAGGGCACCTCTAACCCAAGTCTCCATGGGATTGGCCAATTCACTCTATAGATAAGGTTTTAGAAATATTTTGGTCAACTTCATAAAATTTGAGAATTTTTTATAGACAAACCAGCCTTTACAAGTTGACCTTTTCGACCAGAGTCTCCGTAGGATCAGCCAGGTGGGTCAAGTTAGACTGACCCAACTCAGATTTTTGGGACACCGAGTCAGGTCCCAAGTCTGAGTTGTAAGACCTAGCTAAGAATAGAAAGTCCTAATTAAAGTGCTACTCTAAAAGGTATTTTCATAATGAGTAATGCTATGCGTACTGCAGCAGTACGCATAAATTGCGTACTGCTTACGTGGATGGCTTACGTGCCCGTCCACGTAAGCCGCTGAGTCGACATCTAAAAAAAGGGGTCTGGTTCGACCCCGTTTTTCTTTTTTCTCTCTCTCGCTTCCTCTCCCCCGTATCACTCTCCCTCTCCCCAAAATCGCTCTCCCTCTCCCCCAAATCTCTCTTGCGTACTGCTACTCTAAAAGGTATTTTCATAATTTAACCTTGCCAAAATTAGAAGCTTTATTGGACAAGAAACATGTTCATTTTATTTGAAGCATCATATAAACAATAACTTGCTATTTGCATAAGAACTTCAATTAGAAAGTCTTGTAAGAGGTAGTTCATGTATGCTTCATCATTTCTAAACAAGGAAAGTTTAGAGCTAGCAACTTTTTAGATTAGAAGTTGTTTCCTATTTGGAATTTCTTTTCCAAGAAGCAGAGATAAATTTCGTTAGAGCCAACTTCCTACAAAAGACAATATGGAATTTTCCCAGAATGTTGTTCTCCTACAGAAATTTATTGAATTTACTTTCTCTATTTATTATTTTCTGAATAGTTGTAGAAACCGTACCTTTTGTCCTTCAAGTTCTCCTTTTTTTTTGAAAGTTGTTCTTCATTGATTTTTTGAAATAGTTACAAAGTATGAGCCCAATCCGGGCAGATACATAAGGAGCTTAGGGTGACACAACAAGAGTTTGTTGATGCACCCCTTGCTTAGCAAGAGAATCAGCGTGACCATTCGCACTTCTTAACACATGAGACCACGAAATTACAAAGCTAGTATAAGTACAAAGTTCATTAAAAGGAAGCGAAAACGCCATGGAGGTTTCGACTCACGAACCCCAAGAGAGAACCACCTTGGAATCCCCTCCACATTGAGACTGCATCCTAATCCCAAGCTAGCAAAGCACTTAAGACCTAGCAAGAGACTAAGTGCTTCAGCGGTATTTGAATCATTGACTCCAATTGGCCCGTAATAAGTTAGAATAACTTCACCCGAGGAATCTCTAATTATTCCCCAATGCCAGCGGGGGCCTGGATTACCGAGTGAGGATCCATCAAAATTGAGCTTGTAAGTGGAGTATGGAGGAGGCTGCCAAACTTGATTTGCTGTTCGATTAGAAGTGCCTAGACATGCATGCTCGGCCCATGACTTCCAAATGGTATTAGCATCAACCCCACGAAAACAGCTTTGAAGCTTGAGCCAACCTACAATAGAGTGTAGAGTAGAATAGGCCATATGTTTCCAATGTTGTTCATGCCCATGAAAAATCCTCCTATTCCTTTCTTTCCAAAGGAACCAGGGAATAAAGCCTACACAACACTTGAACATGAGCCTTCCTTTATTCTTCAATCCCAATGAGCTTGTTATTGATGCAATTCTAATCAAACCATGTGGCATAACAATTTCAGACCCAAATAAGCTGAGAATCAACATCCAAACCTTCCAACTATATGAGCAAAGGATCGAACATGGTCCACTGCCTCGTGTACAGCTTGGCACAAAGGACAAAGACCTGAAGTAATGTGCATTCCTCTCCTCTCAAGTAGATCTCTGGTGGGCAATCTTCCCTCATTGCACACCAATTGAAAAAATATTGTTTTTGTGGGCAAGATAGAGACCAAACAATAGCCACGGTGATTGCTCGAATTGTTATTGGCAAAAGTAAGATAAGCTGATCTCGACTGTAAATACCTTTTCGCTCAGGTCTCCACAATAACTTGTCCTCATCCTCCCTATTAAGGCAAATACTATTGAGCTCCCCCAGTAGATACGATAACTTGTCCTTCAAGTTCTCCTTAAACTTGCATTCGGGTCATATTTGTTGCTGAAATTTTGGTTGCTCACAATTTAGAGAAAGCATTCAACCTTTTATTAGTTGAATCTTTTTTTTTTTTGAAAATTGTGATTTTATTGATTCATCAAAAGAATTATAAAAACAGCATAGCTGGTTACATAGGAAGAATTAGGGAGTCCAAATAACCAACTGCTGGCTTTGGACTCCCAACTTAGCTAATTCATCTGCCTTTCCATTGGAGTCTCTCAATACATGCTCCCACTTTACTACAATATGAGCTAACTCACAAACTTCATTAAAAATAGACCCATGCCTCCAAGGTGGCCTGCAGCCTCCTTGGCACCATGATATGATGACCTTTGAGTCCCCCTCGACATGGAGGAGACCAGTTAGGTGAGATTCAGTAAAGCATTTCAAACCTTGTAGGAGGCTCAATGCCTCAGCAGTGGTGGAGTCAGTTATGCCAATTGGCCCATAATAAGTAAGAACTACATCACCTCTTAAGTCACGAACAAGTCCACCAATACCTGCAGGGCCAGGATTGCCCTTAGAGGATCCATCAAAGTTCAACTTGTATGCTGCCTCAGGTGGGGGAACCCATGCTTTGATTGTTGTAGCTTTGCTTCTAGATTCTCTTGCAATTTCAGCCCAAGACCTCCATACAACCCCAGCTTGCACACCATAGAAATCTTTTTGGAGTTTTAACCATCCAACAATTTGTTGTAGAATGAAATATCTGGTCTCCCTCCACGGTTTTGCCAAATTTTGAAAGACCCGACAGTTTCTTTCCTTCCATAGGACCCACAGAATGTATCCCATACAACATTTAAACATTTGCCTCCCCTTCAATCCCTTCCCAAAGTAGTTCGCCATTTGGGACAAGGTAACAAGGTCACGAGGGATAACATAGTCAATTTGAAACATACCAAGGAAGAAGGACTATACATTCCAGCTGTAATTGCAATGGAGCAAAAGGTGATTGACTGTTTCAATCTCAGCACCGCATAGGGGGCATATGTTTGAAGGAAATTGGAGGCCCCTTCGCATTAATATATCCCGAGTTGGGAGCCGTCCCCTTATGCAGCACCACCCAAAGAAAGCCTGCTTTCATGGACAAGAAAAAAGACAAGCAGTTGTAGCTGAATGTCTTGAGTGCCCACTATTTGCAAGGCATTTGTATCCGGAGCTAGCTGTGTACACACCATTGGGATTTGGGCGCCAAATTAACTCATCAGGATTGCTTCTATTTAAGAAGACTATATTCATAATCTCCATAAGTTCAGTGATTTCCAGGGCTTCTTGATCAGCTAGGCGTCTTCTCAGAATCAACTCCCAATTTATATTTTTTAGCAGTTACGTCGTAGTTGTTGTGTCTATACAAAAACATCTTGGTTGACTTTTTTTGTTAAAAGAAAGCACATTATTTTTAAGGCAAAGCAAAAAATGCAAAAAATTGACTAACATATTACTATGCAAATATTTACAGATGGACTGAAATGCAGATTTCCAGCTCATAAATTCTAGTCATTGGCAGTCCTCAATAATAGACGAGTAACATTTCTGAAGCCTAAAGCTGACAGAGGCTGAGTTGTGTGTATATAAAATGACCTAGGTTAACCACATATAGTTAATCTTTGAACTACCCAATCGGTTAAACCAAAACTAAATCCTAGCAAAAGCCCATTTGAGTCACCAAGGTACTTAGAAGATACATGAGAACATGCAACCTTTTCCCGGTTTGGCATCTCTCATGCATAAGAATGAAAACAGAGTGACAACCTTTGCTGCATATTATTAAAGACTGCCAATATATATTAATTCGTTATTAAATGAGATTGAAAAGATAGTCAGCCACCATTACGCGGTATATCAAAAAAGAAAACTCATATTCAGCAAGTATTACAAAAAAAAAGAAAATAGACAAACTTAGAGAAGTACAGTTATAGCATTACAATACCCTCTCTGCAAGAATCTGAGCTTTGTCAGCAGTACCAACCCCAACAGCAATTAGTTTCACACCAGAAGAATCAAATCTTGGCTTCAATTCTTTCAGTGAAGCAGCTAGTTCCCAGCTGTAATAGTTATGGAACATCGTAAGAACAATCATAGGGAGCAAAGCCTATAACTCAAATGAAAGAATGCAACAATTATAATTTCTTTTGCTAAAATTTGTCCATTGCACCATAAGAAGATTTCCTTACCAGCAGGGGCAACCAAAATGCCTCAACAGCGCAACCACAGCCATACCCTATTGGTAAAAGTAATGACTTCCATAAGAAAGTCGAATTAATATCGCAAATAACACATAAAAAGGGGGAAGATGTGTGCAGAACTATCCGTAAATATCAGAGCAACGGAACAAACTATGCACACAGGTAAAGAAAGAGGAAGCGAGAAAAAGAGAGGCAGGATGTGAGAGTAATGGTGAGGTGGGTCGTTGATCAATACCTCCTTTTGATCCCAGAGATCCTTGAACGTCACCGCTTCTCCAGCTGCGGTGAAAATTTGGACATCAGAAAGAAGTTCACCTACACTTTCGCCATACCCGGTTAAAGAAGCCCCAGCAACAAATGCAAACTTTCCTTCCTCGTGGTGGAATACACGGAATTTTGCAAACCCCGAGAAAAAGCAGAAGGAATAGAAAGTGAAGAAGAGGAAACAGATGGTGGAGAAGCACGCAAAGAAGAGGACAGATGAGGTGGAGAGAAGAGCACTTGCAAGGAAAGAGCAGCCATTGTTCCACTGCAACTCTGCAGGTTCTCAACCCTGCACTTCCACCTATCCGAAATTGACCCGGAGCTCGTAAAAATGGGGGAAGAGAGAGGCCGCCCAGTGGAGTGATATTGTGGTTTTCATGCTCGCCGCTTGGACTTCCTTTCGCCGTAGGAGTGTTAAACCAAAATAATGGGTCCAAGCGCACCAACACGCATACCTGTACCCAAAATTTCCTGGCTCCTCCCATGAGAAGAGGGGACTAGGATTGGGCCACTTGAGCTGATTTGTTAAATAAAATATTGTTGAATCACCTGTCGGATTAAAGGGAAATTAAGGCAGTTGGAAAAGTGGGATGCAATTGGGATACAAGGTGGAGATTGAAAGAAGGAGAAATAAAGGAGAAATAAAGGAGAAATAAAGGAGAAAGAAGAAGAGGAAATACGTTTTCCAGGATCAAACAATAAGTATTCCCTTGATGATTTTCTCTTTCCAGATGTCTATTTATACACGAAGTTACAATAATCTAGATCCAACTTAATAGGATCTTACCAGAAGAAAAAGGGAGGAGAAAAAAATAAGTAAACGCTTATAGATCAGGTAAAGAGAGAAGGTAAAACTGAATATTTATATAGGTGAACAGAATATTTATACAAGTGGCTTAACACTACCCCACAAACTCAGGTAGGGTCTAATACGTTGAGTTTGGATTGTAGAAGCTCAAAACAGGGCTTGTACAAAGGTTTTTTAAGGACATCAACAATTCGCTCCATAGTCAATATGTGTTGAAGTGTAAATAGACCTGCTGTGAGTTTTTCTTTGATGAAGTGTATATCAATTTCAATATGTTTGCTGTGTCCATGGACCATTGGGTTGGAAGCCAAGAAGATGGAGCTAACGTTATCACAAAATAAGGTTGGCGAAGATTTGAGTAGAACGTGAAGAAAGTGTAGAATGTGTAGAACCCATAAAATCTCTGTACATAAGCTTGCCAAAGATCTGTATTCGGCTTCACAACTGGAGCGAGAGATCGTGTGTTGTTTGTGAGATACCCAGGAGATAATATTCTAACCAAAGTAGACAACATATCCAGTGGTCGATCGTCGAGTAGTAGGACAGCCTGCCCAATACGAATCACTGAATCCTGATAGGGAAAATGTAGTCGGAGATATATGAAGACCATAGTTCATTGTATGTTTGAGATAACGCAAAATGCATTTTGCAAATTGAAGATTAAGTTGAGAAGGTGCTTGCATAAATTGACACTGAGAATTGACAGCATAGGAAATATCTGGTCTAGTCATGGTAAAGTATTGGAGGTTGCCAAGTAGTTGACGATACGTTGTAGGATCAATGAGAAGGTCGTCATTTGAGTTTAATATTTGGGGACCAGACATTGGTGTAGATACAGGTTTAGCAGTATCCATCCATATGTGCGAAGAAGAGCAAACGTATATTTTGTTTGGGTTAGCAGGAGCCCACCTTCATATGGAATTGTTTCAATGCCAAGGAAGTAGTGTAATGGTCCTAGATCTTTCATTTCGAATGCAGATTGCAATTCGGAAATGAATTGGTCAAGCGTGTTTGTATTTGTGCCGATGATGATGATATCATCCACATAGATAAGTAATATAATAATTTGTGATGAAGTTCATCGTAAAAATAAGGAGTTATAATGATGAGAATTGATAAAACCCGCTTTGAGTACAAATTGACTGAATTTAGAGTACCACGCTCTTGGTGTTTGCTTGAGGCCATAGAGAGGTTTTCGTAGTAGACAAACATGAGATAGTTTATCAGAATTGATGAAGCCTTGTGGTTGTTCCATATAGACAATTTCTTGTAAATCACCATGTAAATATGCATTTTTTAGATTTAATTGGCGGAGAGGCCATTTGAAAGAGATGGCAATGGAAAAGATCAAGCAAATAGTAGTCGAATGAACAACTGGACTAAAGGTCGAATCATAGTCTCGACCAGGCTGTTGGTGGAAACCTTTGGCAACGAGGCGCGCTTTATAACATTCGATAGTGCCATCCGAACGTTGCTTTATATGATATACCCATTTACATCCAACAATATTCATATGTCTAGTGGTGGGGACCAGGGTCCATGTTTTATTTTTAAGAAGTGATTTATATTCTTCATCCATTACAGCTTGCCAAAGCGGATTTTTAACCGCCACTGAGAAACGACGTGGTTTTGCAGGTAAACTATCTAAATCTGTTGTGAGACAAACAAGTAATGCATATTTGTGTGCTAACAAAATTTTGGGTTGCCTAATGCCTGCCTTGGAGCGAGTTAGCATATGATGGGCATTGTCGGGCAGGGAAGGTGAGTGAGGTGGTAGAGCATCGTTGCTAGTGGGGAGATTTGGAGTTAATAAGCTCAATATTAAATGGAGTGGAAACGGGTGATGATGGTTCGGAAGCGAACTCGGTGGGAGGCAGAGAAGTCCGAGGAATCGTGCTTGGTTTGTTTGAGCGGAGAAGAGGAGATTCCAGCAGAAGGTAAAGTTGAAAAATGAACCTGCCTGATGGATCGAAACCAAGAAGTTGTTGATTTCGGAATGATGCACGGTCGGCAAAATTGAAGGTTTATGTCTGGTCGTGTAGAAGCAGCAGAAGGGGCGACGAATTTCAGAAGCAGAAGGCCAACGGGAATATTGCAAAAGTGGTGGAGAAGTCGAAGAGGAAACTCGGGCTGGAGACTTTTGGTATTTTGCCGGAGAGCGAGAAGACGCATGACGAGATTTGGGCATCTGAGGCAAATTAAGGTGGGATGTCGGGAGCTTGGCGGGCGAGGAGTTGCGGCATCGGGCGGAGTTGTTGGGGTGAATTGCAGGGTGCGATGAGGGGACTCGGTTTCTGGAGTTAGGTCGTTGGCCGAGAATTGAAGATTGTTAAGCTGCTGAGGAAGGAGGTGCAAGAGCAGTCGAAAGAGCCGGTGGGGTTGACTGTCCTAACATAAGCTGCGAGAGGAGTGGCTGAGATAGCATAATCAGTCGTACGAGAAGACAAAGAAGGTCGAAGATCGGCAGGTACAGGTGGAAAGCGGAGAGCTTTCAATGAAGGGGAAGTTGTTGAGGAAGGCTACTGAGGAAGTCCGGGAAATATATTTTGATCAAACACACATAGCGTGAGATTATAATGAGCTGAGATTTAATGTCCAGACAGAGATAACCTTTGTGACAATTGCTGTATCCAAGAAATAAGCACCTACAGCTGCGAAAATTAAGTTTGGAGACTTCAAACGGCCGAAGACAAGGGAAGCAGAGACACCCAAAAGGTCATAGGTGCTCATATGTAGGCAGAATTCCGTAAAGTAGAGAAAAGTGTCTGATCACGAAGCACTTTACTTGGTACACAACAATGGAGAACGCATGTCCAATAAGAGCTCGGTAAATGAGATTGAGCCAATAAGGTTAAGCCGACCTCCACTATATGTCGGTGCTTCCGTTCAGCAACTCCATTCTATTGAGGAGTGTCAAGATAGGAAAGGCGATGAGTGATGCCAAGCTTGCAAAACTCAGTCTATAAATATGTAGATATAAATTCCCCTCCACCGTCGCTTTGAATGCATAAAATTGATTTATTACACACTTTCTCCACTAGAGAAATAAAATCACAAAAAAGGGTTGAATCATCTTATTTTCGTTTTAAAGGATACAACCATGTATAATGTGAAAAGTTGTCTACAAGTACCAAATAAAAACGAAAGCTATCAATAGAAGGTGTAGGGGCTGGGCCACACACGTCACAATGTATTATTTGGAGTGGAGCACTTGTCTTAATGTTGTGTGAGGAGAAAGGAAGGCGACGGATTTTCCCAAGTTGACAGCTTGGACAAGGACTTGACAGTGGCTGAGAAGAAACATTAGTTTGAATAATAGGGCCAGAAATCTAAGTGCATGATGTGATGGATGTCCCAAGAACTTGTGCCACATTTTCGAATGAGATACACAGGCAAAGAGGCAGATTTTATTGTAGGAAGAAAGTGGGTAGAGACCACCTCTGATCAACCCTTTGTGGATAATTTCCTAGGTCTGCAAGTCTTTAATTAGATATCCAGTAGACGTAAAAATAAATGCGCAATTAAGAGACTGTGCAAGATAAGAGACAGATAAAAGCTTTTTCATAATATCGAGAACCAATAATATGTTGTTCTGAGTGACCGTGCCGGATAATAAAGGAAGCTTTGCAGAACCGGATGAAATAATTTGAAGAGACTTACCATTGCCAATAATGATAGAATCTGAACCAATATAAGAGCTCTTACCAGAAAGGTCTGCAGCAGTAGAGGTAATGTTGTGCGTAGCGCCAGAATCCAAATACCAATCATCTTCTGTAGGATTAGTTTGGGACATAGCGGACAAAGCCGTAGCTGGTGGAAGACCATCATCTGGTGCCCAACAATGGTTGGCCTTATGGAAGGGGTGGCCGCACCAATAGCAAACCACCGAAGCGCCTTCTTGAGAATTCGAACCAGAAGGAGGGGTGGACGGCTGAGAGCGTCCACGGCCACGGGGGCGAGAAGCACGTCCTCTAGAAGCAGGAGGTCTGCGTGAGGGCCCACGAGTTCCGATTGGCTCGAGGATGTCTTAGAGCAATAGGAACAGAAGCGGCAAGAAGAGCTAGAGCCGGTGCTGCCGAATGCGTATGCTGCTCATGGTCAAGGAGAAGGGCAGAAATAGTAGGGAAGGTGGGTGACGCCAAAGAGTCGATAACTGCAGCAACATGGTCAAAGTCAGAACCTAAACCGCATACAATGCATAAGATAAGGTCATCTTCTTCAATAGGTTTTCTAGTGTTTGCCAAGGCAAGAGAAATGGCTTTGGCATGGCGGAGATACTCATGAATAGTCTTGGCGCCGCGCTGAAGAGTATGTAAATTGGTTTTCAGCTACTGAATACGGGAGCGAGTTACAGTACCATAAACTTCTTCTAGAACGAGCCAGGTATCTATGGCTATAGTAACGTCAACGACTTGATGAAGGATGTCGTAGACAAGGAGGTAATTAACCATCCTTGGACCATTTGGTGGAGACAAAGCCATTTGGAGATGGCATTAGGGGAAGAAAACGGCATAGGCAGAGTGCCATCAATGAGACCGAGGAGATTGTGCGTACGCAGAATAGGAAAAATCTGTGCTTTCCACAAGATGAAGTTTTCGGTGGTAAGTTTTTGAGCGATGTCTTGCGTGATAGCTTTGACAATAGGCATGGAAGAGGTATCGGCAGAAACTTGGACTGTGGAGCTCGTGGAATCCATTGGGAAGAAGGGGAGGGGAGAGAAAACAAATTTGTTTCTCGAATCGTGATTGTCCTTACGCTCTGGTACCATGAAAGAGTAAGTATTCCCTTGATTTCTCTTTCTATTGATGTCTATTTATACATGAAGCTACAATAATCTAGATCCAACTTAATAGGATTTGACAAGAAGAAGAAGGGAGGAGAAAGAATAAGTAAAAGCTTATAGATCAGGTAAAGAGAGATAAGGTAAAACAGAATATCTATACAAGTGGCTTAACACCCGCGTGGTTTCTCGAAATGGAATTTGTCATCTCAGTGTGGAGATTCATCGGCGATGCCAAACGACAACCGTCGTCGTCGAGGAGGGTGAGAGTAGAACATCCTCTGGGTGCAACTTATTCATGTTCGGTTTTAAGTATCTTCATCTCTCTTCTTCTCCGCCCACACAACTTTGTCTTCACCGATAATTGAATGTTTAGATATTCTTCGTTCTCTTTTCTTCTATTACTGCATTAAAGAGTACCACAACTATCTATTACTGCATTAGTGATAAGATGAAAAATATTGGTCTGCATTTAATTATGGATAGGTGTATGGGTCTATTATACATTAGAACCCTGCCAATCCAACCCATTCCGATCAACTTATTAATATGGATTGCATTGGGTGTAATAAGTTTAAATTCAATCCAGTCCATTGATACTCGATCCTATCCGAAATAAATTTATTTTATTATCATTTATATATAATATGTTGATTATTATCTAGTTGTTTATATATAGGATCTCAAGAAATCTTACTTTTTTTTTATCCAAAAACAGATATTATATCAGAGAGTTTAAATATATACAATCATCCAAAATATAAAGCCTGGGGCTTAGTGTTGCCCTGATTGCTATGGCATTTTTCAAAAAACGAGGAAGCCCATTAAAGCCATATACGTATATTTGTCTCTCCCTTCAGCCGCAATGTTTGCTTCTCTAAACTGGTGCTTCAGATGAACTTGTGGTAAATCCAGCAGCAGGGTCTTGCACATTTGTATCAGCGGTATCAGTTTCCAATGGTTGCTCTGAGATTGCTGCAATGAAAGTATTACAATTTGAGAATCCCCATGAATGACTATTGGTGAGTGGGGCAAAAATCTAGGGGTCCATTAAACATTTTCTGGTGAGTAGTGTCCATA
Source organism: Aristolochia contorta (assembly GCA_022405105.1). Classification (NCBI taxonomy): domain Eukaryota; kingdom Viridiplantae; phylum Streptophyta; class Magnoliopsida; order Piperales; family Aristolochiaceae; genus Aristolochia; species Aristolochia contorta. Next base: position 8,025,659 of record CM039670.1, read on the forward strand.
TGAGATAGTTATTATCAGAGGGAGAGATGGAGAGCTTAAAACTAAGGAAAGGAACTGTCAGATTGCAAAGGAACGTCAGATTGCGAAGGAACGTCAGATTGCCAGAGTGATCTGACGCAGGTTTCATGCCACTGATTCTAATCAGTGATAAGGAGGACACCTTGCCCCTAAGATGATCAGGGCTCTGGAAATTCTGGGAAGTTCAAATAATGGTTTATCTAGCTCTTCCAAGAAATCTTACTCACGTAAAAGAGAGACCACCTTCCAAATTATGACCTTCTCCAACAATTTAGGACATGTCATGCATAATTATCACCCTCAAGGGGTGTGCATAACTATACCCTAGTTAGGTAGACCCACATCCGAAATCGAGGTGCCATAAATGCACACACATAAAGACATAAGAGGGAGGAATGCACACCCTCAAAGGTGCGCATAGCATTACTCTTTAAGAAATAGTTATGTTTCCATTGTTTACAGCGCTCACTTGAAGTTCTGGAGAAGTTCAAGAGTGCACTGCATATATATCACAAGAGTCGGCATCTGCTTCAAGCATAGTATTCAGTAAACGTTCTGGAGAATATCTCATTCAAAAACCATGGGATTGCACGTTGACCTCCTTAAAATTCTATCATATACTGATTGAGATAGTGCTACACTTGTGAATGGGTAAACAGAAGTGTTTGGAATTTGTCTTGAGCACTTCTAAGTGTTTAAAAGATTTAAATGTTTCCAGTTAACATGATTCATAGCCCTCCCGTTAAAAATGACCTGTTCAACCATTATATGATTCGACAAGTTTTACTAAAATTTTGCATTAACCAACATTTTCATACCCAGCGCTCACTTGGCAGCTGGGAAAATAACAATGGAAGCTAAGATATTCGGTGCTTCACCCTCACACATCAATCTGACTAAAACCAACCAAAATTTCCTTCCATACAGACACAGCAACAAATCCTTCGAACCTGGAGAAATCAAAGTGATTGTATATGTACCAGAACTCGACATGCAGTCATCTATAGCTGAAGCATCAATATCCAACAATTTGTTAAACCACTGGAGAATTCACTATTCATGTTCTATCTCCATTTTCTCAAGTGCCTTACCTGCTCTAAAATCCACAACAGCTTTGCCAAAGGTTGTTCTCACATGCTGGCAGATTACCATGAGATCCTGGAGGGCATCTTTTAATACTTCTTTAGCAGGAGCACCTAAACAGTGTCAGAGAGAAAAAATATCCAATTATTTCAAGTCAAATATACTGTAACAAACCCATTTCACATAAGCATTAGTTATGAGAATGTTGATAATTTGTGTAAAAACTAGATGCTGTAATCTTCAACCACTCTGAAAATGCAAAAAGGAATTATGGAGGCGAGCATAAATGGAAAAGCATATGGTTTAATGAATTATAATTTATCCTTTGCATAAAAAGGCGAAAGTTATAACCGTAGTGGCCACAGTTTGCTTTGCCATAATTTTAATCAGCTGATATCACTGCCAGTTGAGATTTGCTAGAACGGATGTCAGAGCCAGTTCCCTCTAATTATATGGAGGGGATGGTATCACTGCCAAGAAAAGGGAAACAAAAATCTACTCAAGAGTAGATAGCTTCTGAGAAATATCTCCCACTAGTAAAAGTTCATCAAGAAGCATAATAAAGGCACCATCAGCCCAACAAGAAGTCAAAATGAAGGGATACAGGTCAAAGGTTGCAATGTGAGTTTGTAGTTTAATTCTGTAAACAAAAAATGCACTACATGTTCATAACAATAAGCAAAATGGTAAGCATATGATTTATTCTTACTTAAATATAAAGCAGCTGCTTTAAAATATAATAAGGGCACATGCAATTACCTAAACCAAACAAAAATGAACTTGCATACCTGTGGTCTGAACTCTGATGTTAACTCTGCTATCAGAAGGATGAGGAATGCTGTACCCACAAAATGCAACCCTTGGACTGGCAGAAAAATATTAAAAATTTAAAATAAAATGAGAAGTAAAACCATATAAAATAACTCCAAACAAAAAATGTATCACTGCCAAGTACTGTTACTTTTTAAAATCCCTAAAGCAACGGTAATATTATCATTTCTGCCATTTCTAACAACTATTATTTAACTTCATCAAGATAAGGAAGAGGCTTTAACTGAATAAAAACTGTTTGGAAAAGGTCACTTAGATATTTTCTGTCAAAATAATACACTCTTTTAACTTGAATGTACCCTACTCTCATCACTTCTCATATTCTTCCCTCATGCTTCTTCTCTTCTAACCTAAGTACATATCTTTTTCTGCTTCCATAATGACCTAAACTTTTAAGTGAAAAATGAACTTAAAATTGAAATTCTCTGAGACACCCACGTATACGAGCTTCTTTGAAATTCTCTGAAAATTAAAACTCAGGTTAAGGAGGTAATGATGTAATGATATTGCTAATGAAAAAATTTTCTTATACTAGTAGAAATAAATCATTTCCCATCAAATCTATTTTTTAAAAATAAAAAAAAAATCTTTTAGATCAATTGCTAACAATGTCAATTTGAGCACTCAAACTTACTGGAACTAGCCTCTAGTTGGCGTCACAGTGTCAATTAAACATTGATGGTCAAGGTCTGTGACAGAGTGCAAGAAGTTTATTGCCTCAAGATGAATTAGGAGACATATAACCCAAGAAAGAATCAAAGATAAGCACACTGACTTCCAGATGGCATCCATGAAGCACCATTCTGGAACACTAGTCATAACACATATGCCACAAAACTGGGAACAAGTACTAACCGTGTTTCCTCAACCTTAAGCAACAGAAACACAAAAAATCATACAGGAATGAGATGATATTTAGTAGCTGAAGTCTGATATTCTGTTAAAAGTTGTCTTAGGCAGAAGGTTTGTGTTGGGTTCCTTATTTCCCTAGCAACAGCCCCTTTAATGTACATCAGACTCCCGTTACTTCAACTACAGAAAACCAGGACTTACACCATTCAACCCTATAAAAGATACCACTCAACAGGGAAATTGCCACAACACCCAATAGACTAAATTGGAAAACTATAACAACTTTCTTTTTTCTCCTTTAGAAATCGCTCGACAGGAAAAGACACTGAATAATTGCTACAGCACCTCCAATAGACTATCTAAGAAAACTATAATAACTCACTTATTTCTACTTTAGAAATGATGAAAAGTATAAAAGACAATTTCTCTCTTTTGGTAGGATTCAAATTTTAATCAAGTAATCATGATTCATACAGCAAAAATGGTTACAAAACCAGAACACATTCAGTTTGCCAACAACTTGTATAAAACGGGAACTCTGAAAAGAATGTCATTATAATTATTTTTATTCAAAACATGGGTATAATTAAATAGGAAGCAAAACCAAGAGGTCCAACAGATTTCTTTTATCCAAATATCTTCCAACATAACTGAATCAGTTTTTTTTATATGACAAAGGAAAAATTGTTTGGATAGTTTCAATGTTTGCTGAATTGTATTGGGCAAAGGTGATCTCATTAAATTCAAAGTTTCTGTTTGTCTCTTAAATTGGTGATACGAATTATCCAAATGGTGATTTAAATGGTATTAGACGCTAGGATCTCGTCATATACATAAGCCCCATTGGATTTGTACCAACTGTGCCACGTTGTTCTTCTTTAAAGATTAAGATTGTTCACAGAAATAAATTGCCATGAGAAAAAAAAAATCTCTAGACAACTCATACAGATCTAATTCTTTTATTGATCATAGGAGAACCTAACAAATCGCAACTTTAGTTAAAAAGAAACTATAAGCTATAAATTTCCAATAGGATGGTCCTATCTGAGTAAAGTATATGTCACCATATGCAGAATTGGTTCTGGCGGTGTCTGAAATATGCAGACCCTCATGAGGTCTTCAAAATCCAGTGTGTATTTGCGAAAATGATCAAGTTCAAGATAAAAAATAATAAAATATTTTCCATATGAAGCAAATCTTATTACTTCGTTTCAATAGGCCACACCTTATGAATGGTAAAACCACACTATGTTACTAGAACCAAGATTGACAGAACAGGATACACATGAATTTTAAAGTACGAGAAATTGGTCTTACTCTTGATTTAACATGTATCTGAGAGCATTAGCAAGCGTATGATCCTCATCACTTAAAGAAAATGTTGATGAACTTGGATCTGCAGTAGACCCATGCTCCATTGATAAGATATCTACAACCATATGAGGACAGCACACCATATACAGGATTAGCATTGCAAACAAAATTTAATTCTCTTTGTCAAAAGAAATAAAAAAAAAAAGAATTCTGGATAAAGCCACCAAAAATAAAACAATTGATTTGGGAAACACATTCCCATAATACTTAAAAAAATAAAATATAAAATATAAAAAATTCAATCTCGGTGCAACTGCAGCATTCAAGAAAACCCTGCAGACTGTGAGGCGACAATTCGAAGTTTTGAAACGGAAGAGAAACTAATCGGGCGAAAATGGAAGAGGCGGTGTCGGGCGAAAAGCGGAAGAGACGGTAAATCCAGACGATAATCGGGCGAAAAACGACGATAATCGGGCAAAAGCGAATGAGACGCGAAAACACCAGGACGTAATCGGGCAAAAACGGAAGAGCTTAAAATGAAACTAGTGAAAATAATCGAGCAATCAAAGAAAATAATCGGAGAAAATAATCGGGCGAAAATAATCGGGCAAAAATAATCGAAGCGAAAATAATTGGAAAATTGGGGAAAATGGTAACGGTAAAGAAAGCGATAAATGCAACTTTTATATTGCGCCTCTCCTCTCTCATCTCAGTAAAAGGTCTCACCGTTTTCTAGGCTCTTCACAGTATCCCGAGAAATAAACCTCTGGTTATAAACCAAATTACAAAACCAGGTAAGGATTAATTTTTTTTTTCGTGTCTTCTTCTTAAAAAAAATAATAACGTACGAAAACAAGGAGTATTAGCAGCAGCAGAAAAAGAAGACAGACAAAAATAAAAATTAATCCTTACCTGGTTTTGTAGTTTAGTTTAAGACCAGAGGTTTATTTCTCGGGATATTAGAAGAGAGAGTTTGAAACTTTTCGAACAAGAGAGAGAACTGTACACGCGGAAATATGAATTGCTAGGAAACGGCGCTGAAGTGAGAGACTGCGGGTTTTCACTAATTTCATTTATGTTTTCGACTCTTACGGATTACCATCTATTCCATTTCGCCCAGGATTTTTACCCCATTACGGTCTTCCATTTTCGAGCCTCTTCCGCTTTCGCCCGACACAATCACCGCCTCTTCCGAGAGAACCGCCTCTTCCGCCGCCCGATTACCGCCTCTTCCGCCGCAGAGACTCTTCCGGCAAGAACAGAATCACTGAACCGCCTCTTCCGGATTAGTTTCGTCTCTTCCATTTCAATACTGGGGACGTAATTTGAAAAATCAGTCCAAATCCAACCAGGCGTATAAACAAGAGAGATAAGAGCTTGCCAAACATTAAAGGAAGAAGAGGTACAAGCAGAAGAGCAGCAAAAGAAGTAAAAAAATAAACTTATGGCAGTTGCAGATGGTGAATTGCCATTAAAACGAGAATAATTAACACGAAAGCAATCCAGAACGCCAACAGACCGAAGTCACAAGTTTGAATCACACCGACTACTGTAACTACCAAATCAATTAACATACATCATAGATCGGTTAATTAAAAAAAGAGAATACACAAAAACCCAATCGTTGTCACGTCTCCACGGCCGGAAACAGACTGGTAGTCTATAATTTGATCGCTAAGCAAGAACGACCATCGGAGTTTGAAAATCGCAAGCAATCAGAACAGACTCGGCACTGAGGAGCAGAAATCAGGCTACATAACTTCAAAGACGATGAGGCTAAGGGGAGAGGAGGGAAAAAGAACGACAAGTGTGCGCAAGTTAAAAATGGGGCGCGCCGACAGATTTCGGGAGGATTTTGACTAGACACAAAGAGAGGAAACAGAGACTGGTAAGAACAGAATCACTGAATTAGGGATTACAGAAATCAGAGGAAAAGAGAGAAGAATCAAAGAGAAAAGAGAATAAAAAAAGAGGAAGGAAAATACCTGGGTAAGTGGTAGGTCGGATTGGTCGACTCTCGAGTCTCGCTTGGATTTAGGGTTTTTTTCGAATTGCACACTACCTGTCACTCAGAGTCTCGAGTGAAGAGACGCTTTTTTAGCTTTTTAGCTTTTAGGGTTCGACTGACTGATCGAGTGACGGAGTGACTCAGTGACTAGTTACTAACTTATCATTTAGGCTGTCTTTTAAAATATCATCAATCATACTTACTTAATATAATCAATTAACTGACATTAATTTTAGATAGGTGTTTTTAAAATCAAAATACACAACTTGTCATGTTGTTATTTTCGGTTTAACCTGGTTAAATCAGATTCAACAGTAAGTTTTATGTATCTTTATATTTTCTTGTGATTTAATAATGTAAAGAATCAAGCCCACAGAAAAATGGAAATCTATCTTAATCTTATTAAGGTTTATAATGTAATGCATTAGTTAAAAACGAAGAGATGTAAGCAATTACGTCATATTTTAGAGGTGATAAGCATGGAATTAATCCTAAGTGATATCACAAAGATATAATATGTTAGAATTTAGGGTTTTAGAATATGTTAGAATTTAGCCTTTGCCTTTTATAAAACTCTAAAGTCTCTAAGCCAATGAGTCATTGACTAGTTTAAATATAACTCATAATAAATTAAAACTCTTAAGCTAATGAGTCATTATACTTGTAACTTATATGAGATGTAGCTCTCTATCCTTGTGATGTATAAAACTCTAAGTCATTGTACTCAATTCTTAATTTGATATGACAAAAAATTATAAATATAAAATAATTATACAAAAAAATTAGGAGGGAGAATAATTTTTTAAACTTTAATATATCATTATTAAATATTTTACTTTTTTACCAATTTTATTATTTATTTAATATCTCATTGTGTGGAAATTATACTTGTAATAAAAAATAATTGGCAAATTAATCAATTAAAAATATAAATTTATAAATAAAAAATATTAATAAATATTGTACTACCCATATTTAAACGGTAGAATGGATTCGGAAGAGCTATTTCCGTTTTCGTTCCATTTATTAGAACAAATCGGTAGAACGTAAACGGATAATATTATTTTATTTCTCAAAACGATAGAACAGTAATCGGTGGTAGAGCAGATAATCGGATACCGTTTATAACCCTACTATTGAGACTGCATAAATAAAAAGTAAGTAAGATATATAACCAAATCCTGAAGTAAATACAAAGATAATTTAACATCAATACTTCCATATTTTACTGTAAGGTTTTACATCATGATGTGGTTGTTTAATTTCCTTCCTGACAGCCTTGTTAGGGTTATCTATAAAATAGGAAGATAGATCTTACTTTATCACCTAGACTATAGGACACTACATTGGAAACCTTTACCATTAAATATGGTCGTACACATATATTAGTCTTAAGAAGCTGCAATTAATAATGCTGAAAATTATACATATATGATGCAGATTGCCCACACAATGAGCCTATATACAACTACATCTTGGAGTCTCATCCCCCACTCACCTACTTAGAAATGGTCCACATTTATTTCATTAAAAATCACGTCAAAATAATAAATATGGAGAAACAGATGTTACATTTGAACCAAGCGAAGAGGGCCATTACAACTTGTTCTTCATGTACAACTTGTTATATTTTACCCACGTAGAGTTGTATACTTCAAATAAGAAGTTATATTACAGTCATAGTTATGACGGCATGAGTTTTGCACAAGGGAAATATTGATTCCTTTATTTGTGCTGCTCATTAGTTAGTGGTAAATCTTTAGCCCAAAAGTGATTCACTAGAATATACGTAGAAATCGTGGCTTCACAATTGTTTGGAAAGATATAGGAAAATACTCACGCCAAATGGATTATTTGACATCAAACACAGGAAACACTATCAAAAAAAAAAAAAAAAATGGGACGTACCAAAAAATTATCTCATCACATAATGCTTAATTTTCTTCCACTAAAATCTGTGTCGATGACTTATACTCGGTACATCATTAGGGGCAGTTAAAGAATATACAAGGCTTAGTTTGATTGCTTATAACTTATGCTCCTTCAGAAGATTAAATATTTCCACCTTCTTTTACTTAATTTTCATTGGATTCTCAGTGATCCAATATTGCTTAGAACACTAAGAAGATCAGCCGTTAACCAAGAACCTCATGTCCTACATCCTATCTTCTGCCACCTTCCACTGAAGTAAGCAAGTGTTGTCGAAGAACTGGGGAATATATAGAGACCCCTGTGGATCCACAAAGACTTCGACGAGAAGTTCAAATCCAGTTTGAAGAAAGAATGGAATGTGCGCATCCACCACGTAGAGGATGATGATAAATCCAGAACCAAAGAGAAAGACTTAGATAACGGAAGGGAGAGAACCAAAGAGAGATAACGGAAGAGAGAGAATAAAAAACAGAAAATCGAAGAGAGAGAGGGAGGAATTGTGGGGAGGAGAGGATAGATTGGAAAATTGGAGCTCTCGGGAATCTCGAAAGGAGATGGGATTTAGGGTAGGGAAATAAAAAGTTACGCTATTTGTTTTTAGAAAAATGATATCAGTATTACCTAATTTTACTTGGAGGTTTTACATCGTGACACTGCATAATTGGCAGGGTAAGAGAAGATCCAAGGTTTAGGGTTTACCATAGAATAAGTAAATAATATTTTATTAGAAAAACAAAATTTTGCAGATTTTATCTCGGAGTTCTCTTATTTGGACAATAAAGTGGACTCCATGATATGATGTAAACTCTTGGAAGTTAAAAGCTGTAGTACTTATATCACAACTCTTATTTTTATTATGGACAGTTTCAGACCATATTGGCATTTCCATCCATATCGAAAGATACATTTATCCTTGGATTTCCTTTTTTATCTTTGGTTGTGTGTCAATTATCCATATAAGCTAAATGCTTTTAAATAAAATATAATTTATAATTTATACAATAAAATTTAATATACTTTATCCAAATACAATATCTAACTAGACACATAGAAATCTAACTTTTTTGGGCTCCAAAAATATGCAAATGGGAATAGCTAGAGAGAATCTATAATATATATTATTTAAAAATAAAATAGTAGAATCTCCATAGTGTGATTAATACACATTAGGCATGTTAGTTCTAAAAAAAGCAGTAATATGCGTATTGCCAAATTTGACTATGAGGGTTTAGGTATGACACGAAGTCCTCATTGGTAGTCTAGGTAAGAGATAAAGTAAGAACTATTTTCCTATTCTATATGTAAGCATAAACCCTAGACCTTATTTGGACTGCCAACTAAGCTGTCAGGAGTATAGCGACATCAAGATGTAAAAACTCATTGTAAAATATGGCAATACCGAAACCATTTTTCCTAAAAAAATGATTTGTTATATATATATATACACACACACATGTGTATGCTTGCTATAATTATCTTTTTACTATTACCTATTTATGATCTATGAGACTATGAGTCAACAGATATTGACCTTTAATAATTACAAAAAAAAATTGTAATAATGTTGAAGGATTATCTCTAAACTTTTTAACTCATTTACAAATCTTCACTACAATTAATAAAAACTATTTGGAAGGATATTAGGGTTATGTATATGGGAAATTGGAAATTTACAATTAGGTTAAGTGCAGATTAAATGTACCATATTACCATTATTCAAACGGTAATGGAGTAAAATGGGTTAGGAAGAAAGCATCATTTACTAATTTTTGCTACAATTAAAAAAACTGTTCCATTTATTAAATAATAAAACATTAAATGATAAAAGGGTAATTGGAAATAAATATTTTGAACAACTAAGAACAGAAATTTATGCATGATAAACAGATGAAATTATAGAAATAAACTTACAAAAGGGTAATCGACCAATCTGAATATATGAGGCAAACGGACTTTAATTGCTTCAAAATTCTTCTAGCTCTTGTAAACTTGGTTTCCATTCAGAATCTGTAATGTTTAAATATGAGAAGAAAGTAGACTAACTTTGGTTAGATGTTATATACACCTAATTGGCTTTGAATCACAACCACCAACCTTCAACCAGAAATAAAAAATTCTTCTATCCAATGATTTTCATATTTGAAGGGTATTCCTCCCCAATTTTCAGCCTTTGTGTCTAGTTAAATAGGCCAATGATCGGATATTGTTTTGCCCAACACCCTGCAACCCACATTAGGGTAGAGATCAAGCCATTCAATGGAACAAAGGAACCTGTCAAGCCTAGATAAGGTTGGTATTTGTCTGCCATTGCTCCATGTGTAAGTCTTTCCATATATAGGTAAATCAATAGCCTCAAATGCCCCCAAAAAATCTCCGAACCTTCTCATAGTAGTAGTGATGGTTCTAGCATGGGGAAACTTACACGGTTCACTGCATTGTGAAGTTAAGGTCAGCAATTCATCCCAAAAGACTAATATGTCGAGCACCATAAATGCCACCAATGCACCAATTTTTACCAAATGCTAAATCCAGAACTTTCATAGAAATGCAATAAATTCCAACATTTATATTTTGCATTGCAACATGACTTGGGTCCCAAATCACCAAAATGTCACCAGCAGTACATAAAGCATTTAAAGCTTGCCATTTAGTTTGCTGAAAATGAACAAGGTCTCTAACGATAAACTCCCTCATGTCCCCCATCTTAGTTTCTTGGAAGATAACTAAATGGGTTTTCTTCGACATTTACCCTCTTGTAAGTCTCTAGTGGCAGAATCCCTCTTTGTTCAGTTTGCAGATTGGGTTCGCCTTACTGAAAAAAATTAAAGTATGCAGATTGGTCTTCATTCTTTAAATGGTAGAGTTGAATGCCGTACTTGCTTTATTTCGTGAACTTCATATTCTATGTATTTAGAGCTAAAGAGGAAGTCATAGAGCTTGAAATGCCGAGAGCGAGAGGGCGTGTGGGCGATGCCGAGCCGGAGTCGAGGAGGAGGGGAATACGATCGAAATCTCCTGTCCGTCGAGTTGATCATGAACGACGGGAGCGAAACTCTACCAGAGAAAAGGATCAATGGCATACGGTGGGGAGACGACGACGAGTCCAGGGGGAGCGCAACAGTTTTTCAAGAAGAAGAGGCGAATGCAGTTTTGGCAACTCCTACTTCTCAATCGAGGAAGACACGAGACGGAACATACTATGTGCGAGGGTTGAGACAAGGGAAAAACAAGCTTTTGTACGTATTCCCTTGGAGATTGTCGAAAGCTTCTTGAAGATGCTTCAGGCAGTAATGGAGTCAGATACATATGCCTCTCGGGAATTATGGTGGGAAGATTCTTTGTTCACCGTATCAGTCCTAAAACGCACCCAATGGGAATGTAAAATTGCCCATTTTAGGGCGCAGAAGGTGCTCGCCAGATTATACTTACCAGAGAGGGGATCAAATGATTCATCCCCCTGGTCATTGCTGTGTAAAGCCCTAGAAGAGGCTATTCCAAGGAGGAAGCAACGGAACCATAATGCTCCAACTGATTTGCAACCAACTCACACTGATGATCGAAGCTGGAAGAATATACTCCAACGTACGAGATGTAAATTGAAAGAGAAGGAAATGTCTATCCGCTTGACGGAAAAATGGGAAGCTCGTCGAAAGGAGTTGGGAACGGCAATCACTATTAAAACAGATTGGCTTGTTCGGGACGCTCAAAAATTGGAAACCTGGATCCAGCGAAGGTGGGAACTTGGTCACATGCCTTCAGCTTCATACATCGGACGAGGAGAATGGCTTATTCGTACAAAAGACGCTAATTCGAAGGAAAAAATGCTCCTTTGGGACCGAGCTGGGACACTCGTGGCTGGGAGGAGACAATAGAGACTGGACCTGTAGCCTGCTGGATACAGATCTAGGGAATCCCAGTTGAACTATGGGGGGCCGACGCCATGAGCGTACTAGCTGAAGAAATGGGAGACCTTGTTGCCTTCGACGAACACACTACCAGTGGGCGAAATATGGAGTACGGACGGGTTCAAATCAAACCGCATAAGTGGCCATTGGAGGAAAAATGGTCGGAACTGAAGGTGGGGGAAAAGTCCTTTGCGATTTTCCTAAAGCCCGAGACATTCGTGCCGCCTATTGCTGTCTGCACCTGGCTGGAGGTTGAAGACGATGAGTCACCTCGGCACAACTCGGGCCGAGTCGACGACGAGTCGACTCGGCTCAACTCGGACCGAGTTAACAAAGGCGCTGCTGGACACACTAACCTGAATGAAGAAACGGGTATACTTGCCTGTTTGGAGGCGGAGTTGGGGGAGATGGCCCGAGCTGAACCAATTGAGCCAGACCGAGTCAACCCGGGCGAGTCAGACCGAGTCAACCCGGGCGAGTCAGACCGAGTCAACCCCGGCGAGTTGCGCCGAACCAGTCTAGAGGAGAGCAATGCCGAGGCTAATTGTTCTCTTAGCACTTGGGGGGGTTTCTGTATTCCTCACGACCTCCCAATTGCTTCCCTACATGGTCAAAAATCAGGTGAGTCGCACCCTATTGAATCTCAATTCAATTCAAATTTCCAGCTCCTCGCTACTTCTATTTTCTCTTCTTCTCCGGCGGATATTCTGCAGCAGATGCAGCTAGCCCATTATCTGCTTTGAAACCACCAAATATCACAACCACCTACAAAAAAAATCCTACTCAATCCCCTGTTTTTTCCCCTCAATCCCCTATATCTCCTCCTCAAAACCCAGCTACTCAAACAGGCCAATTGACTCTGACAAGCAGCATTTAATGATAATTTCAACCCCCACCCACACACTTCCCCTTTCACCCCAATTCGATTCCAAAGCTCTTCCCCTATAGCCTACTCTAGAAGGAGAACCCCCTCCCCTCCAGGCCAATCTCCTCATTCTATAAATGCCCTCTGTGACCAAACTCAGAATGGGGAAGAAACTACTAGTGAAGCATAATTTGGAGAGAACACCTCTGAAGCAGTGGAAGTCGAGATCGAAGAAGATTGGGGTGAGGAATGGGAAAATGCTTTTGATATTGCAATCCCTCAGAAATCACGCAAATCAAATAAAGATGCCTGGCTCGCTCAGATCAGAAAGATGAAAGGGAAATTATCAAAGGCTGATTATCAGACAATGGTCTCTATTGTGAGCAAGGCAGAACAGAAAGGCAATGAGACACGCGACAATGAAAACACCCCAAGAGGGAGGAAGAAAACTAGAGGCAATGCGAGAGGAAAGGGAGTCCTTAGGGGATCCAAAGAATGATTATTATATCTTGGAATGTTCGAGGAGTCAGGAGTCCTAGTAAAAGGAGTGTGATTAAAGATTTGATTAAGAGAAATCGAGCCCACTTGATTCTTCTCCAAGAAAAAAAATGGAACTGATGACCGATTACATTGTTAGAGATCTTGTCCCTTTCCAAAATCCTCAGTGGTATGCGAAGGAAGCCAGTGGAACAGCAGGGGGCATCCTATGCATTTGGGACCCATGTAATATTGCAATAAAAAACACAAGTGTCGGTCAATATTTTTCAATCCTTGAGTTAACTGATCTCACCAGCAATAATGATTGGTTCATTGGGGCTGTATATGGGCCTACAAGGTACAGGCATAGAAGCATTTTCTGGGATGAGCTGATGGATGCAATAAATCAAAGACCAAGTGCATGGTTAATTGGAGGGGACTTTAATGCCACGATGACCAGGAATGAGAAATCACCTCTCGCCTCTACCTTCACTGCCACTATGAGAGGATTTGTTGACTTCATGGGGGCTGCTGAATTGGTTGACCTCCCTATGTCAGGGAAGTCTTTCACTTGGAGCAATGGAAGGAGGCCACCTACTATGTCAAGATTGGACAGATTTTTGTGCAATGCTGAATGGCTAGATTTTTTGTGCAATGCTGAAGGAGGCCACCGCATGTAGAGTGTTGGTGAAGACAATATCTGATCATTGGCCGATCTTGCTAGATACATGCTTTGCAAATTGGGGAGGCACACCATTTCGATTTGAAAATCATTGGCTTGAGGATGAACACTTTCTTAAGCGGGTAGAAGAATGGTGGCAAAACACTACAAATGATGGGCCTCTAGGGGGTAGGCTTTGCAGGAAGCTGAAACACCTGAAAGGAAAATTATTGACATGGTCAAAGGCACAAAAGGCTGCTCAATTGGCGCGTAAGGATGACCTAACAAAGCTGATAAATGAGCTGGACAGTGTTGAGGAGACAAGGGCATTAAATGACAATGAGGCAACCGAGAAATTAGCAGCTGTGGTTGAACTGAATAACAATATCAGACGGGACAGCATCCTGTGGAAACAAAGAGCTAGACACAAGTGGATGAAAGAGGGAGATGGGAACATAAAGTTCTTTCATGCTATTGCCTCGGGAAGAAGAAGAACGAACATGATTAGCTCTTTGGTTGTTAATGGCACCACAATTACAGATAAATCAGAAATACTAAACAGCATAGTAGGGCATTTCGAGGCCCTCTTCACAGAAGACATCCCTTCTAGACCAACTCTCTTGGGTAACATTAGCCCTTTGCTTACCCCCGACATGGCTGATGCTCTTGAAAAGCCTTTCACAAGTGATGAAATTAATGCGGCGGGACAGCTCATGCCAAAAAATAAAGCCCCTGGCCCCGATGGTTTTAATGGTGAATTCTATCACTCCTGCTGGTCTATTATTAAAGATGATGTCCTTGAGTTATTGCAGCACTTCTATCAATATGGGTTAACTAGTAAAGCCTTGGGAGCTACCTTTATTGCACTAGTACCTAAGAAGAAATGTGTTGAATCTGTCACGGACTTCCGACCTATCAGCTTGGCCAGCAGTACTTACAAAGTGATTGCCCGTTTACTTGCTAGTCGCCTACAGAAAATTTTGGGGCAGATAATCAGCCCTGAACAACATGCTTTTATTAAGGGCAGAAATATTCTAGATGCAGCACTATGCACCCATGAAATCATCCATCATTGCAAGCTAAGTGATGAGCCAAGAATTGTGTTGAAACTTGATCTAGAGAAGGCCTTCGATAGAGTATCCTGGCAGTACCTCCAAGCCATGATGCAGCAGCTTGGGTTCGGTAGAAGATGGTTAAAATGGATTATGACATGTGTAACTTCAGCTAGATACTCCATCCTCATTAATGGAGGCACTCATGGTTTTATTCAGCCAACACGGGGACTAAGGCAGGGGGACCCTCTCTCTCCTATGCTCTTCAACATAGCTAGGGAGGGTTTGAAGTACCTATTCAGGTTAATGATTGATGAAGGGTGGCTCAAACCAATCTTGAGTGAAGGGATTCTAAGTACACCACTTGTCCAGTTCGCGGATGACACCATTATATTCTGCAAGGGTACCATTGAGCAGTTGAGAATAGTCAAGTGCATCCTATTATTATTCGAGATTGCCTCTGGCCTAAAAATAAATTGGACAAAATCATCCATCCTTGGCTTTAATGTTGAGGGCAACCTACTCCAAGAGATGGCAGCTATGCTTGGGTGCAGAATTGGCTCCCTCCCCACCACATATCTAGGACTTCCTCTCTTCACTGGCAAGATTTCCGCTCAACTTTGGGATCCGGTTATAGAGAAGCTAAATAAGAGATTAAGCACTTGGCAGGGGAGATTCTTATCAAAAGCTGGTAGACTTACCTTAATTAAGTCTTGTCTCATTGGCATCCCAACATATTTCCTCTCCTTTCTCCATTGTCCCGTTTCTGTCGCAAATGCTATTGAAAGGATTATGAGAGATTTCTTATGGTCTGGCACAACTGAAAAGTCAAAAATGCATCTATTGAATTGGGAGGAGATTTGCAAGTCAAAAGAAGAGGGCGGATTGGGGATACGGAGAATTAAACAGATAAATTCTGCAATGCTGGCGAAATGGATTTGGAAATTGAACACGGATAGAGGTTCTGCATGGAACAGAATGGTTACTAGACGGCTTGATAACGGGCCAAGGAATTGGTGGCTCCACAATGTGAGAACTAGAACTCTCTCTCCTGTTTGGAAAAAGATTAGCAACCTTTTTCCTTTTTTTAATCAAAGGGTAATCCTCCACCCGGGGAAAGGTAACAATATTAGATTCTGGACTGACGTGTGGCTTGAGGATGTCCCCTTAGCTGAGATGTTTCCAAGGCTTTACCTTGTTGCACAAGATCAATCATGCTTCATTTCTGAGCTAGCGCCAAATGGGCAATTGAATAACATCAATTGGGAATCCTGGTTTAGAAGAAGCCTGACTGATGCTGAAGCAATTGAGATATCAACTCTCCTTGATAAATTGAATGCAATATATTTGGATAGAAATCAAGAAGATGGAATTTTATGGAAGCCAAATCCGAAGGGCTGCTACACTACAAATTCGGGGTACAAATCCCTCACCAACAGTGGAATAATTAAGCACAGGGCTGCTGCTGCATGGTTACTTTCTTGCCCTAGGAAAATGGCTTTTTTCTCATGGTGCTGCTTGAGAGAAAGGATTCCTACGAGAGATATTCTCCACAGAAGAGGCATTCCGATAACATCAGATCTTTGTCCTTTATGCGGGATTGCATCTGAGTCCATTGATCACCTAACGGTCCAATGTAACTACAGCCAAAAAATTTGGGATTTCTTCCTAGGAATGTTTGGGGTGAATTACGTTCTCCCTCGTGACATTGCTGGAATACTCCCTATGGCTAGTTACTTTGGACATGGGCTTAAGGGCAGGATAATGTTCAGGTGTTGTTGTGGCTATATCCCATGGATGATTTGGAGAGAAAGAAACAGAAGGGTCTTTCATAGTGCTACAATGCAATGGGAAGATCTTTGTCACCAAACACTTAACCAGGTGATTGGATGGCTAAAAACTCAGAGCCTATTTCACGGCATTGATTCCAAATTAGTATGGAGATCTTGGTTGAACATTCTAGAGAGGCCTGTGTGAAGGTCCCCACCATCCAGCTTTGGACCCCCCCTGCCCCCTCTTATAAGTTGAATTTTGATGGATCTTCCATAGGCAATCCGGGCCCTGCTGGGGTGGGCGGTCTTGTTCGTGATCACAGCGGGAATGTACTTCTCACCTATGCAGCTCCCATAGGCATTGCTGATTCGACACTAGCTGAAGCATTGAGCCTTCTTCAAGGTTTAAAGTGTGTTAGCAACTCTCGGATCTCAGGCCCCCTCCATGTGGAAGGTGACTCCAAGACAATTATTTCCTGGCTCAAGCGGGACTCTAAGCCCCCATGGAGGCATAGGTTCATATTTAATGAGATAAGTGTTTTAGCTCTAGACAACTCTATTGTAAGCTGGACCCATGTACTTAGGAGTGCGAATAGTAGGGCTGATGAATTGGCAAAAAAAAGGGAGTCAATGAGCAACACCTTGTTGTTTGGACACCTTAGCTGACATTGTAACATCTTTTTGTAATTCCTCAATTCAATGAAATAAAACACAACTTCTCAAAAAAAAAAAAAACTAAATGGGTTTTCTTTTTCAAAACAGTATTCTTAAAGACAATCCTCTTATTCATATTTCTGATTCCCCTTACATTCCATGATAGAATGATCATTTCCGTCTTCTGTTCTGGGCTGCAACTCCCTTTCCCCTTCCTCTAATTACTCTTCTTTCTTCACATATTGTTTTCTCTTCCTCAATTCTTGCGGTAGCTTGAGGAGCAGCCACATAGACCTCATCCTTTCTTTTATCTTCTCTTCCCATTTCATCAAATCTTGTAATCATTGTGAGGGCCTTCATGTACTACTTATCAGTCAAATTCTTCCTAATTTTTTGGAGAAATTCAACCCAAGATGCTTTCTCAGTCTGATTATCTTCTCCCCTTTGCTGGACTACTTCAATAGATTACCCAACACACCGTCCCTATCATGAATGCAATTGCCATTAACTGAATTAGGGGAATTATGAACCAGTGGCTTGCTGGGTAAATTCTTCCATAAGTATACAGTGGGGGACTGTTCAAATGATTAATAGGAATAAGAGTGAGAGCTTGGGGGCTTTGATTGTTGGGAAGAAAAGAGAAGTTGTCATGGGAACTAGTTGCAGGGGTGAGTTGTTTGAAGGACGGTTCAGGTTGAATTTGGGAGGGAATAGTTGGAGAAGATGGATGAGTGATTGGAGTTATGGCAAAGTTTTGAGCAATGGGGGCTGAGAGGCTTTCTAGGTTAATGGCCGAAGATGGTGAATGAAAGGCATGCAGAACCACTCGTTCAGAATTAAATACATGGGTTACCTCGGCTGCTTCAGATTCTGGGACAGCAACTAATACAACATCTCCACAAACAGTTTGGTCAGTAACAAGAGCAGCATTTGATTCATCAGCATGGGCAAGAATAATAGGCTCCTCATCTACTTCAGAATTTGGGACAGCAACTGGTTCAACTTGTTCAGCTACTTGTCCAGCAACTTGTTCAGCAATATGTTACTCAACGTTCAGCAACTGGTATGGCATTACGGGCAGGAATTGCAGGCTCTCGCACTGGTAGCTCTTCATTGAAGGTCATATTCATCCACGGGCTGAGTGAAGCTGAGTCAACTCAGCCAATTCCTGGGCTGGTTCGAGTTACCAAGTCAACTCGTTCCATCACTGAGTTGGTATGAATCACTGAGTCAAGTGCAAGTTCATCTTCTTCTTCCTCCCGTCTGCCGTGGATAATTCTGAAAGGTGGACAGAAGTCTTCCGGTTTCAGAAGCACCACAAAGATCTTTCGATCAATTTCAAGTTCTGTCCACTGCTCTTCAATGAGTCATTTCCTTGGATGAACTTTTGCTCTTGCATAGGACATGTTTTTCCCCATCAACAATTCCTCCTCCAACTACAAAAAAATGTTGAATGTGTTTGCCAGTATCTCCAAAGTTTCATTCTCCATAACTCTTGGGGGGACCCCCCCAATTTTGGATCCATACAGATAACGGTCTTATTTCTGGAGCTTGTTCCCATCTACGAACCTCCCAGCATGGAACCGAATCAGTGTGGTTCCATTGGAGGAGCTTTAGGAAACTTTCCTCGTCGCTGGCCACAATCAACCATTCTCCTCTGCCCAGAAAGGAAAGTTGCAGCAAGGATGTGAGACCCCATCAACGTTTAATCTATGACTCCAGCTCTTCCAACCTATGTATGCCCCAATCAATGCGTGCAATAACATCATTGCACATTATCTGTTTTTTCCGCTCCAATTTTTCTTTCATAAGCTGCTGATGATTGTTTCGAGGGTGAGAAATTATCGTGCGATTGGATTGCCCAAGATTTTCGGGATTCTGAGGATTAGAAAATATCCTTTGGAGCGAATCTGTTAGGCATCTCCAAAGCGACATCTTCTCAGCCCTAATTTCCAGGAGATAAATTCTAGCTAGGATCTTTCGTCCTCTGTAATGTACCGATTTGCACTCCCAAGATCGCCACTTGAAGGTTGAAATAACATATTGGGAATCTTCCCACTAGATCTCTTTCGATTTGGTCTGATTTGATCCCAGTACAGAGATGACTTGTTTCAGAAATAGCTCTCCCGCCTCAAAAGGAATGCGGATGAAAGCCCATTTCTCCCGAGTCTCCACAATGATGCGAAAAAGTCGTCTTCCAGAATCGTGTTCCACTGTGAAAGTGGATTCCCCAAATCGGCAAGTCCCCAACACTTTCAATCATCCTCCAAGCTTCCGTTTTTTTCGCTTCCACGATTTTCCAGCCTTCGTCGTGCCGTTCTGAGACATCCACCCTCCTGGTTCCATCGTCTCCAGTAGAAGGGTTGCTTCTCTCCTCCTGTCGCCCCCATTGCTCCCGTTGCTCCATCGTTCACCTCCCAATTTACTGTCTCATATTTTGATGCAAGTTTAAAAGATTATTGTTTACAGACCACATCATCCACATTTCAGCGTTATCCAGTCATCCAAGATGCTGGATTTAAAGTAAGATTGGATAATATGCTACTGATACCGGTAAGCAAAGCAAAGGATAAAACATTTAACAACTCTTCCATTTAGTGTAGGATATCACTTAACTTTCTTAACTAATGATGTTGTTACAGCCTCACAGCAATATATGTATGTACATTATACACAAAATAACCAGTGAATTTGTGAAGAACCACCCTACTAATATGCACGAAGTTTACAAACGAACAGTCACTAACAGCTGGCTATCTTTTCTGTAGAAACATGGCCGGTAAATTGTAGAACAGCAGGATAACTTCTGGAAGTTCTTTAGCAGTTTTAGATAATATGTAAAAAAATAATAAAAATTGCAGAACCTTTAACCCAAGAACGCCAATCTTTAAAAGCTTGAGTTTGGTTGAAGAACGAAACCTTCTCCCTTCTCAAAATGGCACCATAAAGCTGGGTTGTAAGACATCTCTTTCAGCTTCTACCTGTTCTGTTGCTTTAACTGCCAAACAACATTTTCATCATCGGTATATCCATGTATAAGAAAATCTGTGCAGTTCCTTTTAAATCCATGATTATAAGGATTGTAAAAACGCCCATCTGAACCCTGCAAGTACCAATAACGACTCCTATTCGCCAACTCATTGGTGGTGATGTTTCGAGCAATCTGCAGACAAATACAAATCAATTATTTTCCTAAAAGAACTTAAAAATATGTTTTCCTAAATAAAATAAGAATCTTTAAATAAGACACACAAGATGGCTCTAAAGTTCCATTATCATTGAAGGTTGCACATTCAATTGATAACTATAAAATTTTGACTAGCCAACTATAGCTTGCAATTGGAACAATCCTAAAATGCTGGGTTTGTACAACTTCAAGCACTGGTAAAACAAAGTGTGGAGTAGAGGCTGGAATCCAGGGGAATTTCACTACGTATAAGTCATAACAAATCTAATAGTACAGTAAAATTGCACCACATCATCCTATGGATAAAAAATAAATAAATAAATTTAAAAAATTAAAAAAAAAACTGTATATCATCCTATTAAATGAAGAGTATAAAACTACAAATCAAAATGATAAGAAACCTGGCCGGAGAAACCACAAACCAATTATTACCTGCAAACCCTGGGAGATGGTCAAAGTTGCAGCTGCAATCAATAATATAAGATCCATGAATAGAAAAATGACAGCACCGGGATGTTTGATCAGCATACGGTGAAACCAAGTTTCAGAAGACGGAAAAACTGCTGGGTCTGTCCACATCCCTGTGACATGAGAGTTTAATCTCGCAGAATAGGAATGTTCACTATTAAATATGGATATGTTAATGAACATCACATACTCTGAATTGCAACAGCACCACTAATAGATCCAGTCATAGTCCCCATACAAACAAATACAAAGAAGTCCCATCTATTTCTCTGCACTTGAACATTTAACCAAATTAAAATTTGAAAAATGATATGGAGAATTTACAGAGATAATTCTTGGTGTAAATTCTATAAGCAGCTCAAACTAATGCTGAATCAGAAGGTTCTTTGTTGCATGTTTCTAACTACCTCACGTTGCCAAACTTAAAAGAACCACATTGTTCACCCTGATGCAAGAAAAAAGCACAAAACAAATACACATGGAATTTCTTTTCCAACAAATATTATCTAATGCTGTTTGATAAAAATATCAGGGCCTTGAGACCACAAAAGTCAGGAGAGACATTATAGGCCAGCTGTTGAGAATCATAATGTGTATTTTCGTCTGGAATTTAATATGACTCAACCAAAGATGTTGGCATTAGAACTTTTAGTGATTAGTAAGATCATAAAAATGGGAGTCATTGTTTAAGTTCTCACCTTCCCCACACAATTGGATATCCATGGGCAGTGATGGTCAAACTGCTCCACACAACAGTTACAAGATGGACAGTGCTTTGAACGCACTGGTCTGATAATCTGATTGCATATACAACAAACACAAAAATAAGATTACATATAAAAGACAGACATCTTTAAAGATGATGAGAATTTACACAGGTAAGACACCATGGATTCTTCCAGCAAAACCTGGAAGCTCATTTTGGACCAACCTTACAGGTTGGACAAAGTTGGGACCAATTTCCTGTCCAAATTGAGGAGTTATTCAAATCAATATCCAACAATGGACCCTGCAAAACAGAGTATGGAGCATGATTTAGGAAGTCTGCAAATTTAATTATGTTTAAGTTTCTTCTTTTTCTTTTGAAATTTTACAGATAGTTCTTATGTTTATTATTTTTCCAAAAAAACACTATATAAAATTTAAAAATTGAATAATTAAGGTTCGCATGTTCACAATCCTTACTGTGGTTCCTAATCTCTGTAGGTTAGCATGTTCACAATCCTTACTGTGGTTCCTAATCTCTGTAGGTTAGCATGCTCACAATCCTTACTGTGGTTCATAATCTCTGTAAACATTGTAACGATGCATGGGTCTGAGGATTATTTATGAATTCATAGTCTCGTTTCCTTGGATGTTTGCCATGTCATGCAGCAAAAATTTATTTTTGCTTTGGTTCCCACACTCCAAGGATTTGATGGTTCACGTAGTTTATAGGTCCATCCGTCATCTCAAAGAGCTGCTGTGGCAAGCAACAATTGCTAATTTATCCATGCTCTTTGGATTGAAAGTAGTCATAGGACCTTTGAAGGCCATTCTCAGTCTACAAGAGGTTTCTTTGAAGGTAGAATTCACTGTACTCAGTTTTGCATAAATAAATTTAATACTTTCAATCGACTCCATTCAACCCAAGGGATGATTGGAAGGATGTAGATGTCTTCTCAAACAAAAGGTGTCATTCCTTTCTGCAATAATCACCTCGAGAAAGTTGATATGTAAGCTTCATTTTGAAGTTTTAAAGGTAATCCGATCCCCAGATGGAAAGGTTTCTTTCGAGACCATTCAGCTGTAGTCCAGTTTTTGCTTTGGTTCTTTCTGCGTTTATGATTCTTCAAACGTGGACTTTCAAGCTCTCTTCCATTGTTTAAGGCTGTATCAGCAATCCCTCACAGCTCCATCATAATTGAATTCGATCTATTTTGGTTATTACTCGGCTTAAGGGTAAGGCACATCCATCTCGGTGGTTATATCATACTTGGGATTTCTATTTTCATACATGCAGACGTAATGGCAGCACTAGATGGGGGCAAGAATATTTAAGGCTCACTTTATGGGACAGTTAAATGTTAAAGGGGAATCAAGTTCAGTCCCAAAATGAAGTAAACTCAAGACAGCTACAACTACAGCGAAAACATCAGCAACTGGACTCCAGTAGGAACAAACAAAGTAGAAGTACACCATACAATGACTTGTGCATACTTATATACACTGAGGTTGCATTTTTCTTTTTATTATGTTCAGAATTCATGAATGCGTCATTGTATTTTAAAAAAAAGAATCTTTTAATTTGTTTTATATATTTAATCATTTTTATTATTTTTTATCTAATTCCTCGTTCACCCAGTAGTAAACAGGTAATAAAAAAAAATGGAATATCATGCACCAGTAGTCGAACAAACGAAGATATAACATGAAACAGTAACCAGTAATGATATACAGAATTGTAAGCTTTGTTTCTTCTGCATACCATTTTACACCCTTACATTGAGAGCTTGTCAAGACTTTATTTCATCAACATCAGCAGTTTTTAACATAGATGCCTCTGCGGAAAATTAGGGTTTGGAGTGTAAAACGTGTTCTACTATGTTTCATTAAGTGTAAAGCCTTTAAAAAGGCAAAGTTAAAAAGTTATCCACCAATCAGAATTAAGAACATAAAACCCTAGAAAGTAAGACTCCTAACACACCTAGAAGTTATCAAATTCTCCATGCAAGGAGAGAGATGGATGCTACCTATGCAAGAGTTTCTAGGGCACCCAGTCAAATTACAAAAATACCCTTGAAGTGGAAGAAATTACAAAAACACCCGATAAGACTCTTCCAACACTCCCCTTCAAGCCAAAACGGAGATAATTCGTAGCTGAAGGTTTGCACAGGTATGAAGCTTGTACACATTAAAATATGCTTGAATAACCAATGGGTCATATTACTTCCCCTCACTACTCAACAATAAAACCTGTACTTCACATACCTATAACACCTTATCCTTATACAGCTTCCAAAATATATGTCTTATGAATCATAAAACAGATCAAGAAACACTTTTTTCTCTGGCAGAGGTATGAAAAACAGTAACCCTATTGAGAAGTCTTTTGAACTCCATGTATTCAATGAAACTAAAATACGAAGAAGAAAAAGGACATTCAAAGAAGAAACTTTCAGCAAATTATGCCAACAATTGTTTTAGAGACTATAAATCCATCTTACCTCACAAAAACAGAGAGACCAATGAAAACCTTTGATGCTGCTATCCAAGCTAACTAGAGACACAAAGACAAAAGATTCTTCATGGACTAGCTCACGCACCAGAAATAGAGACAGCTTTACTTCGAAGTGCAATCTTCATTTGGCAGTAATGGAACAAAACACTAACATAGAAGAAAAAAACAAAAAACAAACTTTCAGCCTCTACAACGGAGCCTATAAAAAAGGATCCCATGACCTCTGTAAGTGACAAGTTGTCACCTACAGACCTGCTCTATACCATGTGGAAAATTAGGGCTTGGAGGGTAAAACGTGTTCTACTATGTTTCATTAAGTGTAATGCCTTTAAATAGGCGAAGTTACAAAGTTATCAACCAATAGGAATTAAGAACAAAAAACCCTAGAAACTAATACTCCTAAGACACTCCATGTAAGGAGAGAGATGGACGCCACCCATCTATTCAAATTACAAAAATACCCATAAAAGTGGAAGAAATTACAAAAACACTTGTAAAGACTCTTCCAACAGCCTCCTCCTCCTAGGGACAATAACCTTAACAGAGATTGTTCCTCTTAAGGTATCCCAGGTCCTCCAGGATTCGCGGAAGTATTTTTCTCCTCTTGAATGATCCATTTTATTATCCTTTGCTCACACGTTTTACTGACTCAAATGAAGTTGAGTTCAAGATGTTCTCCATGACTCAAGTCTCATTCAATTTTCAAAAAAAAAAAAAAAATACTTTCAAAAACAAAAATGGCTTAAGTCTCATTCAGACCAACATTGCAGGACCTCTAATCATTAAAGGTGTTTCTTCAAACATGGCCACAAAAACCCCACCATGGATCTTCTCAATTTTTTCAATGAAAATATTTCCTTTGCAAGTAGTTTCCTTTCTTCTTGGATTCATACAAAACTCAGCAGCTAATTCTCTAACTGATACTTTAGCAAAGGAGGGGAGTAGGCTTCAAAAGCTGTAAACTGGCTTAGACATTTAGCATCATTGCCATTTTGACAGTGAATGAACAAGGAAAACAAGCCAGATCACTCAAAGTCAATAATATGGAAAAAAGGAACAGAAATGTGGATTCTTTCTGTGGTTTAAGTTGGCCACATGGATTCAAGCTGTGCCGGGAGCTGCTAAGCCGGACTCGTTACTCACGCAGTCCCGGCATTCCTGTTTCGATTCGATTGGAGAATGCTAAAGAGTTGCCGCAGCATCACGCTAGGGGTTTAAATGCCCCAAAATCCCACGGACTTCTTCTGGATGTTGCAGCGTGGTAGTCCTCCATCCGCCTCTATGCTTTGTCCAGGAGAGGATATCGTGGGAGGGAGAAGACGGAAAACTTAGGTATTTTTAGATCAGGGATGAAGACGAGTCACGATGAGTTGACTCGTCTTATCTGTTCCGAGCCAAATGAGTTGACTCAACACGTTCTGAGGTAGTCCGGTCCGAGCCGTCAGTTTTATCGGGCCTTCTACAACCAGACCGACCCGACCCAAAAAAAAAAAAAAAAAAAAAGAGAAGAAAGAGGGAGTAGTCGGGCCGATCCGTCTCGAATCGACCCGGCCCCACCGGCCACACTTCCCGAAAAAAAAAAAAAAAAAAAAAAAGAGTAGTGGAATCAATCAGGTATCATGAGCCTGCTTGGGTCGGTTCCATCGAGTGGGCTCGGGACGGTTCATAATGATGCTCGACAACCCGAAAACTCCAACAGCGAGGAACTAAATCGTCGATCTGACGATGGGGGTTGGCACAGTCGAAAAAAACGAAGAGGCAACTCTAAGTTTAGTCGTGGAAAAGCTCGGATTACGGGTGAATGGAAGTTTGGTGACTCCTTGCTGACCGGGAGCACGATGTTGGGAGAAGGCTCATCCGCTTTCTCTTGACTCTCGGAGAGAAGAGGGCCTTCATTCAGATCCCCATTGAAGCGGAGAGTTGTTCATTTCCCTATTCCAAACAGTCAGAGAGGCCATCGATCGCATCGAAAGAACTTTGGTGGGAAGACTCTCGGTTTATGATCTCGCTTTCAAGAGAGACGAATCGGAATGCAAGCTAATTCATTTTCGAGCTAGGAAAGTGCTGGCAAGAATCTACTTGCCTGAATTTGGAGACAACGGAGCGGCAGTTTGGGCTTCGGCCGTTGAAGCCTTGCGGAACCTCATCACTCGGCTTGATTCCTACCTCTGCTGCCCCCCCTACCACGAATGGGAAGAATCCAGACCTTAGTCGAGAAACTTTGTCTCCAATACGGAAAGGAATCGAAACGTTGTGGTGTTACATTTCAGGACCGTGTGGAAGCTATTTGGACAAAGAGGGCCGCTGAATCAAGCACGGAATCATTGCTAGAATTGATTGGGATGTGAAGAAGGGTGAAATTCTGGAAGAATGGATTGGATCACACTGAATCTCACCGTGTGAGACCAAGAGCTTCCTACCTTGGCCGTGGCGAGTGGCTAATTGTGGCTACAGATGCGATCACTGCTTCTGATCTCCTTAATTGGAATCACCAGGATGAAATCCCATGTTGGGCGGTGCGAATGTGGGAACATGCTCGTGCAACTGGACCAGCAGCAATTTGGGTCCAAATTTGGGGGGTTCCCCCAGAACTTTGGGATGCGAAATCTTAAACATGATTGCCAGCCACTTCGGGACAGTATTGGAATTTGACGCCGACTCCATTGAAGGCAGAAATCTCTCGTATGCAAGGGTTCGAATGCGATCACACCGATGGCCAGCTACAGAACAATGGATGGATATTAAAATTGGAGCTGAATTCTTTGCTATTCTATTGCAACCAGAAGAATTCATCCCTCCATTCCGCATTGTAAATATGGGATCCCAGGAAGATGATGATGAGTTGACTCGTACTGGGTCGACTCGCTCTGACTCGCCCCTCACACGAGTTGACTCGCCCGACTCAGTCCAACTTGAACCCCGACCAGGTTACACTATCTCTTGAACTTTGGAAGGAACCTCATGTTAATGAAGATAGTCTCCAGCTTATCAGTGAAGAGGCTGCTCTTATACCAAATATGGTTCTTTCAAATTCCCATGCACCGCCCAATCAACCCCTCCACCTCCAGCCCCTATTCAGCTGAATCTTCACTACATCAGCTCACCGCTAATGCTAATGTAAATGATAATTTTCAATTCTTCCCCAAACCATCAAAATCAGCCACTCTCGCCTGCTCCTATCAATCAATTGGATACCCCGGCCTTACTTATTCTCGAAGGAAAACTCCCCTCCGTGCAAGCACATTGGCCCGTAAGTCTTCTCGCCAAATTCATGAAATGCGAACCAAATTCAGGAAATGGATCGTAATATACCGCATCTGCTGAGGTTAATCAGCTATACCGTGGGAGGATCCCCACCACGAACCTGATAAACCAACACCTTCTACTTGGATTGAGCATATTCAGAAAAATAGAGGAAAAATTAGCAATGAGGAATATGAACTTCTTCTTACATTTGGGACAAGATTTGAGGATAATGAAAGGGAGATTCAAGCACCACATATTGAACGAGAGTGACCCGTGGGAGGGGCAAAGGAGTTGTTAACCAAGTCAAAGGAAAAAATGATTTTCTCTCTTGGAATATTCGAGAGTGAGAAGTCCCGACAAGAGGACGGTTATTAAAAATTTACTAAGGAGGAGTAAGGCTCAAATAATTGCCTTTTCGTGAGACTAAATTAGAGGAATTGACTGATTCAATGGTCAAAGATCTTGTACCTTTCGAGACAACCAAAATGGTGTTCACTTAATGCTACCGGTACTGCTGGTGGTATTCTTGTTGTTTGGGATTCTTCCCGCATTGATATATTGAGCACAAGGGTAGGAGTTTTTGCATCTGTTTGCAAGTTTCGAGTTATCTAGTGGAAAATTATGGAACATGGGTGCCATTTATGGCCCGAGTACCTACTAGCATAGATCTGATTTTTGGGAGGAACTTATGAATATGATCAATTCATGGACTGGTCCATGGCTATTGGGAGGTGATTTCAACGCCATCAAAGCGAGAAATGAGAAATCTCCACCAGCCGGATCAAGAAATGCTACAATGAGAGGTTTCACCGACTTTCTTGGGGCAATGGAATTAATTGATCTTCCATCTTCTCGGGAAGACCTTCACTTGGAGCAATCAAAGGAACAACCCTATTCTTTGTAGGCTGGACAGATTTTTATGCAATCGAGGAATGGCTTCGCACTATCCTAATGTGTGCTTTGCAAGGTGATGGGTAAGTCAATTTCAGACCATCGGCCTATCCATCTTGATTCCAACTCTCGAAAACTGGGGAGTCCCATTTAGATTTGAAAATCAATGGATGGAGGACGATGATTTCTTCTCAAGAATTGAGAATTGGTGGGCTGATATTAACGATGAAGGACCTATGGGGGGGAGATTATTCAGGAAGCTAAAATCCCTGAAATCAAAATTGCAATCATGGGCAAAGGATTACAAAGTTGCCCAATTGGCCAGGCGAACTGAATTAATCAATAGAATTGATGCACTTGACATGTTTGAAGAGACTAGAACATTAAGTGATGATGAGAAAATTGAAAGGTTATCAATGACTGTGGAATATAATGGTTTGCTAAGGAAAGAAGCAATTTTGTGGAAACAGAAGGCAAGATATAAATGGCTTTGTGATGATGGGAATACTCGATTCTTCCATGCAATTGCATCTCAGCGGCGAAGAATCAACCGTATCTCTTCTCTTACAATCAATGGAGAAATCACTGCTGACAAGGATACTATTATCAATAATGTTATTTCTCACTTTTCTTGTTTATTTGCAGAAGATGTTCCCAATCGGCCTTTACTTCATGGTATATTTTGTCATTGGCTCACACCTGAACGGGCTATTGAGCTTGAGCGACCATTTACCACTGAGGAAATTGCAGCGGCGGGCAAATCTCTTCCCAAGGACAAGGCCCCGGGTCCTGATGGATACAATGGCGAGTTTTTTAATGCTTGCTGGCCAATTATCGAGAATGACATTACTCAACAAGTTCAGCACTTTCACCAATTTGGCCTCACTAGCTCCGCTCTCGGGGCTACCTTTATTGCTCTAATTCCGAAGAAACACTGTGTGGAGGAGATCACTGATTTCAGGCCTATAAGTCTAGCGAGTAGCACTTATAAAATCATTGCTAGATTGTTGGCAGCAAGGCTTCGAAATGTTTTGGGGCACATAATTAGTGCAGAGCAACATGCTTTCATTAAGGGGAGGGCTATTCTTGACGCTGCAATGAATGTGCATGAGATACTTCATACCTGCAAACAGCCAAATGAGCCAAGACTTGTTTTAAAGCTAGATTTTGATAAGGCGTTTGATAAGATCTCATGGGATTATCTGAAATCAGTTATGAAGCAATTGGGCTTTGGTTGGAGATGGAGAAAATGGATATGGACTTGCATTTCTTCAGCCAGATACTCTGTCCTCATAAATGGTGGTGCTCATGGGTATATTAAACCTACAAGGGGACTAAGACAAGGAGACCCGCTATCTCCCATTCTCTTTAACATTGCAGGTGAAGGTCTGAGATTCATTCTGAATATGGCTTTGGATGAGGGTTGGCTGGACCCCATGATTGATAGGGATTGCCTCCAAGCACCGCTTGTACAATTTGCCGATGACACAATTATTATTTGTAAAGGCACAATTGAGCAAACTTAGAGTGGTAAAATGTTTGTTGATGCTTTTTGAAATCACATCCGGATTAAAGATAAATTGGTCCAAGTCTGCAATTTATGGCTTCTCCAAATCAATCATGCGATCTTTGAATGATATGGCTGACATGTTGGGTTGTAAAATCGGTTCTCTTCCTAGTACGTATCTTGGCTTACCCCTCTTCACTGGGAGGATAACAAGGAATTTATGGGACCCAGTAATCGAGAAAATGAACATCAGGTTGAGTACATGGCAGGGGAAACTACTCACAAAAGCCGGTAGACTTACTTTGATCAAAGCTAGTCTATCTGGCATCCCCATCTATTACCTTTCCTTCTTGCATTGTCCTATTTCTGTGGTGAACATCATTGAAAGAACTATGAGGAATTTTCTATGGTCGGGTACTTCGGAGCGATCCAAAATTCATCTCATCAAGTGGGATGATGTTTGCAAGGCCAAAGGGGACGGAGGATTAGGAATCAGAAGGATAAGATATATGAACGAGGCTTTACTCACTAAATGGTTGTGGAAGTTGAACACAAGTGGGGAATCCACTTGGAGGAAAATCATAGTTTATGTATTTGACAACAGGCCAAGGGAATGGTGGTTTGAAGCCCCAAGACATGGGAGACTTTCTTCCATATGGAAGAAAATTATTCAGATGTTCCCGTTCTTTACTCAACATGTTTCTCTCTTGCCAGGCATTGGCAATAGAATTCGTTTCTGGACTGACAGGTGGATTGGTGATACTACTTTAGCGTAAAAATTTTCAAGACTTTACCTCTTAGCCGACATCAAGATTGCTCTATAAGGGACATTGTTTACTGGGTCAACTAATAGATGTGGACTGGACCCTCTTCTTTAGAAGACGTTTCAATGATGAGGAAGCTATTGACATTTCTTGAGGATTTGAGTATTTTTGACATGAGAAGAGATCAGGATGATGAACTGATCTGGAGGCCTCACTCTAAAGGACTCTTCACGGTAAGCACTGCATACTCTTGTTTAACTAATCAAGGCCATCAACCTCACTTGGCTGCTGCAGCATGGTCACTCTCGGGTCCTAAGAAACAAATTTTCTTTGGGTGGTGCTGCTTGACGGGTAGATTACCTACTAGAGATTTGTTGATGAGGATGGGAATTCAGATTCAAGATGCCGTTTGTCCTTTATATAATACTGAAAGTGAGTCACTCAATCATACTTTGATCCATTGCCCTTTCAGCTGGAAAGTTTGGTTATTCTTCCTTAATAGATTCGGGCTTATTTTACCTATCCCTCGTGACCTATATGGTATTGTTGCTCTCATTGGCTCCCTGGGTCTTGGAAGTAAAGGAAAACTCATGTTTTCTTGTTGCATAGGATATATTCCTTGGATGATATGGAAGGAAAGGAACAATCAAATTTTTCAAAATAAATCCAGCTCTTGGACTGACCTTTGCCATCGAATTACAACTCAGATTGTTAGTTGGCTGAAAATTCACAAGGCTTTCAAGAATGTTGAATGTGGCACTATATGGAGTTCCTGAAATTTACATACAAGAGAGGGGAATGGTAAACTAGTCAAAACCATTGCTTGGCTTCCTCCACCCCCAAACTCCTACAAGTTAAACTTTGATGGGTCATCTTTTGGAAACTCGGGTCTAGCTGGAGTGGGGGGCCTAATCAGGAATTCAACTGGAGATATATTACTCACATATTCTGGACCACTTGGTATTAGTGATCTACGATTGCAGAAGCTCAAAGTCTACTCCATGGACTCAAATGTTTTCTCAAGTATCATTTTGTTGGTCCATTGCATGTTGAAGGCGACTCTCAAGTTTTGATTCAATGGTGCAAGCATGATCTCAGGCCTCCTTGGCGAATGCGTTGTATCATTGATGAAATTAGAGACCTTTCATTTATTGTCACTAGTTGGATGCATATATTAAGAAGTGCCAATGGTAGGGCTGATGAGTTGGCTAAGCAAGGGACTGTTGAGCAACATATTGTTGTTGTCACCCCCTAGCTTCATGTAACCATTTTTGTGTTTGTTGTTTGTTTGTTGTTGTAATCTTTCGCCCATTTGGGCCACAATAATAAAAATCTCAACTTTCAAAAAAAAAAGAAACAGAAATGTGAAATATTAGTTGCACAGTATAACAAGTGCATGCACTCTACCGAAGACAGTGTAAAAAGTTACAGCTCATACCGAGGACAGTGAAAGACATACTGCAGCTCATCCTATATTGCATAAAATATAAATGCTATGAATTACACGATTATTTTTTGAAAGCCATCCAAGATATAAAACAATTAAGAGAGATAACTCACATCTTCTGCTGCTCCATTTGCTAATGCCTCGGTTCTTTTCTTCACATATCCTGGATCCTTACTATATGAAAATAAGAGCTCTCTTACTAACACCATTTCGCAATAAGAATTACATTGAGAGAACCGACCTTACCATTTTTAAGCATTATGATTTCACTCAAACAGATATTACCACGAGAATTAGCAAAAGATACAATTTCCACAAACAACTTTTTACAAAAAAAATAGAATTTATATCAAAAAAACTTGCTGAAAAAACAAGTGTCATGGAGTCTAAAGTGCATCTCATGCAAAATGTCTCAAAGGTCAAAGAGCACAATGAAGAAAAAAAGCAGGTGAGTATAAAGTGAGACACCCCTTAGACTCCTCAAAACCGACTAAAACAAAAACAGCAGGTGGCTACAGTTAAAAAGTTACCTACTACACCTGTAGAACATTAGAAGCGTTACAAATGCGAGAGAAAGAGCCATCCATCCCCAAAGCCCAACGGCAGCAGTTATCTTAGGAAATGTAGGAGCTAGAAATAATTTCAGAAAATTCAATGATTAGTTGTGTACTGCCAAATTATCAAATCTGAATCAAATCGTATTTATCCCAATAAAAGTTAGAACAGAGACACACCTGAAAGGACTGAATTGCAAAAAAGAACCATGAGAGCAACTAAAATAAAGAATAAAATAGGAGCATATCCCATATGTCCAAGCTTCTCAATACAGAATTTTCCTTTGAAGCAATTTCCCTGTGCCCGCTGTGCATGTAACTGAATGATGGAAAATACAGAATATTTTCAGTTAAGGAAACCAAGTGGCAAAAGCACACAAAAGGTGTATATTCTAATCTTGCAACAGAAAAACTGCAACTAATAATCACTATGATTACTGGAGGAACCCAACTAGCCATAACCAAAAGATATTTACACAAGCTCCATGAAATAAACAAAGAAAAAAAATATTTAGAAAAGCTAATTTTAAAATACTTCACTTGTTATCGCATTAAGTTAAATCATTGATGTGATACAGGGAAAGTTAGCCAACTTCATTTTAGTGGAAGTTTCCAGTTAGCAAATAAAATAGATCTTCATTATTTTCTTTTAAAAGAAAGAACGATGGTATAAAATTTAAATTCTGCCCATGTCATTAACGTACATGAGAAATCACAATTAATTACACAATTTGTATATCAGTTTCGCTTTTAGCAAATTCTTCAAGTTAAACACTTGAAGTAGAGAAGCCTTTTAAAGTTTAAATTTTAAGATACCCGTCGGGTTGGTTCGGTCATTCGTATAGGAAGGTGACACAATAGAGCTTTGACCCCTTTGTAGCTCACAATTAGGTTCCCTCAGTGGTTGTTTTTCAGGAGTTCTACGAGTGGCCACATGATCATTCAAAAGGCGGTTAACCGAGTTGGTAAATTTTTCAACTGTTTTGGTGAGTTGGTCAAGTCTGTCTTGGAGGTTTGTCATGGTTGTCTCACCGGTAGTCACCCTTTTTTCAAGTTTGGTGTGTTTGTCCTCAAATGTATCAAATTTGGCTGTAAGCTCTTTGACGATCATGATGAAAAAGAAAAGGACAAATATAACAAAGATGCTGAGATAAACTAAAATAGCTTAGAGTAAGAAAATATAAAAATATTTTACCAATAAACACAATAGGTAAAGAAATCACAAGTAAATAATCAGCAAAGAGTTTTTTTTTCTTTTGCTCTTTTTTTGAAAAAAAAATCTGGCTACAGAGCTACAAACAGCTGACGAAAAAAACCTACCAACTACAAGTCCAATGGGATAATGCATAACAGAGAGAGTGATGACAATGACTTTCATAATATCCAAAATCAGCCACAATTATACGAAACATATCAACGCATGCTTGCCTGGTTTTAACCATTTTATTTATAAAACCAAGGATACTGCCTTCAATTATGTAGTCACATTGTGTATATCCCCTTTCCTAAACAATTGTATGTTTCCCCCACATACACAGCAAGACTTCCTTTCAGATTAGTCTGTATACACACCTTTGGTTTGGTTCAGCCAAAATAATTATTTCTGCTATCTTTTTTCTTTTTTCCAAATGGCGTGCTTGCATAAAGCCTCTGCCTTGTGGCCCTGTGGATACTTGAACTCAAGACCTCCCACTACAAATCCCCCATGCGACCACTGAGCTCAAGTTCACAACATTTCTGCTATCTTATGTGCACTTTATTACTGAAAAGAGTACTTTCACTTTTAATTATCATATTTTGCCATTTTTGTAGTGTGCAAATGTAAATAGTTATTATAATTTCTTTTATTAGTAAAACTACTTGAGTATTTCTAATAGCATAAAAGTACGTACAAGGAAAAAAGCGACATGCCGATGACCTTTATCGGAGGCTAGCTGTGCAGGAGTGAAACCAGCATTATCTTTCAGCAGTAATTCCTCCTTCATCCCTGCATGTACGAGTATAGTGCAAGCATCCATGTTTCCACTTAATGCAGCCCAATGTAAAGGTGTACAACCTAACATCATGCAAACAAAAATTATGTCCCTCCAATCAATCCATTTATCAAAGGACGAAGTAGATAACTCTCTATTCAACTATTTTATTTTGGCATGTATAGAGCTTGAAAAAGTGAGAATTTATGACTAGTGGAAAAAACATGGTAGGATGAGTTCAAATGTCGTTTACAATTATTACCGAACATGAATGACTCTTATCACCAATAATTCCATATGGATTAAGCTGCTTAATATCGAGATTTCCATGTATCAGTATACTCAACAAACTTTGTTCTTTACATTATTTTCAAATGTCGTTTAGAATTTCTCAATACAATCAACACGTAGACTTCATGATGATGTGCCATTTACCAACTAAAGAAGAAAAACCAGGTAGATTCTGATAGGCCCCCGCTGCAATTCACGTATTCTAGGAGAAAGGGGGGTAAGGGAAATACTCAATAGGAAAAGGGCAAAGTGGGAATGGAGGTTGAAAAAATAGGGGACAAGTTAGTTAGAGTGGCAGAGGCATGGAAAGGCTGATGGGGGCAGGGCATAGAGGTTATATGGGGAAAGAAGAGAGAGAGGGAGGATGGCTAATTTTTTATGTATTGAGCAATTAGTTCCAAGGAGAGAACGAGCCTCTCGAAAGCTCGGTGTTTCTTTAATTCAATGAAACAGGAATACAATTCCATTTTCATCTTCTCTTTGTGTGTGCGTGTGTAAGCGAGTTGCAGGACTTACCAGGGCCTAACAGATTCATCATGGAGCACTAAAAGAAATGAAACTGAATTTCATTAACTCCCTTTTGCTTAAGGTATTTCTACTCTTGCATTCTTAGATTTTACAAATCTATATTTTCTAAAGATGATGGGGGATTGGGAATCAGAAAAATCAAGCATATGAATGATGCTTTTCTGATCAAGTGGCTCTAGAAATTAAATGTTGCTGGTGACTCTACTTGGAGAAGGCTTGTTACTAGAGGAGAGAGCGCACATAAGAATTGGTGGCTCAATGATTGGAGACCATGGAGGCTTTCTTCAATATGGAGGAGGATTAGAACATAGTTATCCAACCTGGGAAAGGGAACAAAACTCTTTTCTGGATTGATAAAAGGACTTGTGAGATTCCTCTTGCTGAAAAGTTTTCGGGCTTGTATAGAGTAATAAAACCAGAATTGAGGCTGCATCAGAGCAAAAAAGTGATTTGGCAGAAAACTAAATTTTTGGCTTTAAGATGGATTCCTAGGTTCTTGGACAAATTGCTACCCATCTTGGGTGCTCCATTAGATCCTTGCCTAGCACGTATTTGGGGCTTTCGTTATTTCAAGGAAGAATTACTAAATTTTTGTGAGACTCAGTCCTCGAGAAAATTCGAAGAAGGTTGTCCCTATGTAAGTATCAGATGTTACTTAAGGCAGGTCAGTTAATTTTTATTCAAGCTTGCCTGAGAGCTATTTCAGCTCAATACCTATCCTTTTTGCATTGCCCCCAAGGAAGGACTTAGAGTATTGAGAGAATCTTCCGCACATTCTTTTGGAAAGTCCTTGGAGAGTTTTAAATATCACCTGGTGAAGAGGGAAAATGTTTGTCTCCCAAAGATTTGGCAAGCCCCGGGATTTGTAGCATAGCAAGGGTCAATATTATTTTCCAATGGAAATAATACTGGAAAATTAATAAAGATAGAAATAGCCTTCGGTGTAAGGTTCCGAAGCAGAATTTTGGCTTGGATGAGGATGCATCAGAACTTGGCTAAGGCTCCGCAAGACATTTATCCATCATTGGAGGTGTATATTAAAACTCATCAAATGCGGGATTGCTGGTTAGAGGGGGGTATGCTTCCAAACTAAATATAGAAGTAGCCTTTGGTGTAAGATTCTGATGCAGAATTTTGGCGTGGATGAGGATGCATCAGAACTTGGATAAGACTATGCCAGACATTTATCCATCATTTGGAGGTGTACATTAAAGCTCATCAAATGTGGGATTGCTAGTTAGAGGGGGTGTGTTCTCAAACTAAGTATTCTAGACTATATACTCTGGCAAGGGTTACCTCAGCCTCGGTGGTAGAGATACATGCTGATAACTCCCCGACAATCATTGATTGAAGTATTGCTTTCAGAAGGGAACTGAGGGATGAAGAAGGGGGAACTACCCGGCCACTTGTAGTAAGAGGCGCTGAAAGCTCAATTACGTAAAGGGGCCGCTCGGTTCGGACCGATCTGTGCCTTGATCTCCCTGCCCGTGAATCAAAGATTCCGAAAGGTGAGCAGCGCCGTGCCTTGAAGGAAACGGCAAAACGAGTGCTCTGACCGATTGGACTACAATCCCAGGAAAATGAGGTGTACAGCCTCAAAATCTTTCTTTATTTCTAATTTCTTTGCTTGATTTCATTCGAACCATTTTTTATCACCGTATTGTAACAAAGACACCCCCTCCTTCCCAGCCGCCCCCCTAGCCGCCTACCTACTCGTGCTCGTAGCTCGATCTCCGATCAAGAGTGACATTAAGCCCTTCGCTTGAGTGGGCTTCTCTGCCGCCTGCCCCTTGATAGCATTAAGCAGTCTCAGGGCTCTTGGTTCATCATCACTTTCTTCTTAAATCTCCTCCTCCGGTGCAGCTTGTGACTTAGAGTGCCCGCATGAATGTTCGCGGCCCTCTTGCAATTGTAGGCTTGGGGCTTGTGCGCTTGCTAAAGCATTTGAATTCAATGCACTAGACTCCACTCGACATGCCTTTTATAGGGAGGCCTCAATCTCAGATGAGTTATTATGGGCTCCATCCACCAATGGGGAATTCTCGATTGCTTCCTCTTATGATCGCTTACTACATGAGGTGTAGCTCTCATGATGGTCGCATTGCTTGGTCTCCACCTGTTCAACCAAAAGTAAAGTTCTTTGTATGGAGGGTCTTGCGTGGCGAGACAAGCGTAGGAGAAGGGGAAATCCGGTCCCCTCCCTGGCTTGCCCATGTGTGAAGTTCAGTTGGAGCAGAACCACCCCCCCTCTCTCTGTTACTCCTTTTGTTACATAGTCACCACTGTCGATGGAAGGCCTAAACTGAATGAATTGAGACAATTTTTAATTTGGTTACCAGGGCCAGCTGGTTATGGAGGAGCGAGACAAGGAAATTATAAGGTGTTATCCTACCTCCATTTGTAGGGCAATTAGGTCATCGCGATTCTAGTATTGCCCAGTCTTAGATGATTCCCACTTCACTGGTGAACTCATTATTGCAGGAGACTCCAACTATATCACTGGTTGGTGTAAACAGACCTCAACATCCCCATGGAGATTTTTGTCTGTTCAGAGAATTTGTGCTCTTGCCTCATCTTGTCTATGTGAGTGGTAATGTATTTCCCAATCTGCCAACTTTGTGGCAGACTCATCAGCTTGTGAGAGTGTACATCTCACCACCTCTATGGTGAGGGTAGCACCTCCATTTGGAATTTGACTTTCAAAAATTAAAATAAATAAATAAAATATGTAAAATATCACCACCATAGAATGAATATGTTAAACTCCATTCAAAAGAAGCAGTCAAAACAATTTCATGAAGGTTAATAATAATATTTCATGCCACTCAAATTCTAAAAATAAAATTAATATCACCCCTAGCAAACAATCCCATCATTTTTTTTTGAAACATTGTTAATCTTTTATTAATTGCTCAATTAAGTTACAACAGTACAAAGAATACATGTAGTACACTAAAAGCGCACTGTTACAAAGCTAGGTTAGGGGAAGAGTTGTCCCTATGGTTATGTTGGTTTACGCCTTGCTTAGCCAATTGATCAGCTAACGAATTTCCTGATCTAGGAACTCTCAACCACATAATCTGCCATCCTGTAGTTACCTCCCAAATTTCATCATAAAATGCCTTTAGATGCCATGGAGGTTCATAGTCTCTTTTTTCCCAGCCAATTGCTAATGTTGAGTCCCCTTCCACTATAAGGGGTGTTCTTCTCCCTTGCTTATACAACCTGATACTTTCTAGAAGGGTCCTGCTTTCAGCTTCATTTGAGATGCATGTACCTGCAGGCCCTGAGAAGACCATTTCTATCTGACCATTGTTGTTCCTAAAAATGCCACCAAATCCGGCTTGGCCAGGGTTCCCATATGTGAACCATCAACGTTAAGTTTAAACCATTCTTCCTGGAGAGAAACCCATTCCATCATGACAGGGGGGGGCGTGTGGTGCAAACAATCCCATCATGATTGAAGGAGATTCCACCTCAACAATTGGTTGGGCAAAAAATACCTTGCGCATTCCTTTAAATTCAAACATGTTTTTCATGAAATAACAGTAATCACTAGAAACAGACATATTCCTTGGAGCCAATTCCCAAGGAATATGGGAACCAATGCCTGCACTAGTATTCGGCCAAAATTTGTCACTCCCTTCATTGTAACAATGAAAGTATAATTAGCTTAAAAGCTCCTTCAGTTATTGATTGTATTACAATTAATTGAGAAGCAATAAAAAAACCAGAGATTCACTAATCTTAAAAATTGAAAAAATGATCTATGAGTGAAAAACTCCCAATGATCTCCATCTTGGAATTCTAAAGATACCTGTCAACTTGTTCGATTGAAAAAATGTTGTAAAAGAAGACAATTTGTAAAGTTGGGCCTGATGTCTATCCCACAACAAGTAGCCCAAGTCAGGAAGTATGTTCCCTATCTACTTGTATTTAAATATGGGACTAATCTCTAACACCTACCCCCCCTCTCATGTCTGGGCTTTCTTTTGGGCTCCTACACGTGACCAACATAGGTCGAGAATTGTGTACAAGTACCTGCCCTGATACCATGTAAAGTTGGGTCTGAGGTCTATCCCAGTTTCCTATAAATTAGCCAAAGTTAGAAAGCCACTTTCCTATAAATAAGCCAAAACCGTTTCTACTCGTCTTTGTATAGGGGCCAAATCTCTAAGACATTTCATTTTGTTTTACAAAACCAAATATGCCTGAACTTAAATTATTCAAGACTGTGAACCACACAGAACACAGGTCACTTGAGCAACATCTTATCTAGAAATATTGTAAGCTATATCAGGAGGGCAGAACATTAGATATTTCAGATGGAAAATACCTCACCTTCTCTATCCTGTCTCCTTGGGTTTGCATCTCGGAACAAAAGTAACCTGACGGTGTCTGCAAATCCCTTATATGCAGCCCTGGGCAAAAATGGATTTACCAGTAGTCACAACTACTGAAAGCTTTGCAAAGTGCAATATTAAAAGGAAAGAACGCATGATCATATCAGTTAAAAACAGAACTTTTAAAATTTTCAGTGTTGACAAGAAAAAGAAGGACATAATTATTCGTTCAGCAGACAACGTAATTGTGGGTAAGAAGAAGCTATTTTCCACGAGACAAGACGGACAGTGGGTAAGGAGAAGTGAATTAAACAACATAAGAAACAACCTACATATTAGGCGAGTTTGATGCTTCAAAATGGGCAACAAGTTAAAACTTCATCTATCTACTGCCAATAGAATGACAAAGGGTTCTATATCCCTACATACCAATGCAACTGACTCCTCCCATCATTGTCTGGTGAATCAAAATCCGCCCCATACTTAGTAATAATGTGATTTAGAAAAGTTGTTTGACCAAACTGCGCCGCGACATGAGTTGCCTAGCTCAAAAGTACTCCAAGAATCAGTTCTTGTAACAAAAAAGAGAGATTACCAGTTTTCAGATTCAGAAGAAAAAGATATTGCTGTTTTGAAATGCCGGCGCAACAAAGTAAGTTCATAAAATTACAATATTTTACCCTATAGCCATTAACATCAGCAGCCTCAACTCTAGCTCCGTTCTGCAGAAGCACATCAGCTACTAGAACCGAACCACGCACCGCCGCCCAATGCAACGCGGTTTGCAGCGAGTTATCCACCGCATTAACATCAGCACCATGCTGCAAGAAGAAAGTACTCAATCGAATTACTCTGGTAGTAAGGAAAACGAAAAAGAAAAAGGAAAAAAGGAAAAACTATATAACAATACATCAATGATGTACTGTGCAGCACCGGCGAAATTATTCAGAGAAGCCCACTGAAGCGCGTAATAACCATTTGCATCCGGATTCGAGAGCGAGCAGCCATCAATCTCGACGAATTTGCGAAGCTTTTCGAGATTTCCATATGCAGATGCAGAAAAGATGTCTGCGATAACAGGCTCGTTCACGACGGCATTAACAGCGGGCGAATATCCAGTTGCCGTCGAGTCCGAAACTATTTCAATCTCCGAAGTTTTTAGAGCCATACGAAGCGAAGAAAATTCCGCGAGAATTTGAACTTGAGGATTTCAGGAGGATCGTTTAAGGTTTCGAAGCTCAACGCAGAGATCGGCTTCAACATCAGGCGTCGTTCCTCTTATTTTCTACTACTTTGACAAAGTGAGTCTAAGCCATATTAATTAGATACTTGGGCATTTTCTCCAACAAATAGGGAAAAATAATGGAGGAAAAAGAAAGAAACAAGGTCTGATATTTATTTAGCACAATTTCCTAACTAGTGAAATAAAATAATCCATGAGAAGTACCATAATGAAATTTACGAAGTATACATACGGGTTTTAAATCCTTAACCGGTAAATTTTCCAATATCAAAATTACTCGTAGGTCGTACCCCATCAAAAATTTTTAAATTACTATTATTAAATATATTTATAGAGATATTTTTGGGGTAGGTTTTCACGATCACTACGAACTGAGGAACAGGTAGAGAGAGGTATTTGATAACCACTTTATCATCTATCCAACCTAGCTTAACCCTTTTAAAGCACATAAAAGCAAGATTAGGTGATTAACTCAAAATATAATACTAAAATGTAATTATTTGTACAAATAAAATTAAGAAAAATGATATCAATACTTTGACATTTTACCGTTCTACCGATTACCATTCTACCATTTAATAAATGGAACGGAAACGAAAATAGCTATTTCTTTACGATTTAGTTCCGTTCACACCCCTACTAACGAGGATGCCACATCATACTATAAGAACTCATAAGAGGTCACAAAACACATATTACCACTCTAAAATTTATTGAAATGAGATAAAACCTCCTTATTTCTCTGAGTGGTGATATGCGTACTGTGATTTTTTAAGCCTAAACCTTAAACCTTATCTGGAATGCCAACTAGGCTGCCTGGAGGACAGCCACATCAAGATGTAAAACCTTACTGTAAAATGTGTACATTGCATTTTCATAACTTTTTATTCATTTTTTATAAGATCCCCATGATCTTTTTCTTCAATTCTTATTTGATTTATTTAAGTTCTAATTTTCTCCTCAAAGCCATTGTATATTTCCCTCTAAAAGAAATAATAGAGCAAAAAATAATTTAGGATTTATAATAATTAATATTTCTCCTTTTTATCTACTTTGGGATGTCTATACATTTCCTTCACGACTCTAGGTTTAATGGATGATTTAGCTTATATGAATAAAATATTGCTATTAACATGCACTTCAAAATATAAAAATAAATATTAAGAGAAAAATAATTCTAGTCTAACCAAATGAAATTACTAGTAGTGAGGACGTAACCATCGAATTCATATCTCCAAGATTCCTATGTGTAATAAATTTTCAAGAAAGGTTAAATCTCCACCAACAAGATAAAAAATCCTCATATAGTTTCGAGTTTGTGAGTATTCAAATAAATATATTACCACCAATAATTGCATATGCTTCAAATACAAACCCGTCCGAACTTGAAGCAATTTTTCAACTGCAACTCCCTTAAAAATCTCAACTAAACTACATTTGACTCATTGTAGGAAGTACCTTCTAGTAATTGAGAAGGATCCTGACCTAGAAAGTTCAACACAAAAGAATACCTTTTTTACACAAGGGAGAGCTCTCCAGCAGGAACTGATCTCTTAACCAATTTCGCCCAAGATCCATTGGTCTCACTAATGACCTTAAGAGCGTAATCCTGCCAATATAAAGAAACGACAGTAAATATAAGGTGAAGCTTATGAATTCTAAAAGGAGTTGAGATGTTTAGAATTGGATAACTGGAAAATAACTAAAAGAAACTTAAAAGAGAGTGAGCCGAAGCCCTCCTTTTCAAAGAGGGTGAGCCGACGCCCTCCTTCCAAAAGAGGGTGAGTTGAAGCCCTCCTTCCAAAAGGGGGTGAGCTGAAGCCCTCCTTCCAAAAGAGGGTGAGCTGAAGCCCTCTCAAAAAAGGATGCCGAAACGAAACACTCCAATAAGGGGGTACTGAATACCCTCCTCCCCGAGAAAAGGAAGGGAGGAAGAGGCCTCTGCCTTCCATAAATTTTAGAGTTTTTGAGGATGATGAGAATCAATCAATTATTATTATTGTTCCCATGATCTAAATGAGGAAATATGTTCCAAATCTAAGATAAAACTAATGGGATAAACATTCTTTTGGCAAAACTCTAAACCTAATGTAACAACACGGTCTTGGAAAGATTCACCTAGATTTAAGTTCCAATTCAAATAAATACTAAAATCCAGTCCAAACTACAATTATACAGAACTTAAAATTCTGAAGACCAGAACAAGAAATAGAGATACCTTGCTCACGGCTTTATTACCAAGACCAAACTTATTAGCAGGTTTTCCATCCGGAATCTTGTAGTCCCTGAACCAATCTCTAATCGCAGTAACAGTCCCCTGAAAAATGATATGCTAGGTTAACCAGGGGAAAAAGTCAAATGTCAAAACAGCATTACAAGACGGAAATGCCTTCAACTTTATCAATAAAAGGAAAACAACCAGAAACTGTACTGGAAGGTTGAGATAGGTCGAGAAGATAGAATATTACTGGGAAATGCTTCTCAACATCATCAACGTCATTTACAAGAGAAGCCTTAGGATCATCCAATGAAATCGCAATGATTTTCCAGTCAAGCTCCCCTTCATCAATCATAGCCAAAGCAGCTACAGGCTTGACCCTCAGAATCTGACCAATATTTGCACGGTATTCACCAATCTCAACAACATCAACTGCCATATTAAAAAGTCGATAAATGAAGTTACAACCCAGCAATTAAAGTGACAAATTTAGAAGTTTTACTGCTTTCTGTAATTGACCAGAGATTTTTTTTTTTCAGAACGAAATTGGAGTGGGGCGTTGCAAGAATCAAACTCGCGACCTCTGCAGTTGACCAAAGAATGGAGAAATGTACCTGGATCATTATCTCCCAAAGCTCCTTCAACTTCTGCATTAGCATGAGAAGGGTCTTCCCAAGTCTGAGGGAGCAGTCCATAGTTCCAATTAATGTTGTAGCTGCAGTACAGCAGGGAACAAAAAGCATTCATGAGATGTCCCAAGTAAAATATGAGCAAAATAAAAGCTTGCACTGAAACTAAACGCAAGAGCTCTGAAACATTCG
This sequence comes from Aristolochia contorta, assembly GCA_022405105.1. Taxonomy (NCBI): domain Eukaryota; kingdom Viridiplantae; phylum Streptophyta; class Magnoliopsida; order Piperales; family Aristolochiaceae; genus Aristolochia; species Aristolochia contorta. The sequence continues at coordinate 8,069,784 of CM039670.1, forward strand.
AGAAAAAAATTAGTCATAGGCAAACTGCAACTTTTGTCCCACTGAACGGCACTTCTTTTTCAGGCCCATTCATGCTAGTGCTTTGGTGATTCTTATCCAACAAGGGTAATCAACCGCCAACATTAAAAGGAGAGAACATGAGAGAGTTGTGAACCATCCAAATCAAGCAGCACTGGATGTGCTTTTCTCTTTTATTCAACTTTACATTATCTGAGTACAATTAATAAGGATGAGAACATTTGACAGAGTTCACCTACTCAATACCAACTATATCATTTCCTGTTTGATATAATATCATCTGGAGAATCACAAGTATAGTAGTGGTCGATTACCTATGCAAAGTAGCCAATGAATATTTGCAATGACTATGAATCGAATGAAATGCAGTTACCACTGTACAGAATTGTGGAACCATTCTTCCCCCTTCTGTTTTAGTCTATAAACTTTTTTTTAGCATAGCGATGCCTTAGGCTTTTATTAATAAATCAATAGAGGTGCACGTCAATAACAGGGCATTATAATGATTGACAACTATTTCAACCCATAAGCTGCCAATGTTGATGAAGAAGGAGAAGGTGGTGGTTTTGATGGAGATGACAAAGAGGTAGGATGAGAGATGCTAAGGAATCATCTACAATCAGGACATCCATCGCTGAAAAAGGAATTGTGAACTGGAGTGTCTGGACTACATGGCCACCAGATATAGAGTCAAGAAAAAATAAGGAGAATATAATCAAAGATGACATCTGCAATGACATACATTTTCCTTGTCATAGGATCAAAAAGGCCCTTTCTAACTTCTGGAGTATCGTAAAAATACACACCTGAAGGCCTTAGGAAATTTATCGCCAGGTAGACCAACTCAATGGATAAATCAAATGGACCCAAATACTCTAGAGGGTAGCTCGAATAACTTGCCTAGAGGTCAGAGGACAGCCATAAGAATGCAAGGATCCAAAAGATCCAAAGGCACCCCAAAGGTATAGATTTCCCTACAAAGTCTTAGGAACATTCATGTGCATCATGAAGGTACGAGCAAAATGAAGGAAGTACTGTTTTAGGCAAATAACATATTGAATTTTCAATTTCAAATTTGAAGACATTATTAGCTAAAAAAGATTGAATTTAAACACCAAATGGAGTTTCTTATTTAATTGTAGAAGTTTTCAAACACACTAAACACTTCAGCCTAAAGATATACACCCATGTGGCCATGATTAAAATCATTCATTAATTCATTAAAGTAAAAAAGACCTGAAACCAGAACGATAGGAATATGATATGATCCCCATATACCAAAAAGGACTAACTAAATTGGATTTTGACTAAATCCATTACTAGTATGAAAAGTGCTTGTCCAGTGCTTCCCAGATTGGCACAACTGACAATTGAATGTAGTAAAAGAGATGGAAGGTAGTGTCACAACTTTCAATTGGATTGCGTCCCAATTGTTTTTACCGCAATAGTGGTGATCTGGTAGAGTGAAATGTTTTCTTTTCCCAAAGAAGGTGATCTTATCAGCTTGAAGGCAAAGTGGAATAAAACTAGATAACAAGAGCTTTGCTATAATAGAGGGACCCTCACAATTGTGGACTTAGAAAAACCCCCTCTTTAGCAAGAGCATCAGCTAAGTATCTGAGATCAATTGGGCACCTTCAGTGCAACAAGATCCATCATATCATGGAAGACAGCTCAATGCCTCCAAGGAGGGAAGTGGTTACCAATACAGCAACCAATCACTACTTTGGAGTCAGCCTCCACATGGAGCTTGAAAGAGCATGTAGAGTAAAAAATCCAGAGTCCTTGAGGAGGCACAGGAGCTCAGAAGAAGTAGATTTGGAAATTCCAAAAGGCCAGCATAGGAGGCAATGATGTGGCCATGTTCTTCCTAAGACCTCCAAATCCTGAATACCCAGGGTTCCCAATAGAGGAACCATCATAGTTAACTTTGATGAGTCCCCAATATGGAGGCAGCCAGGTAGTAGGTTCGAGGATGGCTCGCAGTCTTAATGCAGCATGCTCAGCCCATGAGGACCAAAGAGATCCTCCTCCAATGCCCTTGAAGTCTTGTAATATCTTCAACCAAACAATGACTGTAGAATATAACTTAGAACGTGCTGCCAGGTGCGTAACTTATTCAAGGAGACACTCTGGCTTTTGTCCATCCAAATGATTCAAAGAATGTACCTGAGACAAAAACTAATCACTCTTTTACCAATGGAGCACATATGAAAAGCCCCCATGTACTGAATGAGGTGCTCAAATGCCTAGAGCAAGACCAAAGAGAAACCAAATAATAAGAGAATAAAGCTGGTCCATACCTTCCACAAGAAGATGCTCACAGGACTTGATAACAACTCCAAAAAGAGGTCTAGTGTAGGATGTGAAGTTCATATCTTGTCAGTTGAGATAGTCCTTAGAAAGATCTTTTCTGCTAGGGCACACAAAGAGAAGAATTGTTTTCAGGGAGAAGAGAGCTTCCATGCTACCACAGGACAATGTTCACGTTGAGTAGGATTAGTGAGGTTATGTTTGCATGAAGACACAGAATAGATTCCATTGGAGCAAGGTCCCCATATCATTTCATTTGGCATTTTAGTTCATAGGTAGCAACCCTCTAAGACGGCATCCTGGACCCTCAGCGGCCTCTAGATCATTCATTCTTCATATAAAGTGGTCCGTCCAATTGACCCCAAGTAATGACACGGAGAAAAGGATCACAACAAGCAGTAAGTTCTAATTCTTGGCCCATGGATAGTCTCAGGTATCATTCATAGAAAGGCCGGTTTCCCACGATTTGTCCAAACAGAATCTTATCTTTCTGCTGTCGCTGCATGGAAATCTGCCCACTAAAGTCTGGTAGGTATTCTATAAGGTGACAAGATATAGGTAAGAATCTCCTCCATTGGGGTACTTCAAGCCACCAATGATTATTCAGTGAATCCATCTTCAATGTGACAAATCCTGTCCAACCAAGCCCCTAGGTGATATTGAGCCTCCAAGGCCATTTTGCTAGCAGTGCCTAGATGATAGTGTCAATTCTTCTTATACCCAGACCCCCTTCATCCTTTACGGAGGAAAGTTAATTCCATGTGACAAGATAGTGCCATTTTGAGATACGTACAAGCAGATTGGACCCACTAAGATAATTGGTCCCAGTATCAAGGTAGATCGAAGGGTCACAATTAGACCCCAAGCCAAAAGATTCACAAATAAGCCTTCCAAAAATCAATTCTTGCAATATTATTTGAAACAATCGTGCTACATTGTTGAAAATTTCGACTTTCCTCTTGTTGGGGTTGCAAACTAGAGTTCGGGCCAGAAAACGGAAAAAAGTCGCTTTATTGGACTGAATGCTCCATGATGATGTAAGACAATGAGTGAATAGAGGAAGTCAAACAAAGGAGGGAACAAGAGATTCATAAAAAAACAGGTTCCATAAGGGTAAAGCTGAATCGCTAACCCGCCTTTTAAATTCAGAAAAAAAAAATAGATGTGCTTGAAGTATTTGCTCACTCTGTATAACTCCTAATGACTTGAAATTGAAAACACAACATTGTCACTACACATTCCACACACTTCTATAATCAAACAAGCCATGCACACAAGAAATTTAACAAAATACCTCGAGGTAATTTAAGGTAAATAAATTTTGTTCTCCTTTATAAAGAGATAAGGAACACATACGGGTAGTATCGAAGCTTCCCCTTTTTTGTATCCTGCTTTATGGGAGTGTAAGGTTCTTCAGTAGCAACTTCCATCTTGGCGCTACTATCTTTTGGTATTTCAACAATAAAGTTAAAAACACCATCTCCTAATTGTAATGGAATGTCATGCCAAGGTGAAACCTGCACATTTTTCAAAAAATACAAACTCCATGTGAGTCATTTCCTATTGAAGATATTTAACCTCATAAGAGTATAAAAAATCACTAGTTGGAAGAGATCGTAAACAGTAACTTGATTTACTTGTCAAAGAATCAATTTTCCATTTCTATTATTGGATACCAAAAGTGAGAATCAATCGACAAATGTAGTATGATCTCCCAAATTTTCTATAAGATCGAGATGTACTCTTTCATGAATGTTTAAAAATTTATGTAACTTTCAATATCATCACTGAATACACCAAGAACCTGGATAAAAGAGGTCTCATTGATGTTTGTTAAGATTAGCCTCAGTTCCATCCCAAAATTAGTAGCTACTAAGGAGGCCAAGTACTCAACCTACACACACAATCAACCCACTACCACCGCCAACACACACACAAACTCCTAATGGAACAAACCCCGATTGGATCTCACCTCGTGTGACCAAAAACTCCAAATGGGGTAGACAGTACTTGGATCTCATTTCATGGATCCAGAATACAAATAAACAGTGGGGCATAAAGTGGGACTTGTAGCACAAACCGCCAATTACTCAACCATTTCAACACCGCCCTCTCCTCGCAGAAAGAATGTATCTGAATTGCTGAACCAAGTCGCCCAATTTGGACGGGAAACACGGAGAGAGGCCAAATAAGGCATAAAAGGCTGTCCAAACCTTCCAAGAAAAGGGCAATACACTAGGACACGGTCAGCCATCTCCGGATCAGCATCTCAGAGGACAACACACAAGGACACGGTCAACCTATAGAGGACAATTAGTCCTTTTTTTTAATAAGTTGCTGAGGAAAACTAGTCGTTGGAAGACAACTGTGCAAAAGGCTGTGTTATCGTCAGCACCAAACAAATGGCCAAGTAATTTCAAGTGACCCTCTTCCGAATTATTTTTGCAGAACTCATGATAGTTAAAAAATAAAAAAAAGCGAGTGGTGAATTGGGTAGAGTAAAAAGTAGACCTTCTTTCCCGATTTGTCGACGAAAAAGACCCTGTAGTCTAATGTTTCTGGCTGCCCCTGTTCTTTGATCTGAACATCTGGCTTATAAAGAGCTCTACAAGTGAAGAACCTTTTTCGTTTTGCCAAACAAAGAGCCTTTTGATTAATAGAGAAACTCTGGTTCAGAAATAAGCTTCTCCCATGAATGCCATGGAGAGCTCCTGCTGCTAAGACTTTAGTGGCCGCCATTGTACAGCTTTTTAGCAGCCGCAGAACCAAAATGCTCACTATCGTCTCCAGAAAGTTGGCGTACCCCACGCACTTCTTTAAGGTCTTTAGTATCTTAAAATATACTTATAAACTTATAATATTACAATGATATGATATCCACTAAAAACGTCATTTCTTTTCGAACGAAAGGCTTTTTACTTAATTGCAAGACAGACAAATGGACGTAATATTACCCTAAACCCTAAACCATAATATTACCCGATTACCGTCCTATCATTTCATTAGATTATTAAATGAAAATAAATGGAAAAAATGAAAATATTAACTGCTTAGGGTTTATCCTTTAAAATTTTAAAAATTTATAATAAAAAATATTTTATATCTTTTTAACTTTTTCTAATTGGCTGGTACGTCAAATAAATACGACTGTGATTACTCAAACAAAAAAACTGTTACTGGGTAATTTTACTCATTCACCGATTTACTGTGTAAAAAAAGAAAGAGTGGTAATAGGGGCACAATGGCGCTGTGTCCGAGTCGGGCACAGCCGCTCTCACAAAAGATTAAAATAATACATTTTTGGAATCCAAGAAATGTATTATTTTAATCTTCTGTGAGAGCGGCTGTGCACTGTGCCCCTATCATTATTCAAAAAGAAATAAAGAGTTTTATTTAGTGCCTTTTGTACTAATTTACCAATTAAGTTAAATCATAAAAAAATGCTAGTTCCACCTATCTGGAGTACATATTTGTAAAAAATAATTTTATATTTTTTAAAATGTTTTGATTGGCAGGTACTCTAGATAGGTACTGCAACTAGCATTACTCTAAAGAATATATTTCTCCTAACTCCTAAATATACATCACAATAGAGATGAAATGTGATTCGATTTTTTAAAAATAATGATTATATATGTATTATGCATAATAAGATAAGATATCTTGAGTTTTGTTTTCGTAATAAATATTTATAATTTTATTTCTTATAATTCCATTTGTCGTTCTATGTCTTACAAATAAACGGAAAAATGGTAACGGGAATAACTAATTGATATGTTGTTTTGTACTACTTAACATTATACTAAATATTAATAGGGCGGAAAAGGAATAGCTTGTTTCGTTTCTTCTGTTTAATGTTTATAGCCCTAACTAGAGAGCCACACAAGTGACACACTAGCAGTTTTCTCCTTTTTACACCCAATTAATTGCTTTTTTTATCCTGATTAAGTTGTTAATCACCTGTATATTTTAAATTAAATTCATCCAAAAACATAATTAAATTAATATAACTTCAAAATATGCAAAGACAAAATATACATTTCATTAACAAGAAAGATTTCACAACAAGGTGATACAATTTTTAAGTTACTTAGAGAAAAATTCAATGTCGTAAACTGATATGAATCTAAACTATACCACGCGCTGCAGATTTCCTTCGCTTGATGCTAACCTTTACCAGATCAGCTACATGTGGAACCAGTGGTTATTCTGGTTTGGTGAGGGCAAAACTGGTTTTGCCCCAAAACCATGTGACCCGGCTGGTTGATCCAGTCTATTCGTAAATCAGCCGGGTTGGACCTGGTTTGATACACTCAAATACACTTGAAGAAAGGAATGGAGAAGCAAAATTTTGAAATGCACAGCATTCAAACTCAAAACATTCTATCCAATAAAGTAAATGCAACCAGCAAATCTGAAAGACTTTATGTAATTTACTTTGCGTCACCATTGGTCCAACCTGGTCTAACCACCCATGCCTGATCCGGTTTTCAAAATATTAGTTTAAAAAGTATACTTAGTTATTTTATTTTCAATTTTTATTTTAGATGTCTAATTGGTAATTGGGCAATAAAGGAAATACTAAGAAATAACTTACTGGTTTGTAGAACAAATAAGTTTGTAAATAAATGTATTATCTAATTTTTAAAATAGGCAAATAAAGAGAGATAAACTAATGAGTAATGTTATATCTGGTTTGTTGTAGAGCATTTTGAGCACTTCTCCTTTTACGTAGACATTAAAATATTTATGGCATGGGTCCCACCACTACATTGAGAGGGGAAAATACACAAAGTTGTAAGCGAAAGTATTTTCAGGGACACTGTCCCTGAAAATATTACTTTCACTCCCTTAGTCGATTTTGAAGTATAGGGGATATTGATTTCTCCCTAACGGGGAGACTTCAAAATCCCTCTCGCCGTGAAACTTAGACGGCCTGTTGAGAATTCCGTGTCTCGCTCGCAGGGTGGAATTCTCAACTCCCTCGAATTCTTGACTTCGCAACTCGTAGTCTTCGCTCCTCTCGGTCTTTCTTCTTTTTAACTCGTAGTCTTCGCTCCTCTTTCTTCTTTTTTTCTTTTCACTCACTTCTTCTTCTTCTTCTTCTTTTTTTCTTTTCACTCACTTCTTCTTCTTCTTCTTCTTTTTTCTTTTCACTCACTACTTCTTCTTCTTCTTCTTCTTCTTCTTCTTCTTCTTCTTCTTCTTCTTCTTCTTCTTCTTCTTCTTCTTCTTCTTCTTCTTCTTCTTCTTCTTCTTCTTCTTCTTCTTCTTCTTCTTCTTCTTCTTCTTCTTCTTCTTCTTCTTCTTCTTCTTCTTCTTCTTCTTCTTCTTCTTCTTCTTCTTCTTCTTCTTCTTCTTCTTCTTCTTCTTTAGAGGGTACTCACCATTGACAAGGGCTACCACTTCCTTTGTCAATACCCACTTAAATCAGGAGTCTCTAGCCTTCTTCTTCTTCTTCTTCTTCTTCTTCTTCTTCTTTTTTAGAGGGTACTCACCATTGACAAGGGCTACGTCAATACCCATTTAAATCAGGAGTCTCTAGCCTTGTTCTCACGGTTAAAGATGGAGTCTAGCTCCATCTATACCCATTTAAATCAGGAGTCTCTAGCCTTCTTCTTCTTCTTCTTCTTCTTCTTCTTCTTCTTCTTTTTTAGAGGGTACTCACCATTGACAAGGGCTACCACTTCCTTTGTCAATACCCATTTAAATCAGGAGTCTCTAGCCTTGTTCTCACGGTTAAAGATGGAGTCTAGCTCCATCTAGAAATAACTAGTGCCCATTAATATGATACCGTAACTTTTAAGACTTTTTTCCCCTTAAACCCTAATTAATGTTCAAGCTTACACAAAATTTAATATCAGAAAATACAACTTTATACATATAATTTCATCTTGATTTGATTAATAAAATATTTTTATATATTTTTTATTTTAATATAAAAATTTAAAGAAATAAAATTAATTTTTATGAATGACTGAAATTTATTAATAAATATTTTTCAATATAAAAATGTCTCTAAAATTTTCAATATTTTAAACTAACAAAAAATTTCAAATTCTAAATGTCTACAACTAAGAAGAGAAAATTTTCTCAGGGATTTCACTTTCAGAAACTCTATGTCTGGGACAATGAATTTTTTTGAATTTCCCTTAAATATTAAATTCTCTATACACTAACCCCCTGTTACAGTAAAGTGGATATAGAATTTTTCTAAACTGATAGGCTTGACTGTTCTTCTGAGACGAGTTGTCCAATTGAAGCCATATCTGAAATGAACAATTGATGAACCCACTGAAACCGAAGTGCATGAGAACTCAGAAAACGGGACAAACTGAGTTAAAGTAACAACATATACCATAAAATCGTGTTGCTGAAACATTTCTACTGCAAGAAAATTGAACTTTAGAATTCCAGCCCTCCGTATAAGACATAGAATTCCTGATTAGAGTCGAAATTTACATGGTTAATGCCACTCTGGTTTCTCTTTGTAAGCCGGTCTTAATGATCTTAGGCTCTCAAACCATTATACTTGAGTTAGATTCATATACCCAAGTGGGATAAAACTCGTATTCCATTGATTTTATTTCATAGATTTTCAAATATATTCTTGTACTTGGATGTATTTTTTGCCGAGAGGACAGATCAAAATCTAAGTTGACTCCTTCAAATCGTAAAACAACTCAGAAATACGTGATTAGAGATTTTTTCCCCTTGTGCACTCTCCAAATATGGGTCCACTGAAGGGAAGACGTAAACTCTAACATCCACAGCAAGACATGATCTGCCTGATAATGAATAATGATTGGGCATAATGTAAATTGGACAGTTTAACGACAGATTATTGTCCTGAAATCAATAATTTACAATTTTAAGCTGGTTCTGATACTTGAGCTGTATTTCCGTCAAGCAAAGGCCTCAAATTTGATCTTTCAACAGGTACATTACTATTTTCCTCTTCATTAAACCGGTCTACACTGTGGAGGAAGATCCCTGCCAAACAAAATCATTAAGAACAATCAGTGGGTTTACGTTCTCTTATCATTGTACTCATGATAAGCTAATTTGCCAAAACAAACCTGCAAACCATATAATAGATGCTATGAAGAAAATAGATGTGAGAATCAGAGCTGTTTTCCTCCAGTTGTTTAGGTTATCCTGCAGTTGCATCACAATCATTCAAGAACGAAAACACCAAAATCTAATTTATAGGCCTCACCATTTTTATTATAAAAAATGAAAAGTAAAAGAGACATGCAAAAGACAGACCTGGAGAACTCCAACCAGAGGTGCTGAAGGCACATCACCAAATATGTGTATTGCAACAGTGGACAAGGCCAGCGACAATGCTCTCAAACCCGGTTTAACACAATGAAGACACACAAAATTAACTGGTGCCTGCAAGGAAATGAATATAAAAAAGGACAGGATTTAAAATGATATTCCCAAAACAAATCATTAATTTAACAATGTTCATGTCGAAATAAAATGCCAGCATCAAAAGATAAACAATAAGTTTAATGAAGAATGTACCTGTGTGGCAAAGACACTGAGTTCACCTAATGAGAATAAAGCTAGAAAGATAAACAAGTTCTTTGAGCAAAAGGCACTGAAGCAGAAAATTGCCCCCAAAAGTACTGCTCCAGAAAGTAGCTGCCAAAAACCCAACTCACCATAAACATTTTATATCAAGGAATGAATATGCAAAACATGATTAACAAGTTTACCAAGAAATAGGAGAGGAATAACAAAAATTAGTTTTCATGTTTGAGTATGACTTAAGAAAATATGAGAGCCAAGATGATCCACTAATTCACCATCTAATATGGAAAAGGGCCAAGGAATTCTTTTCATTATTAGGAGCTATGTCTAAGCTTTACTAACTTTGAACCTAAAGTAGCCAAATGAACATCACATATAAGACAACTTGAAAGACAGCAAGAGTAAAATCTAATTAAACTAAAATAGATTTTATTAAAGACGGAAGAACAATATTTAATTTTGTAATTTAAAAAATAAGTTAACCTCTGATGGAGCTGCTCTTAAAAGAAAATGTCTTGCACACGAAGGAGAACAGTTTTTAAAAAATAAAAAATAAAAAAATTCAAATAGACATAAGTTCAACATAAAAGAACGCAAACCAATTTCAATCCTGGCAAATGAGATAAAAAAAGGACCTCTAGGGATGTAATGACTCGACCAATAAAAAGAAAAATGAATCAAATAAAACAAAAAAATAGTGTAAACTAAGATATTTGAGTGTAAAAAGTTACTGAAATCAAACTCTGACTACATAAAGATAGCAGAACACTCTAAAGCTTTATGTAAAACAAGGCCTGCTGTCAAAAGAATATGGAGTACCTAGATGAGTATGGCTACCTCTGAGTTTCCAAGAAAGACAGGGTCACTGTCAACATGGCAAGTAGAGGAGTTGTAACAGAATTTTCATGAAGTTGAAAACTCAGGAAAAGGATATGAGCCTGTTGATATGACTTTATTTCACATAATCAGGGATACAGATACCAGGTTGAGACAGCTTAATGTGGATCTTTTAGCATATCGGCTAGGTACTTAAACAATTTGCCACTCAAACAATCATGCTTTCATCATAAGAGAGAAAACTACATTAAACTTCAAATGGCAGATATAGGTATAAGCTTTATCTCTTAATAGCTTAAAAAACTAAAACTAAAAATGACTTAGAAAAGGTGAATAAATCTAATAAATTAGCCTTGCAAAAAAATCTGTAAAACTGAAAAAATTCCAAGTGGAAAAGGAAATGGTTGATCATTTTCGTTGTCATAAATCAGTTGAAGAAACCCTATTTCTTGTTTATAAGTCTGGATATAGTTGTGATCTTTGAAACTTTTAAATTGCTAAAATAGGGAAAGAATTGGGATAACTATTACATACATCACAGATGACCATTGATGTTTTATTCTGGCCAAGATGGCCTATTGTTTAGAATTAGGAACTGTCATTACTTTGATTAATAGTTTTTAAGTAAACCTGTAATTGTAAAGTAAAAACTTAAGAGGTTAATGGAGTACCTTAAATGCATTGGTGATAGTAGAATTAACGAAATCAAGAATGAGACCTCCTGCCAATGTTCCAAAAATGCCACACACAACTGTAACTCCTCCAAATATCAAATCAGCATTATCCTGTCCAAAGACAATATCAATTCAATAAAATAACTACGCTGACAAAATCCCAGCTAAATCCATATCATGAAGTACCTACTTTACCTTTCTACAGGTAGATATAAAAAATAGAGTAATGCTGGACGTACCTAGCGGACGCACCTATCCGACGTACATTTTAATCTAAGCCCTTAAAAATATTTTTTTATTATAAAGTCCTATTTTCTAGAGGATAAACCCTAGGCATCAATGGTTTAGATCAACAAGTGTGTGGGATAGGTGCGTGGGCTAAGTGCAACTAGCATTATTCTAAAAAATATTAGACTTTTGACACTAAGAGAAGCAAATTAGGGAAAGTGCAAGCATGACAAGTTTACCATGTGATAGATGTTATAACCAGCTTTGGGTCCCCAGTAAGAATAAGCTCCAATGACGAAGTTGTATGCTATATAGCCTGGAAAAGCTAACTTAATTAGGTTTTTATAAAAAAAATTAGCTGCACACAAGACAAGGAAAAAACCAATTAAAAATAAACAGAAAACTATATGGTGAATAAAAGATGTGACAGCCACGAAAGGGAACTACATCAAGAAAAGAAACTACTCTTCAAGATAAAAGTCAGTTAGTGAGCTAAAAGTTGACCAAAATTTTTTTTTTTTGAAAATGGAGAAACTTTTATTAAAGGTAAAACAGTAGTGTTACGTTGACCAAAAATTTGAATGCTTAAATAAAATAAGGTCAATAGTTTGAAAGAAAAAGAAGTATTTCGTTAGAAGAAAAGAGAACATAAGGCAAACACTTGGGCAGTAAATCCAGTGGCCGAATTCACAAGAACAGGAAACTGGAATTTGTTCAATTTGTATTTTTGTTCTGGAAGAGATGAATAGGAAAAATACCTAAAACATTTACTACATAAACGCTATCATGCAACAGAACCTTCATGTCTTTCCAAAACCTTGATACTTGATCCCTGAAAATTTTTACACCATTGCCACTGCAAAAAGAAAAACAAAGGAAAAAGAACAGGCCGTTAGCCAAGTATACCACCCTATGTGAATTTGGCACAAGCATATACAAAGAGACCTCAGCATGGAAATGTCTGAAAGGGAATTCATTTCCTCGTATACAGTTAAAAGGATAGTTATGTTTAGCTAAATGCTTTTTAGCTTTTTTCTACTGTAAGTCTACTAATTCCTACTGGGATATTTTATAAAGATGATAATTAGTTTTAATCTTCTCTTTCTTTTTGAAGGTGGCGAATGATTTTCATTGCAAATCAACAAAAAGGATGGGTTGCAACTTTAGGGGGTTCCAGAGCTGGTGGTAACAGTAAACCCTCTCTATGTACCCCATCTTTTGCAAGCTTATCAGCCAAAGAGTTGGCTGATCAAGCCTCTTCAATCTGCATTGGCACGCTAGTATACTGCAGACAAAGCTTGACTCTGGTTTGTATCTGCTTCATTGAAAGTGCAATGCCAAATGGGGCCAGAGTAGCTTACCAAGCAACTACTGGTAGTGTCTCTGATTGCCCCTGCTGGCTAGGCAAGTATTCCCAAGTGAAGACGCAACAAAATTAATCTTGATCCAGCCCTCGGTGACATTGTAGCGCGCAGTGAATACCCATTGTAACATGCTAGGTAGACAAAGGTTGTAATATTGTCTTGAGACTAAAATTAACATAACAATCTAGCTTAGTTTGAAAATCTCTGTTCTGTTTACTATCTTCCATCTGTTTCTTTCTTTCAAGCTCTTTTCTTGTTCCCTTCCTCGGAAAGGCCCTCTCATTCCTATGTGTATTTAAGCCTATTCTCTTACCAAAAACTTTTGCACAGAACCAAAACCACACAATGATGAAACCTTCTTATTTTCTCAATAATTTCACGTAAATTCTCTGTACTAAATTTTACATAGTAAACATTCTCTTAGACAATTTGTTTCATTTCAGGATTCCTCAATAACATCAGGTAAATACTCAGATATAAATTTCGATACTAAACATTCTCTTAGAACATTTTTTTCGTATCAGGATTCCTCAATAACTTCAGGTCAATACTCAGATATAAATTTCCATGGTAAAACATTTTCTTAGAACATTTTGTTACGCATTAGGAAATAGCAGTGGGGAAGTTTATTGAGTTTAATGTAGATTTTGATCACAATAACAACATAAGTCATCTAGTTAAATATTAGATTCTTCACAATGCTCATAGAAATAGGTAAATATGCTTGTACTTACACCAAACTCTTCTTCGAGACCTTGTCACCCGACTGTTCTCTTCCACCATTTACTGTATCCTTTGGCGTATCAGCATCTGTTGAGAAAAAACCTATCAACAGTTACTCTAATCATGTAACATTAAGCATCAAGTCCGTAAGGCCTCTTTGCTATATATACAATACTTTCTAGAGTAGTGCCTTTACCAAAGAAAGATAAAAGAACGTAAAGCACATATACAACACCTTGAACTTCTGCAGCTTCGGTCTCCACAGGTTCCAGAACTATTTTTGGTCCAGATGAAGCAAAACCTAAACGACCAGATTGCGAACTTTAAAAATAATCCAAATAAAGCAAAAAGCCTCTTGGGCATTAGTGCAATGGTCACATGGGGGATTTGTTAGGAGGTCTTGGGTTCAAGTCTCTGTAGGGGCATAAGGCAGGGCCTCTATGCAAGCACACTGTTTCAAAAGAACAAAACAAAAAGAAAAAAAGAAAAAAAAAAGCACCTTTCAACTGTAAAGGCTTAATTGCAAACCCAAGAATAACAAATGGAAGCATCAGGATTGCCTCTCCCCAAAATGCAAATCGCCAAGAAAGATGACCTCCTACCTGAATATATATAAAGAATAACGTTGACTTGAGTATCCAAAGGAAATAATGCCATCATGAGTCAAATGAACAAACACACCCAAAGTACAACTCCGCAAAATTAGAAGTTTCATGGACCGTCAACTATTGTTTTCTTTTTTGTGAGGTATTAAGATTAAACATATCACTTAGAAAATTCACTTTAGGAGATAATTTCCTGTTTTAAGTATGCATTTTTGTTTCTAACAGGGAAAATCTAAAGTTAGCAACTCTTACATATTAGAAGTAGATTTGAGTCTTTTACTTTATATTCCAGCAGAGTAGATAAAAATTCAAAAAGTCCTAAATTGAGTGCCTATTTTGCTATAAAATACTTGATATGTAACACAGCAATTAGGTTTTTGCTATTGAATGAATTTTTGGACTAACTCATTGTAACACTTCATCAAATGCTAATGTAGAACAGTATTATAAGCATACCAATCCTCCATAAACATAACCCACTGCAATCCCTGTTGGTATACACATATAGTATAATCCAAGCCAAAAAGTTTTCTGCCATGGAGACATAAAAAATGATGACAAAGGTTAATTATATAATAATATAAAATGAAATAAGTGGTTCAAAAAAATAAAATGAAAAGAAGAATATAGATTTTTTCTTTTTCTGACAATAATGAAAAGGCAGAAGATAGAACAATATTAAGAAGCAGTAACAAGAAACCTAGAACTTCTGTACCATATATCTAATTGAAAATAGGAAACTCAATAGAACAAGGAAAACAGACAAACCTGAGATTCAGGTGCATTGTCATCAATATATGGAGGTCCAAGACTTATAAATGAAGCTTCCCCAATGCCAACCAGCCTTGACAACAACAAATTTTTAATGCTTTGCAGCTAATAAACAATTTGCTCAAAGCAAATGAAAATTCACTTTTTTATGGGAACAAGTATCATTGAGCAACTTACATGCGGCAGATTGCAATGGACCAGAAACTAAATGAACAACCACAACCAGCTACAGCTAAAGTCCAGACCAATAATCCAACCCCAATAAGCCTAAAAGGATTGTGGCTGCAAGCACATGAAACAAGGACTCGTAATAGTGTGTATGTTAGGTGCATTTGACAACATTAAAACTTGAGTTTTCCTTCTTCCAATGCTCAATTAAGGCCAAGATAATGTACCACTAAGTTTCTGAATCCTTCTCAGCTTCATTCAGTCATTTTAAAGAAAAGAAACTTATATTCCCGATTTAATGGCTCATGCTGAATTAAAACAATAGCTTTTTACAGTACATGTATACAGTTCTTGCCAAGAAATACATTAAGCCTTATTTAAAAAACATTAATAATATAGCCTTCTTATGTAATTAACTCCAGAACTTTAAAACCAATGTATATCTTTAATTTTCTGCTGTGGTACTCAGAATTTAAATATTACCCTTCAAGAATTGCAGCAAAACTAGCAAGACGATTCTTCTATTGCATGAATAGACAGAATGAACCATCTTAAGCAAATATTCTAAATCTTACTGCTCCACTACCCTTACATTTCACTTTGTTTCATCCATTAGAAGGGTAAGCGCAACGAGGATTGATCCCGAATTCATGCTCACAAGACTTCTACCAGTCAAAAGCTTACTTCAACTCCTAGAATTCTTTTTTCTCACTTCAGCAACAGAAATAAACTCCAGAAAGAGATAAACCCTATCCACCTTCACTCTAGAAAGTCATTCTCTGCTTCTCGCTATATAAAGGAAAGAAAAAACACAAAAGAGAACAGAGTGCACTTCTATTGGTTCTCTCTTTCTTTTTTGCTCCTTTTATTTACTAAGTCTTTTCAGCTCTTTATCTTGTCAACAGCGACCTTAAGCAGTCTTGAACCAGACAAGTTTTTGAATTGATCATGACTTTAACCTTTTAAATTAAATTTAGAGGCACACTACCGCTGGAATGCTGTATTCTGTCAATATTTATACTAAAACAAATCATGTTCCAGTAACAAAGGTTGTGGAAGGAAAATAATAACTGAAACATGTTTCCATATTTTTCTTGCAAACTAAAGACAAATTACGATTTAAAGTTTTCAAGAACCTGTTAAATTACTTGTCACAGGGACACGATAAAAAAAAAATCATGCGGGGAAAAACAGGAGGGGAGGGAACATGAGGAGAGGAAACAGGAGGGGAGGGAACAGAAAGGCAGGGGAATGTGCACGTACGTCTTTGCCAATGATGCAAATATAGGTGAAGCCACCAGGAGTCCAACCATAAAAGCAGATGAAAGAACACCATCTTCAAAATTGTTCAAGTTAAAATCTCCCCTACAAAAAATACAATAAAATGATGAGAAAGCAATAAACAAAAGAACAGTACATGTTTTCATACATTTACTCTTTAGTTACATGACCCATTTCACTCTGTAGAAAGCACAGGTAAAAAAGCACTCCTGGAGAGAGAAGTTCACTCTTTGTTTTGTTGAGCCAGATGTCATCCCAAAATAACTAACTATTTAACATTTCTCTGGACTCACGGTGGGACTTCTCCCTACTAAGTAATACATCTTACATTTTTTAACTTTTTAAAGCACCAACCAACAATGTCTGCCACTTAGGAGCTAAAAATGCCATAATCAGAAAATAACAGCAATATAAAGATCAAAAAATTTGTGCTACTTTTGATATTTGGGAGAAAATAGGAGCTCGATATCCCTTAATCAGAAAATTAAGGTAATTTATGAATAACCAAAAACAAGTTGATCAAATAGTCCAAATCTTATCTTTTTTTAAGATGGGACTCCAAATCTTTTCTTGCTATCCTCCAGATCAGATAGAATTTTTTATAACATTTTAACAACACAGTACAAACCCATAAACATCTTACTGAATTCCACTACCCGAACTGCATATACCACTATCGGTACATATTCTGCGACTTCCATTGACACCATTGCTGGCAATTGCTCCCCGGTCAACATAATTTAACATGTTAATACAGCAAAACAAGGCCAGTAACCTGCAAAAAGAACATTATACGTTACCTTGTACTACAAGGAAATCCAAAAGTGAAATGCTGTAAAAGAAAAACCAGAATGAAAAAATTGGATGCAGTAACTATGACGAATATCAATGCAGAACAAGTTTTTATTTCTTTGAAAGTTATTACTCGTGTTATTACACCTGATACAGAAGAATCATTATGAGCTAATAGCCAAGCAGCACTAGACAAAATAAAACGATGTACAGGACCGGTCAGCATAATTTTATGAAATTCACACTGTACCACTAAAAGTGCTAAATCGGGATACCCCTATTAAGATGTTCTTGGACTATCAACGCAGTGGCAATGGGATTCCAACAGTACTTAAAAGGGATTCAGATTTGGAATTTGATCAATATATGATGCAACATAGAACTTAACATGCATTTAGTTGTAGACGTATTGTGAACTCTATCAAACAGACCACATCACTGTGTAAAACTAACAGGAAAAACATATGGATTCATGATTCCTTTAACTAGCAGCCTACCAGTTTAGTGGGCTTTGATACGGAAAATTTTATTGTTTTTAGTCGTAAATGCAGAAGAGCAACTGTAATACTCTTCTCGTTGCTGACATGTACACAAATTTTCTTCCAGACGAATTTTAATAATGTCAATTCCTTCAGAGTACCCAGCTGCTCGGACTTTTTATAATAAGAAATAGTTAACGCATGCTATTCTCGAGTGCTTGAGCCATGGTTTTATCATTGACCAAAAACAAGGAACCACGAAAGGAACTATTATTTCCCTTTTCCACCCCTCGAAAAGAAAAAGCATCCACGAAGAAGGGGGAAGACACGAAAAGAGCCCTGTTATACTCGTTGTACCCAAAACATTAGGGTTCGAACTACAAGACCGGAATTCCTATAACTTAAAAGAAGCGAAAGCGGTCATCACGGAGAAATTCGATAGTACCTCTTAGGTGTGAACCAGGAGGGGTTAGAACTGGGGCTATGCGCCGAACCTCTCCCCATCTCGTCCTCGGGAGGTAAAACCGTCGCAGGAGCTACTAAGGAGGATTTATCCCCTTCCTCATTCGGAGGAAGAGCTTCCGAAGACGTCTTGTTTTCTTCCTCGCCCATCCTTTCGTATAAAAGCCTTCAACGTCAGTTCAACGATTTTAATAATAAAAACAAAAACAAATAAACAAAATAAATGGGGGATACCTCGTTGGTCTTTGACGCTTCTCTCCTAATCGGAATGGTCGTTGAGCAGCTGTCTCATTCAGGGGAGCAGGTTTAATTTCCGTCTCCCCACTGTTACCGTGTGAGGTATCCTGATACACAGTGACTCACCCATTTTTGTACCCAGAACCTTAACCTTGCTTGCCATGGCGCCGTATCTGATTCTTCAACCGTCTGTTAGCATGACGGTTTGGATAAATATCAAATTGATTCGGTTGGATGGCAACGAGGACGCGTTTTGGGCCGATTTCATATCCATGTTTGCCTTGCATTGATGGATAACGATAATTGATAACGTTAACGTTATCCAATTCCCAAATTTTTAAAAATTCTGCAGCCAACTACATTATATCTTCATTTTTCAAATGTGACAATTTGGAGTGAAGCGACACCAATGCGTTATTTTATAATAAACTAAGAACTAATTTTTCAAATGTACGCGACAATTTGATTGGATTGTGTTTAACTAAGAGTGGTGTCAATGGTGATATATATATACGAGCACTTGGAAGTATTACTGGCAGTGTTTACATCTTGACGTGGTTGAGTTGAGCTGGTTAAATCTCTTCATTGAAAAATAACTAATTGCAGAATTGGATACCGTGTTTAGCACATAATGAATTTTGTTTTCTCGTGAATGGGACTGGTTCAACTAGAAAATAGACCGAATTAACCAGGTGGGCCACATAGTCTTGAGGTGAAACTAGTCTGTTCTTAATAAGAATCGGAAAGTACCCTTTTGATTCAAGAGTAATGCTAGGCGCACTCTGGGAGTGCACATAAATTGCGCACTGCTTACGTGGATGGCTAGCGTGGATGGCCACATAAGCCATCCACATAAGCGGTGTGCAATTTATGCGCACTCCCAGAGTGCGCGTAGCATTACTCTTGATTTAATCGAGTTGATCGACAAGTCCCATTCGTTTTGATTAATATTATGAGCACCCTCCAGTCATCCACTCCTCAGATGTGGCTGCCTAGATTAATGCTATCTCTATGGCGGCTGCGTATATTTTTTTTGCACACATCCCCTCACATAGTATTGTTTTAATGCAAAAATCAAGAATATTAAAATAATACTATGTGAGGGGGCATGTGCAAAAAATGCGCACAACCGCCGTGGACATAGGATTATTCAGCCGCAAACCTGCGCCTCAATTTCTGGACTAGAAAGGCACCAGCTATGCAACCACATCCATCAAGGAGTGGATGAAATGCAAACCCAAAGGTGGCCTAGCATTAGTACTCTTTGGTTTTTATAAGACTAGGAAGCTGAGTATAGAGAACTAGTCCTCCATTCCTATTTAATTTGGTTAACCGTTCGTTTAGTTTTTGTAACACCAATATAGATCAGAATACTAGTAAGCTTAAAGCCCAGTTTGGCTAGGCTTCTCGTAGCCACCTTTTTGCTTACTGACTCTAGCCTAGTTTAGAGACATGTAATGTAGACTCTAAACACTAAGTAGATATGGGTTGAACTTGTCATGCATCACTAGTACTACTAAAGGATCCATTGGCTAGAATATGTATATATCCCTACAGATGAAGGACAATAAACAAATAAAGAAGGCATATATAGTTGGCATATGGAAGGAGGCACCAAACAATAACCCATGATGTGGTTGGGGACACATGGAAAGCGGATGTACCTGACCAACTGTGCACATATCATGGCTACTTCAAGTAGTCAGTCAGGTACATCCGCTTTCCATGATCTACAATGGGACACTGATTTCGTCTTCTCAGTCAAACCCAGAACAGTCTTAAACTCAAGTTCTTGTTCTTTCGGCCTCTTGGCAACTAGAAGAGCCCGAGTGTCCTTGAGTGGGCTAAATAGTGATGGCGCGCGGCAACCTCTACTTCATTATTAATTGTCTTTTACTCTTGAAGTAGTCACAACAACCTTAATTACTTGGCACATATGATTCTTGCTAAGGGAACTAGGGAGAGAGTGAGGTTCTTCCATTGATCATCAGCAAGTTTTTGACCATGGATAGCACCAAATTCAGGCCCTAATGCTTTGACAAACTTTGCAACAATATGCTGCTGTCCAATATTTTCCCTTATAAGACCCTATCTTGTCATTATAGCGAAAGATGAAGTGCATTAATCTAAATCAACACATGGCTATATATGCATGCAGGTCCTTGTAGTAGTTAATCACTGAGTTGTTTTCCTTGCTTAAAGAATGAGAACTTGTGTAAAGGTTATATAAATCTTTAACAAGTTGCTCTCTAGCTAGGCTCATCTGATTCAACGTCAGCTGAGGTGATATGGGCCTTCTTCATGGTATATATTCGATCGGCCTTTTTTTTTTTTTTGGTAGTTGGTGCATAGATTTTTTCAGGCAATATGACATAATTAATAAAGCATAATTGAAGCAATAGATAATCTTTTACTCATATATATATATATATATATATATATATATATATATTCTATTAGGCCAAGAATATATAATCTTTTGTTTGTTATCGAAGCAAAGGATATCACATGGACGAATCTTAGCTTATATAGATCTATGGATCCATTTGACATTAGGGCGCTGTTTAATTAGGCTCTCTAGAGCCAAGACAAAACCAAAGCAGCTGGCCTGCGTACAATATTAATGGAATCAGAAACGGACCCTGTACCTTTCTCTTTAATTGTATCCTTCGTTCCAGCTCAAATATATATTAATACGTAGAAGGTTAGTTCAAAAGTCAAATCTCCATGTGCCCCCCGTCCTCTTATCTCCACAAGTCAAATCTCCATGCACCTGCTAGCTCTCATCTTCTTCTAGCTTGTATATATAAATTCAGCTGATACGAATTAATTGAAGTCGATCGTCCCTGATCTCCGTCTGCTCTGATCTGGAAGAAGCTGAACTAAAGCAGGCGATCAACATTAGACTCCACAATATGGGTAGCTTCTCCGCTTTTTCTTCTCTCCCACGAAGGTACGTGCGTACGTTGCATATAATTAATGTATAGATATATATGCATATAATATCATGCATGCAGGCGGCTCGAAGGCAAAATAGCCCTGATAACCGGCGGCGCGAGCGGGATCGGGGAGTGCACGGCGAGGTTGTTCTGCCGCAGCGGGGCGAAAGTGGTGATCGCCGACGTGCAGGAGGAACTGGGTCGATCGGTGTGCCGGGATCTGGGGACAGAGAAGGCCTCCTTCGTCCACTGCGACGTCACGGACGAGACCCAGGTGGGGAACGCGGTGGACTGGGCGGTGGCGAGGCACGGGAGGCTGGACGTCCTCTTCAACAACGCCGGCATCACCGACGGCCTCCGCCCCTCCATCGTCGACGCCGCC
This sequence comes from Aristolochia contorta, assembly GCA_022405105.1. Classification (NCBI taxonomy): domain Eukaryota; kingdom Viridiplantae; phylum Streptophyta; class Magnoliopsida; order Piperales; family Aristolochiaceae; genus Aristolochia; species Aristolochia contorta. The sequence goes on from CM039670.1 coordinate 8,091,599, forward strand.
AAGTCCGACTTCGACCGCGTCGTCGCCGTCAACCTCGCCGGCGTCTTCCTCGGGACGAAGCACGCGGCCCGGGTGATGATTCCGAATCGCGGGGGTGCATCGTGAACGCCGGGAGCGTCAGCGCGGTTGTGGGGTCGGTGGCGTCGACGCACGCGTACACGTGTTCCAAGCACGGCGTGGTGGGGCTGACGAGGAGCGCGGCGGCGGAGCTGGGCCTGTTCGGGATCCGGGTCAACTGCGTGTCGCCGTTCGGGGTGGCGACGCCGTTCTCGGAGAGGTACGTGGGGATGACGGCGGAGGAGATCGAGAAGGCGTTGAGCTTGACGGGGAACCTTAAGGGGGTCGTTCTCAAGCCGGAGGACGTCGCGGAGGGGGTCGCTTTCTTGGCCAGCGACGAGTCCAAGTACGTCAGCGGCCATAATCTCGTCATCGACGGCGGTTTCACGGTGGTCACCAGCCCTTCCCCTCCCAATATGGCCGCCGACGACACGGAACTCTGATCAACATTAATATATTATTGAAAAATCAGAGTCCACATGTATCATGTATGAAAGCAGCCAGCTAGTATTGAAAATAAGGGCAATAATTGGGTCGTCCTATATATAAAACTGTAACAAAGCTCCCTACAATTAAAGCTCGATCCCTAATAAATTAAACCCCATCATGTAGTGTGTGTTGTTCAGAATGCTCGTGTATAATACTCCACAACCATGCATCCATATGCAATTGGCTATTAAAATGGAGGAGAGTTAGGTGTCATTTTTAAACTTAATTATGGCAAAAATTTGTATGCAAATTCAAACTTATGGCAAAAATTTGTATATGAGTTAAATATCTCAAAGTGATAAGACTGCCATTAATTAATACACACCTCATCTTGCCACTTGCCTCTTCAAGTTGATTCCCGAGGTCATAAATCATCTAACAGAATAAGATCACATCACAAGTGGCTTAGTACCAAGCATGTGAGTTGACTTGAGTTTTGCACGATTTATCTTGTTTTGTGTCACTACTTTTCACTCTATATATTAAATTGTGTTTGCTTCCCCTTTCTATGAAAGAGAGAGTAAAACCATGATTGAATTCTCAGCTGGATAAGTCCATCATTAGGTGAGAGACTTTGGTAAAACTTTTGTTTGTGTTTTTCCGCATGTCTAAAAACCAATTTACTTGAGAAAGAAATTGCAGATTTCTTCCAAGAGGAGAGTGATGAATTCTATGAGAGTTGGGAATGATTCAAAGTCTACACTTAACATACCCACCATGTTTGAATTCTCAGCAGGCTGTACGTCATGACCATCACTAGGTGGGAGGAGATTCAAAGTCTACACCTTAAGTATCCCCATCGTGGTTGAATTCTCAGCAGGCTATGTCCATCACTAGGTGGGAGGAGATACAAAGTCTACACCTTAAGTATCTCCACTATGGTTGAATTCTCAGCAGGCTATGTCCATCACTAGGTGGGAGGGTTTGGTAAAATTTCTGTATTGGTTTTTCTTGTGTCTAAAACCAATACACCCAGGAGAAAAAGTGCAAATTTTCGCCAAGTGGAGAGTGAAAAGAATTCTATGAGAGTTGGAAAAGATTCAAAGATTTACTCCTTAAGTGTCCCCACTATGGTTTCCAAAAAATGAGACTTGTGCAATATTTTTACAATGGTTTGAATCAGTGAATGTAGGCATTGAGCTATGCTCAGCTTCACACCATTCAGCTAATTATCAAAATGGGATTTCACAAAATCAAGGGATAAGACCCAAAAAGGCCTTTCTAGCAGTATTTATGAATGTCCCAACCCTATAGAATATGACGAAAGATATGTTAAACAAACCAACCCTATAGAGATTTAAACCCATCATTAAACCTTCTAGAAAATTTCGTTGAATGTCCCAACTAGAGCCAATTTGTCAATCAATTCTCTAACACATACAATCCTAATTGAAGACACTATTAATTTTTTTTGTTGCAAGCAGGCAGTTTCCAACATAATTTCCACAACCTCAAACTCCTCAACCTAAATATTAAACTTTACTTGTAGTCTCTCAAAACATTCATTCAATTGACCTGATCACAGTCAATTTCCAAACTAGAGCCAGCCAGCTAAGAAACTCTAGTGTGATAGCATCACATGGTTTATTATATGACTTCTAAATTCTTCTAGTGTTCATGTTACAATGAGTCACCAAAAAGCCAGGAACATTCGTATAATTTAATCTCCTTGTGTTAAATAGTATTCAATTGAAAGAATTTATTCTCTTCTAATTAGCTTGTTCTATTTTTCAATGTTGTTAATTATGGAGTTCAACATTCTTTTCTAATTTACGTAGATTAATTTAATATTTTGTGGAATGATTTTACTTTTACCTTCTAGTTTAAGGAAAGATTTGCTACTTTATTTGTTAACTATGTGGTTGAGAGTTCCAAGAGGCAAAATAAGGCTCTTGACACATTTTGTAGAGAATAATGTTGAAAATATTTAAAAGATGGAGAAAAATTGGCAAAAATGCACCATTGTAATGTAGAACTGAAGCTACTAGCAAACGTGATATATCTTTATTTTCCACCATTTAAAGAGGGTGTCCCAAGGAGAAAAACAAGGACATCAAACAACATTTGCCAACTATTAAACTAAAGTTCGATGAGAAAATAAATGTGAAAGTTTCAGTTTTGATATAAGTGTTGCAAGTGAGTATAATGAAGTTGACACTTTTTGTAAGAACTAATGTTAGCTGCTCAATCCCAACTGTTGGAGGTCTCGCAGTAAAAGAGAGCATTAATTAAGTGAGGTGCTAGCTTAGCCAGAAGAAAGGGATACTTTGGACAAGTTAAACATGTGACACTAACTATGATGGAGGAAATTGGAAGTTCACACCTAGTACTCTTTATTAAGTAAATTGTATTATAGTACTTTGACACCTCTTTCAGTTGTTTTCCGAACTTCTGTGTTTGCTACTTTTGTTCTTCAAATAGATAATCTTGATTTATAGGAGTTAATACACCGATCAAAAGTAAAACTAAAGAAACCTCTAAACTTGAAAAGACTTTGTGAAGTTGTAGAGAATAATGATTTTTAGGAGAATACAATTATCAAAAGCAAAAATAAAGAAAACTCTAAACTGGGAAAGACTTGTAAAGTTGCTACTCGTCTTCAACATATACCAAATCATTAATCATTTGGAAGAGGGTGACCTATTCTAAAATTTTGACTTCATCAAATAATATAATGCCCCACCTACCTGAAAATATGCTCGGGTCAAAGAGAAAACATTTATCAGTATGAGATCATAATGACATTATGATAACATCACAATGATATAATCAATATATTTAGAAATTATTTCCTAGAAAAAATTATTTAAATTTTTATGGAAAAAACCCATTTTTGATCGAGGGGTAGCCAGTCATGTGATCATTGTCATGGAGACAACGAGAGGGTAGGGGAGGTAGACACTTTCCCCACTTATGGCCGGCCAAAGAAGGGTCGCCAACCTCCCTTACGCCCTGCAAAAGCTCGGCATGGCGGGCAAAGTGGAAGCCCACAACCTTCCCCCTCCAGCCACAGATGGAGGAAGAGGTAATGCTCTCCCTCCTTCACCTTCCACTTTCCTTTTCTTCCTCTTCCTCCTCTTCCCCTCCCCCTCCCCATCTTCTCTTTCAAAGTACCCTTGGGTCTGTGTTTAACCCTGGAAGGAGAGATGGTCTGAGGTAAATCAGTTCAACCTCCAGGTCCAACTCTCACAGCACAACTCCCCTCTTCCCAAGGCGATTTTTTTAGCTGTTTGGGTGCATTCAATGACACATTTGTACTTGAACCATGCAGTTTAAATGTTCCTGGGCAGGACTGAGTGATTGGCCTGTGGTTTTTTTTTTTTTTTTAATGAGCGAATGAACAAGCCTGAATGTACAAGGGGAGTAAATTGCGGACATCGAATATATAACACAGAAGGTGAAGGGGGTAAACGAGAAGTCTATACAAAATTGATGGGGTGGCCTTTATACTCAAGATTAGGGGCATTGAGCATCGTAGGCAGCGCCGAATAGGGAGAATGCAATGTCGGCTTATCTGGGCAACTGGACAGCTTATTACAGAAAACGTATTGAGAGTCAGGCCCAATGGAGTAAAGGTCTGACGAATTTGCAAATGGAGGCTGGTTGACCCGGCTGGGACGACTCGACTCCTCACGGATGCATTGACGTCTCAGGTGCCAATGATCCTGCATTCATGGAAAAAATCAGATACTAATTTTGGTGGCGTATTAAAACATCAGAGTAGAGCTCTAGAGGTAAAAAAGCAGAGTGCTTATAAATACTGCGTGGAAACAATAAAAGACATAAAATAGAACTTAAAACTCAGGATGAAGAGGCTGCACATCGTTAGCAGTTCAGTTTCCTTTAAACAGACCAATTTTGCATTAGACCAAATTAAAGATGGATTAAGACGCCAGACTGAAACAAATTCTTAATATTTAAGTAGAAACCAACCTTTTGATGGTAGAAATAATCATGGAAAGCAGTTGGTTGGCAGGGCCAAGTTGTTCTCATCTCCGGATAGTGTACAGGTTTGCCTCTAGCCCAATGCTCTTCGGTCATTTTCACACCAAGATAAGGAGATGCAAAATGGCTATGGGAGAGCAAGTAATAGGCGCTAAGATGCTCTTCTCTGCAGAGTGTGGAACCTTCCCACTGGCCTTCAAAATGGGCCCTGGATCTGAAATTCTGGCAATGTTGGAAGATGCATGCAGAAGAAGAAAAGGAAGGGCCAATGTTTCGGTCACAGGCCCAGAATGGGGAAAATCTGGCAGCTGTCCTGTGAGGAGACAACTTTGAGCCACCAAAAAGATCATGAGTTTCTGTCCAATCTTCAATTGTGATTCCTTGTTTTGCAGCTAAATCTAGTATCTGTTTTTGATCGAGCCCTGAAGCCATGATCATCTTCCAAAGGTTTCGCAGTGCTTCTCGGTGGTTATGTATAACCTGATCTCTTATAGCCACTTCAAACTGGAGCTCTGCATTTGCCATGCCCTACATCCATTTCAAATGTAAGTCAGATACCTCATTCTTCCTTTCCTTCAGACGTCATAAAATGCACAAATACGACTTCACCACCAGTAAAATGTTTGGTTCTAACTTCTTGATTATATTTATGAGTACAGCAGTCAGAAGTCACACTTTGACAAAAATAAATAAATAAATTCAAATAATATATATAGCTATACAATACTTTTCTAATGCATACCAGGAGCCTGTATTGACTTAGAATTCGCAGGTATGTTCGGTTACCATTCCTTTCTATGGCTTCATCAATTACTTCTTGGAGTTGGCACCGGTTCTTCTCATTTTCTTCTATTTCCTGAAGAACATAAGAAGTTACAGTTAAGGTTCTTTTGCCAAACCATTAATAAGAGGGATGGGGAGTATAATCAATGTCAGCACCAGTGTGGTGTCCACCATGACTATCTTTTTTCTTTGGCATGCTGTAAATGTTGACAAACTTACTAAAAATAAATAGATCTGGGGAAACAATGAATTCAGTCAACACATGTCACTTTGTACACCATAGATATATACTGTCAAATGCTATCACGACATCAAAACAGATTTGGTGGTCAATTTTATCTTTTTTTTTTTTAAGAGATTGATTTCATTGCTTGTGGGATTACTTCATGGGCTGCAACAATAAACTTCGTACTCCGGGAGATTCGAACCCAAGACCTCCTGACAACACAACCCTCATGTTACCACTGAGCTATGCTCAGCTTCACGGTCAATTTTATCTTTCACAAACCATTATTTTTATATTATATCTTGATAAAAGTTCCTAACCATCCCCAGTCGAACTCTGTCCAGTGCACATATGCAAAAAAAATAAGGAAGCACCCATTGACGTAAAAGAGTCCAACAAAGACACGTTCAGAAGACATCACACACAAGTACCTTTTTGTAGTTGGCTCCAGCTTCATCATTGTCTCGAATGTTATCAAGAATAACCTGTCTCCTTGATCTTAAGTTCTGTACAACTGCATCCTCTTTCTCGCCAACCTGAGATACAGGAGAACCAAAACGTTCTCAATCATGCAACAGTATAAATAGAGGTCTATACATCAACCATATGACACCCAGTAAATGTAAAGGATTCCTGGCTGAGGTTGTATGATGATAGGTCAATGGCAGGTTTATTGGATAGATATTTTCCCATATTACAAGGTAAAATACAGAGTATCACATTAGATAATCATTCAAAAATAAAACTGAAATAGGGTTGTAGAATGCCTATTATATTTAACTTCTCATCCAGCCCTTGACATAGTATAAGTGTATCATCCATAAACTGCAAAATTGGAATTTGAGTTTGACTTCCCACCTTGAAACCTGCATCCAGCCATCACTTATCACTTATTATATTGAAGGGGATAGGAAATCTCCTTGCCTTGCCCCCCCCCTTGAGCACTTGAAATATCCGGTGGAGTTGCTGAAGACATGAAGCTTAGAATCCAACTCCATCTACGCTGAAACCCCCATTTTGGCCTCCATCAAGAAATATCCAATTGTCTTTGTCAAAGGCTTTCTTAAAATACAACATTATAACTGCACTTTGAATGCCTTTCTTTCTGATGATGGAGTAATTCATGTAATATCATCATCGCATCCAGCATGTTTTGCATTCACTTGAGAAAGGAGGAGTGATTTTGCCAATCACTTCCGGTAAAGCTGCCCTTAGCTTTGTTGCTAACACTCGGAAGATAAGTTTGTAATGGCTGGGTAAGAGGCTTGTAGGCCTGTACTCTGAAGGCTAATCAGCACCTTCCTTCTTTGGGGTAAGGGCTCTAAAGGAAGCCCCCATGCTCGAAGTTGTCACCACATTTCATAAAAATCTCTGAACATTTATTTTTGAAACAGCGAATTCCTATTATTGCTTTCCAAACAATCTCTGAACATATATATGAAGCCCGAACTTGCCTTATAAAGCTTGCAGCAAAGCCATCTGACCAGGGGCCTTATCTACTGGCATCGATAGCATCACTTTTCAATTTCCTCCAAAGTAAAAGGGGTTGCTAGTGCTGCTGCTGTGCTAGTAGCCAATCTTTTTAATCGTAGGGTGTCAGAGACAGGCCTTTACATGCCTTCATCTTTATATGGGCAAGTGAAAAAGTTTACAAACTTCTTTATTATCTCTTCCTGTTGTAGACTTTGCATGAAAAATTTCGTGTTGCCATCACCTTCCCGTAACCATTTATACTCTGCTCGTTGCTTCCAAAATACTCTTTCTTGTACTCTTTATTTTCAAATTCCTGCTTCAAGAAAAATCCTGTTCAATATTGCCAATCACTCTAAAATCCATTAACGGCGATTGTGAATCTAGGCATTCCAAATCTAGAGGCCAGAACCTTGTGATCAGACATGAAAGGTGAGAGAGATAGAGCAAAAGTTGATTTGTCGTTTTCCTTTCACTTGGAGTAGGCTCACAGCAGAACTATGATAAATTTTTGAATTCTCTTGTTTTCCATCGACAAAAATTTAAATTTACTTTTATGGCATGCCATGCATGACACTGCATTTTGTATTTCTTTGTACCCTTATGGCATTTTAAAGCAGACAAAACACACTGCAATCCCTACCACCTAGTCTGGATTGACAACCAGGTTGGGTGTTGTGTCTTTGCTACAAGTGAAAAGACCCAATAATGTGCACGTATTTTCAATTGCTACTATAACTTGCCTGTTGTTTAGCAATAGCAGCATCCAGATGTTGGAGCTCGATTCGGTTGCGTAAGTTAGCTTCCTCTAGTTCAAACAAAGCCTTTTGCAAGTTTATCCGTTCCTGAACATTTTCACTTGTTTCAAGGCTTAAAATGTTCAGCCACGACAGCTCATCATCAGCTGCTTTATCAGGAATCTTTACACTGAGCTGAGACTCTTTTTGAGCTAATTCACTTCTCAATCGACTGATCTCAACCTGGAAAAAAGAAAAGTTCTGTCGTTAGAGTCTACACATAAGCTGCTTTCTTCACAATTCAGGGATTTGTACCTGGAGACTTGTAATCATCTTTTGGTAGTCTGCCACATGATTATCGAGTGTCCCAATGTTTTTCTGAAAATGTTCACAAAACAATAAAAAAGCAGGTCATAATCAGAGGAATTTATTTCAGAATTATCATACACAGAAACAAAGTCCACATAAAGCACAAAGAAACAAAGCCTAACAACTATAAAAATTTTTGAGGAACTGATACTTTCATTGATATAACATATTACAAACAGTGACAAGTAGTAGTACAAGTAAAATACAATAGAGTTAAGTGTTGAGGGTTGTATTTCTCCCCTCAAAACGTCTCTGTTTCATTCTTTCCTGGCTACATCTTTTTCATATTTTGAAAAAAAAGGCACTTTTTGTTCAAAAAGCCAAATCTGAGAAACAAAGGACTACAATAGGGCCCCCTACAACAAGAGATTGGAAGCACCTTTTCCTTAACAAAGAGACAACTAAATCATTAGCTAACGCCGTAACATGAATCCAATTACAAACAAAACCAAGGTTCAAGGAAATACTGCCAAAGCCTTCAATGGGGTCCTTCACAACCCAATCACCAGCAGATGATGCCTAAGAAATAACCTTTAACCTAGACAGGACCTTCGGAAAACTGTGAGAGATGTGAAGTCATCCTTCTCTCCTCCTTATTTCTATTTAATCAAAAAGCAGTACAGCATCATTGGGCACTGGAAGAATTCATCTTTGACAAGAAAAGGCAAAATTACGATGGGAGCATGTATTGTCTTCATTCCATGGAGTCTATGGGAAGAGAGGAATATTAAAATTTTCAGAAATAGCTAAATGAATTGCAATGATCTAATAGAAACTGATGTAGCACGTAATTTTAAAGTTTATGTTAGGCGCCGTCATAGGACCCAAAAGTCCTAATTAGCTGCTGACCTATGTTAATTTAGTATTTTATGGGTTAGTATGGTTGTTGGGATGGTTGTTGGGATGGTTGTTGGGATATTAGTTTATTATGGTTTTAAACCTATAAATAGGCTATGTATGAAGAACAGAGATAGATTGGAATGATAATCAAAGTTTTCTCCTAAGTTTTCTCTCTATTTCTTCTCTATCTTCTTCTCTTCTCCCTCTTCTCCCTCTTTCCCTCTATTCTTCTTTCCCTCACTCCCCGTCCGGCATCAATTGGTATCAGAGCAAGGAAATTTCCTCTGACCTATACCCAATTTCGCCAAAAAAAAAAATAGAAAAGAAAAACGAAAAGAAGAAGAAATTGGAACTTCGGACTCGCCGTGGAAGCCTTCGCCGTCGCCAGCCTCGCCGCCGCTAGCCCTCGGCCGCCGTCGCCGTCACCCGCGATCGCATCCCTCGCCGTCGCGACCCTCGTCGTCGAATCCCTCGCCGTCGAAGCCCTCGCCGCCGACGCCCTCGCCGCCGACGCCCTCGCCGCCGACGCCCTCGCCGTCGAAGCCCTCGCCGTCGACGCCCTCGCCGTAGCCCTCCATCACCGCCTCCGCCTCCGCCCTACTCCTCCTCGTTCTTCTTCTTCTTCTCCTTCTCCTTCCTCCAGCCCCGTCGATTAATCCAGCCCTAAGTTAAATTTATTTCTGGTTCGGTTTCGAGTCGACTCAGTCCGATTCAACTCAGTCCGATTCAACTCAGTCCGATTCAACTCGACCCGGTTTGGTCCGATTCAACTCGACCCGGTTTGGTCCAATACACTCACAACTCCGCAAATTGACTCGGTGAATCGGTAAGCTGTATTTTTGCCTTTTGATTATAAACTGATAGTTTTATTAGGAGGTTTCATTTTACGTAGTTGGATCTGCTCCTATTTTTTTTAATTCAATTTAGTACAAGCAAAAAAAAAAAAAAAAAAAAAAAAAAAAAAAAAAAACTTCTAAACAAAACCCATACATTTTGGTCTTACATTCTTCAAAGTACTTTGTTCAAGAAATATCTGCTAAAGTGACATATTGTCCATTAAATTATTTAGGAAATATTACATCAAAAGACTCATGAGTCTAAGGAAATTGGGTCTTAAGCGAGACCGTTTGTGTCCCTCCAATTACTTGGGAATTTTTCTTAATTTAATTTCTTGGTACAATTGTTCACATTCGGTGGACAAAAGATTTGATTTCCAACTTATTGTGAATTTCTTTTTCTTACTTTATGTATTAGCATAAATTTTAATTTTTCTTACTCAATTATTTTAGTTTTCTCAGCATTTTGTTATACCTGTCCTTTTTCTTTTCATCATGACCGTGAGAGACCTTGAAGCCAAATTCACTATCTTTGAGGACAAACACCATAACCTTGAGAAAAGAGTGAACACCAGTGAGGCCAACATGACGAACCTCCAAAACAGCTTGACCAACTCACTCAAACAGTTAAACAATTGACCAAATCGGTTAACCGCATTCATGATGACTATGTGACCAGTCAAAGAAATCAGGAAAAACAACCATTGAGAGAACCTAGTTGGGAACCGCTTAGGGGTCAAAGCTCTATCGTGTCACCTTCCTACAAGAATGACAAAATACACACCGCCGGGTATCTTGCCACAACCAACACCTAATCCTTTGCCCAACCGCCAACCTATTGTTGAGGAGGACGTCTTCTCGATGAAGAATATTCACAGCCGTCCTTACCTACCCGACGAGGCTATAGAGTTACAGGTGGACATCGTAGCCACTTGGATCGACCTAGGTATCCTCAAGATGACATGGGAGACATGTCTAGGAGGGTTAAGGTAGATGCCCCTGAGTTTGATGGAAAATTAGATCCAAGCGCATTTCTCAATTGGTTATACAACATGAATGATTATTTTGAGTGGTACCAAATGAACGATGCTCAACGCATTCGTTTCACAAAATGAAATCGGTAGGGTCTCATAAGCGCTATTGGCAAACTGCTCAGCGACACACTTTCGAAGATTGGGACTTCCACCCATTTCTACTTGGGCTGAAATGACAACTAAGTTGAAAGAAAAATATCTCCCTCCTTACTACAAGGACCAGTTGTTCAACCAGTTGTTAAACCACAGGCAAGGATTGTCTAGTGTAGACAATTATATTACCAAATTTGAGGAATTGTTATTAAGGAGTGACATCAATGAAGATCCGAGGTTCACTGTGTCTAGGTTTGTTAATGGATTACGAGCAGATATCAAACGAGAGGTTACTATCCATGCTCCTGACTCTTTAGAGGAGGCATATCATAAAGCCCTCGAGTTTGAAAAATACCTTCAACACCCTTCCCAAAGGCGTGCTTTTATCTCGTCCCCTCATCTTCGTCAAAGTCAGATGACTTCATCGCCTAGGTTGAACCCTCGACCACAACCCACCTTATCACGGGCACCCACAATTCCTCTCTCCGCAAATTTTCCTAGTGAGAGCAAAGTTCTTCACAATCCATACTCTGCTTCTCGGAATAACATAGAGTGTCATTATTGTCATACAAAAGGTCACATCGCTTCCCGTTGTCCAAATCGCACGTTAGCAATGGAACGTGTTGATGAAACCTCACTTGAGCACGATTACGAGATTGTTGCTATTACTCCTATTGAGGACAACGACTCAAGAATGACTTAATTGATGATGATCTCCCTGCACACACATCATCTTTTCGCTATTATGCGATGCATCTTGACTACTCCAGCTCCAACCGACACTTGGAAGCGTATCAGCATATTTCACACTTCGTGGTTCCTCTAAAAACAAAACCTGTAAAATTGTTATTGATGGGGTAGTACCATGAATGTAATTTCTAGCGCAGCTCTCACTCGATTCAATCTTCATACGAACCCCATCCATATCCTTTTCGAGTTGCACGGTAGATAAGACTTCTCTCCGGTCACACAGGCGTTGTTTAGTACCCTTCGATTGGGCCATATTCGGAGGATTTATACCGTGATGTTTTACCTATGGATGTTGCTCACATTTTGCTAGGTCGACCTTGGTCAGTATGATCATGATGTTCGGCATTTCGGAAGAGATAACACCTACTCATTTATGCATGGGACTAAAACTGTCCTAACTCCATCCAGCCAAACCTACTCCTGCACCACAAACTGCTTCCCTGCTTCCGACCCTGTCCCTCGCTAACCGCCTCCAAATATTGTCTCATAAGCACTTTGTGCAAGCAGCACTTGAATCTGGCATCATTTTGCACTAATCAACAAAGATAGTTTTCGCTTCCCTCACAGATGCTCCGAGCCACAATAGTGTTCACCCCCTATTGACAGAGTTTCGGGATGTCATGCCAGCAGAATCGCCAAATCAATTACCCCTATAAGAGACATCCAACATGCCATTGACCTCATCCCAGCGCCCAATTGCCTAACCTTCCACATTATAGGATGAACCCCACCGAGCGAGCTGAATTGAATAAACAAATAGAGGGTCTATTACGAAAAGGCTTTATTCGTCATAGCCTAAGTCCTTGTGCGCCTGTCTTTGTTAACCCCTAAAAAGATGGCTCATGGAGAATGTGTGTGGATAGTAGAACTATCAACAAAATCACAACAAATATCGATTTCCTATCCCACGGTTAGATGATATGCTCGATGATCTTGCCGGTGCTAAAGTGTTCTCAAAGATAGATCTACAGAGCGGATACCACCAAATTAGAATTCGCCCGTGTGATGAATGGAAAACTGCCTTTAAAACTCGGGACGGGTTGTATGAATGGGTGGTAATGCCTTTTGGTATGTCTAATGCCCCAAGCACCTTTATGCGAGTCATGACCCACATTTTTCGCCTTTTATTGGCAAATTCTTAGTGGTCTACTTTGATGACATCTTGATTTATAGCAAATCAAGAAGGGCAACATATAGACCATCTTCGCCAAATCCTAACTACTCTAAGAGCCTCAAAATTATTTGCCAACCTCAAGAAATGTGCCTTTTGCAACAACAGGTCCTCTTTCTCGGCTATATTGTCTCGTCTCAAGGAATTGTCATTGACCCCGAGAAAATTAAGGCTATTCAGAGTGGCCTGAACCAACTACTTTGATGAAGCTCGTAGCTTTCATGGGTTAGCATCCTTTTATAGACGATTTATTAGAGGGTTTAGCTCTATCACCGCACCCATCACCGAGTGCCCGAAAAAGGAGACTTCAAATGGACAACTCACGCCCATAAGGCTTTCCTTGACATTAAAACAAACTCACCACCGCACCTTTGTTATGCCACCCAGTTTATCCAAAGTCTTTGAGGTTGCTTGTGATGCGTCGGGAATGGGAATAGGAGGCGTTCTCAGTCAGGAAGGTCACCCGATAGCGTACTTTAGTGAGAAACTTAATGAAGCCAAACAAAACTACTCCACTTATGATAAAGAATTTTATGCAGTAGTTCAATCTCTTCGTCACTGGCGCTACTATCTATTGCACAAGGAATTTGTACTTTACTCAGACCATCAAGCCCTACGCTACTTGAACTCCCAGCGCCATTTAAGTAGTAGACATGCAAAGTGGGTAGAGTTTCTTCAAGATTTTACCTTTGTCCTTAAGCATTGTGCGGGCCAGGACAATAAAGTTGCTGATGCTCTTAGCCGGATGTCCCTTGTTTTGCATTCCATAACCACTCATGTCACAGGATTCGAGCGTATCTGTAATGAATACCCCAGTTGCCCTGATTTTGGTATAATTTACAATGACACCAGAGACGGACCCTCACGTCAGCATGTGGGATATCAACTTCGTGATGGTTACCTCTTCAAAGGCACTCAATTGTGTATTCCTCGTACATCCCTCCGAGAATTTTTTATATGGGAATTACATGCAGGGGGCCTAGCTGGACACTTTGGTCGAGATAAGACCATTGCCTTGGTTGAGGATCGTTTTTATTGGCCTTCTCTTAAAAAGGATGTCGCTCGAATTGTCTCTCAATGTCGTACTGTCAACTAAGCAAAACCCAGCAAATGAAACACTGGTTTATACACTCCTCTCCCTCTTCCACATTCCCCCAGGAGTGACCTTAGTATGGATTTCGTCTTAGGCCTCCCAAAGACAGTTACAAAGCATGATGCAATTTTTGTAGTGGTTGATCGTTTCTCCAAGATGGCTCACTTCATTCCCTGTTCACGGACCACAGATGCATCCCATATAGCTAAATTGTTCTTTAAGGAGATTGTGCGCTTACATGGCCTACCTTCCACCATAGTGTCTGACCGTGATGTTAAATTTGTCAGTTACTTTTGGAAGACACTTTGGAAGTTATTTGGTACTACTTTGAAGTTTTCTTCTGCTTTTCACCCACAGACTGATGGTCAAACAGAGGTGGTTAACCGTAGTTTGGGAGATTTACTTCGTTGTTTGGTTGGGGACAAGCCAGGGACGTGGGATGTCATTTTACCCATTGCAGAATTTGCTTACAATAACTCCGTCAATCGCACTACGTGTAAAAGCCCATTTGAAATTGTCTACGGCCTATCACCCAAACAACCTCTTGACCTTATTCCATTACCCCCTACCTCTCGACCTTCAGAGTCTGCCCACACTTTTGCTGAACACATCCATAATCTACATGCTGAGATAAAACGACAAATTACTTTGAGTAATGAAAATTATAAACTTTCGCTAATGCACATCGTAGGTTTAAGGAATTTCAGATTGGTGAGTATGTTATGGCTCGTCTTTAACCCCTCGCACGCTTTTCCACCCAATGCCGTAAAAAACTTCATGCTCGTTCCATTGGTCCCTTTGCGGTTCTTCGTAGACTCGGATCCAATGCATACGTACTAAACTTACCTCCCGATTTATCTATCAGTCCTATATTCAATGTGGCAGATTTATTTGCTTACCGAGGCACATTTGAGCCTCCCGTGTTACCTTCTTCTATGGTTGCAGGTCCCTCTTCGCTTTTGACTCCCGATTACCGACACATTCTAGTGCTCCGCGATGTCATCATTGTGGATGTTCTTGATGATAAATATATTACTTCTTTGAATGGAGGTACTCGCCAATTCCTTGTGCGTTGGAAAGAACGTCCTTCCTCTGATGATACTTGGATTACTGAGGACGAACTGCGTCAGCTCGCCCCTACTTTGCTGGAGTCGTATTTACAGTTTAACTCACCGGAGTTGAGTTCTTTTCCATTGGGGGAGAATGATGTAGCACGTAATTTTAAAGTTTATGTTAGGCGCCGTCATAGGACCCAAAAGTCCTAATTAGCTGCTGACCTATGTTAATTTAGTATTTTATGGGTTAGTATGGTTGTTGGGATGGTTGTTGGGATATTAGTTTATTACGGTTTTAAACCTATAAATAGGCTATGTATGAAGAATGTAGATAGATTGGAATGATAATCAAAGTTTTCTCCTAAGTTTTCTCTCTATTTCTTCTCTATCTTCTTCTCTTCTCCCTCTTCTCCCTCTTTCCCTCTATTCTTCTTTCCCTCACTCCCCGTCCGGCATCAGAAACACATTCAGCAAAATGACATATTGGCAATCCACTACCACAGAATTTCAAGAGCTAGAAGGGGCCAGTTTCAGGGACTCATGGGCAAGCATGCTAGGTTGCCCACCAACCAAACAGCAGTAGTTACGGCCACTTGGATTCCCCCACCCCATGGGACCCTGAAATTAAATGTTGATGCCTCATTGAGGGAAACCCTGGTCCTGTTTGCCTTGGAGTCTTCAGAGACCACAAGGGAGCTATAGTACTCTCTTATGCTGGTTACCTTCCAAGCATGGATTCGGTTGAGGCAGAAACTATGGTAATGCTGCAGCGAATGAAGTTGTTTGTTGAAAAATTAGGAGGCAACCTAATGACCAAAGGAGACTGTCTAAATGTCATCCATTGGTGACACAGAACCACATCTCCACCTAAGAGGCTTGAAATCTATTTCAGAGAAAATCTGGGCCCTGGGAAGTAGCATTAATTGTACATGGAAACGTGTTCCAAGATCAGCAAACACTCTTGCTGATAGACTAGCCAGAGAAGGCGTCTCCCTACTTCAACTTGAAGTGAGAGACCCATCACACAACCCCACTTTAAATGTAGCTTGTGCAACCCTGAATATGTACTCTGAATTATGTTTCTCAATGAATTGAAAATAGTTCCTTCAAAAAAAAAAAAATCAGTACAACTCAGAATGTCTCTTTAGATAGCTTGCAAAAAATTGAAACTGGAGTTTTATTTTTATTAATGTCATTTCAGCCCAGATACCAAAAATCTTTGAGCCGACGTTAAGGACCCTGTCATAGTGGCACTTATTTTTATTTTCCCTTTTATTTTCAAAGCAGACAATTAATTGTGAACTTGAGTATAGCTCAGTGGTCACATAGAGGGTTGTGTTACGGGAGGTCTCAGGTTCGAGTTTCCTCGGGATTGTGAGAATTGTATTGGGCTAAAAAAAAGTGCTTTCCTAAAAAAAATGGAATTAATTTACTGACATTAGCTTGAGGTGGAGAAAGATTAATGATTACAGCATCTAAAAATGGCGACTTAAGAATCAATTAACAAATACTTTCTGATAATTTTGTAAATACATGATCAAACATCTGCATAGTGGTCAAAGTAGACATTCTTGTAAAAAATGCATAGCACATGCAACACTTTGTTCATGGGGTACCCTCATCATGCATCATGGAGTACCAGCGGAAGTATGAAACAAACTATACCTGGATGTGAGTTTTGATCTCTTTTGCACGATCCGCATATTTCAATGTATTAATAGTGTGCTGATACTGGTGAACAGCAGGTGATATTGTAGCAACCATTATCGTTTGAGAGTTACCACTTAGGCCATCTTTCAGCATACGTGTCAACTTGCTGCACATAAAAACAACCATAACTAGACAATTAACATTTTCAGTATCATGTAGGAAGGAAAGGATCTGTTATAGGTGTCCATAGAAAAAGCTGGGATTACAGCTTCGATAACAATAAGCAATGATGAAGAAAGAATTCGTTTCAGAATATGAAAGATACCTATCACGGTATGGAACATATGCCAGTCCCTTCTTTTGTTGTTTCCCTAAAGCATTAATGCAATTTGCTAAAGCAAGAAGGGAGCGATTAATATTTGCACCATCTCGTAGCTTTTGGCCCCCACTATTTGTTTCAGAAGCCCTTTCACTGTGAACTTTAGCAAGTTAAATGAGAAAGGTCATAGATGAAAAGAACAATTAAAAGAATCCATGGAGGAGGTACTGAAGAGTTACCCACCTTCCTGCAAGATCTACTAGAGCAAGTTTTCCTTGGAGAACTTCACTGCAGTATTGACCCCTTTGCTTTCTTTTCACAGTGATTTCCAGAACTGCATGTGAGCTGATACCCCAAAACAAGAAAAGGATTCTTCAGACGAAAATCTCCCAGAAATACACAAGAGAAAAAAGTTACCCATAAACAAAGCAGACATATATCAAGATGAGCAAGAAAGCAATAATAAATCATTCAAGGAAACGTGATCAAAATACAAGCTCAAAAAGGACCAAAAGGAGGATTAATAGGAAAGGGCACTGATCACACCTATCACTACTACAAATTTCTCTCCTCTCTTCTATTCTTCCTTCTTTAATCTTTTCTTCTAGATTCAAATCTACCCAAACTTTATATTTCTTAGAGACCTTTTTCTATAATATTTAATTGGATTCATCCACTTAATTAAAAAATCAAGGAAATTGACTTCTTTGTAATTGGTGAAAATGCATGCTTAGCATTTCCATAAGCTTTAGGCGTTCTAACCAGAGAACGATTAAGTAGTTCCAAGCAGAGAATTAGATAATTATAATTAGACAATAAAATTAGGAGTTCTAATTAGACAACTAATTTAAACTTTCTAATTAATCTGCATCTTATCACTATGTTTTTGGAGCTTAAGTTTGATATACAAAGGGAGATTCACGTGCCACTGGAAATATAGTTCAGAAGTTGACCATATTGTTTGTTCTTTATTTTCTAATACATCTTCTCCATTTTTTGTCTCTCTCATACTGTTATTATATTGTTGACACCAAGAAAAAAAAAAAAGAAAAGATGAGTTTGGGTCATGGCTCTACAAAACCTAAATAAGCAGTCAATTAAGAACCTGCCAAACTATCTGCAATAATAAGTAAGATACTACTGTTTACATGCAAACTAACCGTGAAGAAGTAGCATTTGCCTCTGTGCTTTCTGTTTTGCGTCTACTATTTCCCATATTTAAGAGTTCAAGAATTCTGTCAGCTGACTGGACCTGAACAAATGAGGTAAGAAACTTCCATCATCTTCCAATGTGCTTAGCAAATCAGCACAAGTCAATTAAATCAGTCCACTACATGTATGAATAACTTGCTTAATTTTCTACAACATATTAAGTAAATAAGAAATGATATAATGTGAGACATAGGATGCAGATTAATGGTCACAGAGGGGTTCTAGAAGGAAGACTCGAGCAAGAGTCTCCCAAGCTCAGGGTTACTCAAGGATAATCTAGGAGGGTTACTCAAGGATAATCTAGGAGGGTTACTCAAGGATAATCTAGGAGGGTTACTCAAGGATAATCTAGGACATTCTCATGATGACCATGTGATAGTCACAGACACACATGCACACATGCACACAAACACACATATGCACACACATGCACACAAGCACACAAGCACACATAAGTACATATCTGCAAGCATATGCACACATACGCACATTTATACATACACCCATGCACACACGCACAAACACACAAACATGTCGACCCACCCAGAAACATATGCAGAAACAAATAGATGAATAGGCACATAAATACACATATGCACAGAAGCTTAGATGCAAGCCCAATGCATTTTAATGATTCCAATTCCTTTACCTAACTTTATCAACTGTTTGGCTATCTAACAACTAATTTGCCACATCATAGTTGAGGGTAATTTAAATTTGGTGATAAGCTGGTTTCACAATAATGTTAAGGTCATTTGGAGACACTGGAACATCTTATTTAGGGTTCCACATTTATCTAGTATTGTACATCTCATGTTCATCCCTCCCAAACTGTGAGGCTAAACAATTAGATAAGGATGGAGCACATCTCATGTTCAGCTTTCACAAATTATATGGCTGACTGAGAATAAAAAAATGTTGGTGAGCAGCAAACAGTCCATCAGTATATGTTGCACACATGCTCACATGTCAGGGTAACTGTTGAACATAAGAGTAGGCAAAATCCATATACTTTGATCCTATGTAGTTGTGCTTTGTGATTAAAAAAATCTCATATTTTGGGCTTGTTATCATGACAGGAAAGGCACCAACTTAAGTTTCAAACGAGCAAATTAATCATCAAACTGCTTGGGGCATGCAGATCTCTTTCTCTCAATCTCACTCCAATGCATATGAATATTTTTTTTTTGAACATTATGCTTTTAAATATAAAGAGCATTCAGTAATAATGGAAGCACAGTACTCTTCTTCCCTCAGTTTAAACACCACCAGCAAAGGTTCTCATGTCAAGAAGACAGGAAGAACTACATTAGTAAATTTATTTATTTATTATTTTTTTTTTTTTTTTTTTGAAAGTTGGTATTTCCCTAATCTAATTCCATGCCCCTAGGGAGTTTCGAACCCAAAACCTCCCGTTACAAACCCCCCATGTGACCACTAAGCTTTGCTCAAGTTCACACAGGAAGAACTACATTAGTAAATTAGTCTATGGAAGGAACACACTTCTCTAAAGCAGTACTATAAAACACAATAATTAAAAAGAAGTGTGAGTAATTTAATTATGGTTCAACCTTGATTTTTTTGAGCCCAGCAACCACTATTCCTTGGACAGGATCTTCTCTGAGCTCCAAATGCCCTGATGACTTTTCAAGCAAATCATAAATGACCTGAACTTTGAGTAAAAACAACAATGAAACCACACCAAGTTGTTATGAGTTTGCAAACTTTCATAGAAAATATAAATATAACCAAACCAACAAAAAAGAAGCAGACCCTACTTCATTGTAGACTTCAAGGTAGGAACATGTGACTTCAAATTCATGAGAACTTCCAGCCTTCTTAATGAGATCAAAAATCATGTTCAAGCTAAGAACCATGAGTCCAGGATCTTTCTGTGTTCCCACCATTGTATGAGTTTTACCACTGGAAAATTTTAAAATAAAAAATATATATATTAGGAGATTCTTAAGGAACATCCAAGAGCTCAACTGAAAGGGTACTGGATAAGAATTGAGATGTCATCTTGCCTTTGTAAAATGGATTACATTAACTTTACATATTAAATCACAATAAAACCACATGAATTAGATGAAGAGACTAGTTAGCACCTTCCAGTTGAGCCATAAGCAAAAACAGTGGCATTCAGGCCTTGAACAATTCCTGCTATAGTAGAAGAGATGCTCCTCCTGTAGACATCCTGGCCAGGTTTGTGACAAAACTTCAGTTAGAAGATGAAATACTACGGACAAAGGCAAGGGAAAAATGAAATAAATTAATCTAATGCTAGTCATGATACTGATACTAGGTCTAGAAGTGGCAACATTTAACCTGTGAATAAAGAGTCAGCTTTAAAGGCACACATGTATTAGATCCACGTGTTTGAAATACTTCACAGAGAAGAGAACTTAAAAGACAAAAACATCTTAAATTTCCAATATCACATTCAATATCACATCCAATATCAATTTTCAGCTCAAGACATTTTAATGCATACAAGAAATCTTTAACGAAGCACTACTGCAGAAAATGTACTTTTCTCCTAGAAGGGCAAAGTTAGATATCGGAGGACATTTTCATGCATGCATCGAGCGTGGGGGTAAATATCCAGCTAACCAGAATCAGTAACTGAACACAGCTTGATAATAGCAATATAGGAGAACAGGATCAATAAGTTACCTCGTTTGTACATTCCGGTCCAAACGCATAATCAAATTTGTAACTTTTCTCTTTGGTTCGATTTTGGATACGATCAAGGTAGTCTTTTGCCAAATCAGGATCTAAAACAGTAACGCCCTGTCAAACATAATTAGTGGTGTTAAAGATGCAATCCCTCTATTAATGTTTTTCGATAAACATGCATCCCTTTATTTACTTCCTTCAAAAAATGATATCATAATTAGGAATAACGAGAATACTGTTTTTAGAACTTTGCAAAATTACACATAAGAGGTAAGCGACCTTTTCATCGGTTACTTGAATAATGTTCCGGCCTCTTCGACGCTCAAACACATTCAACGGCCGGCATCTGACGGCTACCTATACAACAGACGATAGCAAACGTCACCTCCGCCATAAAAGAGAAAACAAAAGTCAAACAGCACAGTTTATTAACTGAAAAGAGTCTAAAAAAGAGAGTCTAAAGAAAAAAAAAACACTTTAAAAAAGAAAAAATACTAACCGTCAGAGTCGTGGTTTTCTTTGAAGCTGGAGCTCTAAGGCTAGGCATGTCTACGTAGCGTCTGTAATTCTAGTTTCCAAACCACTTTTCCAACAAATTGGCAGACCATTCCCTATCCCCTTCTCGTAAGTTGATAACATAAACCTGCCGTAGATGATAATCCGGAAAACCTCTAATATAGTTTGTTCCACTGTCGGAGTGACGGTAGAAAGACGTTGCAACGGATCTAACCTTATAATTTTCAAAAAACATGGATAAGGGAAACAACACCTGATACCCCCCCGGCTCCAAATTTCCGACAGGCTAGTCCTTCTCAAACCGCGGAAACTCTACCAGCTACACTAACTAACCTCTCGCAGAAGCCCAAAAATCTATCACATTCCAGGGACGAGCTAAGGCAAAAAGACACAAAAAAAAACTCCTACGACAACTCTACCCCAAAATCAATAAAAACTCCATGACCCACCATCTCTCCATCTTCCAACTCCAAACATCCTCCCTTCGAGCATCCGCCATGCCCGATCAAAGACGCTCAGGTCGACCAGTCAGCAACCCCAACACCGCAAATTAAACACCCACACGAAAACCAGAAAAGAGAATATGTGCCTGAGCTAGCAGAGCCGAGGCCGGGAGATCAAATTAGCCACAGCAGACAAAACAAAATTGGAGTTACAAGAAAACCGCGCGAAAGACGAGAAGCTAAAGGTCAAACAGCAGAACAAAGGGAAGGGAGCAAATCTCTCTGGGGGTGAAACTTGAAATATTCCTTGAAATGGGCGTTGTCTGTAATGGGCATTTTCCCGGGAAGAGAGCAAGGGGAGGACTGGTGGAAAGGATTCGGAGGAAGATGACAGTCCAGGTGTAGCATCGTGGAGATCCGGCCGTCGGCTGAATCGGAGATCGTGCCGAAATTGAATGGCGAGTATCTGGGACCGTTTCATTCGAAGAGAAATTATAATAATAAATGACGACCCGTTCTTGCTTCCGACTTGTTTGTTTCTTCGACGTGGTGGATCACGAAATTTTCTTTCAATTGCATTTAATGGCTTTAAAGGCATTCGGGACCCAGAGATCGCGGGAAACTTTTTATTTACCGTAGTTACCCTCCTTGATCTATCGTTTCTACTCTTCATCGTCATTCGGACGCGAACCTCACTTTCGGATTATTAACGTTGCTCCATCTTCGTTTCCCGTTATTATTAAAAGACAAATGATATCATGAAAGAAAAATAATATCTATATTGTACTCGTTTAAGGTTTAGAGTTATCCTACAGTAAAATATGGTCATTAACATATCACCTGGTCAAATGATTAATGAAAAGGACCTCTTGTTATTGACCGATTTCGTTTGTGCTTCTGAATAATAATTTAATTTGTGCAGTTAATCATCTAATGACTAAATTTTTTGGAAGTTTTTTTGTTCTAATTTCATTATTTGAATGAGACCTAATAGCTTAACTACTGAGTTTTTTTTTTCCTTTTTTGGTTTAGATTAATATTTCGAGTTTAAAAATGAACACTCGAGTAAGCGCAGCAATGTATTAATGCCTGCTTTTAGTAGATGACTTTTCCAAACACAAAATTATCTACAATTGTTATTATTATGAATCACAAATCGAAGTTTGTTATAAAATCAGAGCCGAATATTGACATGAAAAAGTATTTGAGCTGGGTGAAACTGACTTAAGACCAGTTGAACCATTACGATATCATAATGACATTATAAACTAAAAATACAAAACAAGAAACAAAATGAGCTACAATTGAATGAAATTCGTGATGAAACGTCCTTCAAGAAAAGCCAAGTATGGATTCCCAATTTACGAGTGGCAATTAATTTAACTAGTTTTAAAATGTTGGGAAACATAGTGTAAGCTGCTTCATTCTAATAAATCTTAAAGTGTTTGGGTGGATATTACAGCCATGCTTCTTTTCACTCATGAAAGGATTTGTGTGCTACTTGTGTGATGGTCTGTGGCGACTATCCTTGTAGTCCAAACCAGATCCATATTTCCAGGCTTCAAGATAACGTCGCCATTTGTACTTCATTGTCTCTGGGAGGTAGTTTACCCATGACCTTGAGCAAAAAACATGAAATAATAAGATTTGTGTCAAAATAAGAGACTAGTACTCCATAATTTTGAATGTGATTTACCTTATAACAGGATCAATGTAGGCTGAGAGAAATGTATAGTACCCAAGCATGAAAAAGTGGATAGACCAGTCAAGAAGCACTCTGACTCCAACCTAAAAGGAAGGTAACGGTCAGTAAGCAATTTGCATCTGTGTTTTAGAGGGAGGGAGAGGAGGGAGAGGAGGGAGAGGAGGAGAGGAGGGAGAGGAGGGAGAGGAGGGAGAGGTCAGAGAGAGTGGAGGGAGGGAAAGAGGGAGAGGGCGAAGGGATGGAAGGGAGAGGGAGGGTGGGAGGCAGGAAGGGGGGTGGAAGGAGGGAGGGATGGGGGGAGGGGAGGCGAGGGTGGGAAGGATAAGGAGGGCCATTTTTCACAGGTCGCTGACATCACTAAAAACATGTCATTTATGGTTTCCACAAAATGAATTATTGGTCGAGAAGCCGCTTAGAGTACTATTGATAATTTCGTAATTTTACATCTGTTTAAGGTTTAGCATCTGTGGAGTCTCGGAGTGTTATTTATGTCAAAGTGTTAACCTCAGAAGGGTATTTTGGACACTTAAATTGTATTTTTTCAGTTAAGTGATCTTATTTTAAGTGTATTACAGGTCATTCCTGAACTCTACCACTAAGTGCATGTTTTGCACACTTTTCCATCTCCCTGTCTCCTAAGTTTCTCTTTCTCTAAAAACTACCGTTTGCATCATAAGTCCAAAACTCTTAACTTGCTAGAGTGATGGCTAGAGGCGAGGTTGTAGGGAGTGTGACAGGTGGCTAGGTGAAGGAACAAGAGGGCAATACATCTGCCGGAAGAAGATAGCAATTCATAACATAGAGGGTCTGTGTTTAAATCAACACTTTTATTTGCGATGAGTTTGGCTAATAGCCAGATACACCACATTTGCTTATCGAAAGAACGGTGAAAGGGTTTCTTTCATCAAAATTCCATGTCAATTGTATTATCTACGGCTGGAGAAGCCACAGTCACTAAAGAGCTCTGGATTTACAAGGAGATTTTCACAATCACTTCGTAGACGACTGAGAGATATCATCATTGACAGACAGCCTTATAATAATTGAAGGGAACTCTACCATAAAAATTAGTTGGGCAAAAAACTCTTTTAAAGTCCCGTGAAAACTCAAGCATGTCTTTGATGAAATAACTGAAATTAGTAGGGGTTGTAACATCACTTGGAGCATTATACCAAGATCATCCTACCCAGAAACAGATCACTTAGCAAAAGAAGGTACAACGAGACCAGCACTAGCAAGAGGCACCAATTTCCCACTGTAGCCTTGTCTTAAGTTCTGATTTTAAACAGATTTAAAAGCTATATTGTATTTCTAAGAATGTACCATTGTATTCTACTTTTGTACGATTTGACATGCAATACTTCATGGTTAGACACTCAGGATGCCATGCTCTGGCTCAGATTCATTTTTTTGGGTTCTAGTTGTTGAAACACTTGAAGATGGTGTTTTCAAAATGGATTCCTCATTGATGCAAAGTAGTTCCTGTTAGAGTTTAGTCCCACATGGATAAACGAGTAAAAAGATCCTGACTTATTAGTTGGAAAGAGGCTTCCTAACTTCGGCTAGTCATTTTGGGATAGACCTCGGCCTAACTTTACATGGTATCAGAGCGGGTACTCGTATGTGGGCCTCCACCCATGTTGTGCACGTGTGAGAGCCCAAAGGAAGGCCCACACGTGCGGGGGAGTGTTAGAGTTTAGTCCCACATGGATAAACGAGTAAAAAGATCCTGACTTATTAGTTGGAAAGAGGCTTCCTAACTTCGGTTAGTCATTTTGGGATAGACCTCGGCCTAACTTTACAGTTCCTATGAATCCAACAATTCTCTTTCAAATCCATGAAACAACTCTCATGGATCTTTTTTGCATTTGGAATATACAAGAGCAAAACAATCAACCTATTGATATTAGGAGATAAAAAAGATTCTTCCACCACAAGTAAACAGAATTCCATACTCGATCTCATAGATACATATAGAATTCTGTGGAAAGCCGTATTCGATGAAAGTCGTATGTACGGCTTGGAGGGAGATCTTTCATATCTTTCGAGATCCACCCTACAATATGGGGTCAAAAAGCCAAAGTGATTCTATCCAATTTACATAACAACTGAATCGCGTCTCTGCAAATTCCCTTGTGATATGAGAGTTCAAAACTTTTTGTAACAAGCTAGGCCTTCGTGATTTCAAGAGTCTAGCTTGAGGAGGAATGTACGATACTATGGACACTTTGGTACTTTTACACCTGTACAAGTCCTTCTGAACCTCATTTTTTATTTATGTTCGAGTCGTATAGGCTTACTGGGGTTTGCCATTCTAGGAACATGGGTCGAACTACAATTTTTGGAAGAGAGATCCACCATAGGATCTTACTGTAATTGCAATTGTAACTTGGCAATGTTGCAACAATAAAATGCTAATAACTTCTTCAAAAAAAAAAAAAAGGCTTACCGGGGTATTTTAATCACTTGCTTCTTGATTTAAGTGAATCTTATTTGTGCTGACGGTCATTTTTGAACTCTAATAAATTGCTGTTTTGCATACTTTCCATGTTTCTCTCTCTTCCTTTTCTCTGTCCAGATACTCTTTTACTTTAGTTTACATCTCTAACAATCGAAACCTTACTGACTGAATTATATTCCTGCTGCTTAAGAGAACCCCACAACTTGCACAATTCAATCAGAAAACAACAATTTTCATTTCTATTCAATATACAAGCTTGGAAGAAGCAGAATATAAGTTAATTACCTGTCTGAAAATTGATGGAAGAATTTGGGGTTGTGCCAACATAACAGAGACAAGTGTCTTCACAAGAGGCACAAATTGAATGACATCCTGTTACAATAAAAAAGTTCTGCTAAGAAACATGTCCAAAGAGCTTCAGAAGATTTCATACAGAAACTAGAGCGACAGAGTCAAGATCAGCTCTTAATGAAGTATACGGGAAAAGAGTTTTCAAAAAGAATTTCTGACCTGAAGAAATGGTCTGAGTACTGGATCCCCGAGCCTCTGATGAAACATTCAAAAAATTAAAATGATATATATACCTAAGGAAAGTGTAGTGCATTTTGTTGCCATGGAGTTGTACATCTACCTGCATACATTCGAAGTTAGCATAAAGAAGATCATTTATGAACGTGGCTGAAACATTGGAATCTGATCGTGCAGACATTGCCCTTTGAAATAACCAGGACGCACTTAAGTTTGGCTGCAAAACAAGTTTCCAATGAATGAGGAGCTAAAGCAATAGAACTTTCAGGAATCTCATACAAAAAATACCATCCTCTTACCATATAGGGGTTTATCAAGGATAAAGAACCTGAGTCCAGGAAATTTCCCATGAGCGCTTCATAGATTGCTTACTCCGTGCAAAAAAGAACCAAGGTAAAACATCAGTTTGAAGGCCTCATCTAACGATATTATTTCACACAAAAAGGTTAACTGAGATTTCATGCAAGAGTTCTCAATCAGCAGAAGAGTAAAGAGTGAAATTGTTAGATTTTTTTTTTCTTTTGCTCTGTTTCTTTTTTTCAGGTCTCAAAAAGGTTTAGGCATGTTAAGGCAGAAACAAATTTTTCGCATGAAAATTTTAAATATCATAATATAAAGTTGTAAGACGCAATGATTTTTCACACAATCTTTCTGAATCAACTATGCTTTAATGGAATTAACAGAAGCATTCCATATCCAGGATTGCACCATAATAACTTTTTATTTCTCCTCCATCCATAATAGCCTAAACTATTTATGAAGGTAACTTCCTATAATGACTAATTCAACGGCAAATATCATAGAAGTTACATCAATAGGATCCTAAGAAAATGATCTAACTAGATATGATGTAAGCCACACGAAACTATTGAACAAAAAAGAGTAAAATAACATAACTTCCCCTGTTTCATGTTTTCCAATAAACTCATAAAGTACCCCTGTTCCATGTTTCCAAAGAAACTCATCTTAAAACATTTCAACCACATCTTATTCCTTAGGTGGCCAAAATACTACAACTACATGACACTCCTGAAATTATAAATATTTACAGAGCTCTTCTTTAAAAGATAAACAATGATACTGGAGTAACGAAATAGCATACCAGGAGATAATCGGGCAAGATGCCGAGTCATGCTTCCAAAACCGCCAAATGATACAGGTGATTGTATACCACTTGCATCGCCAATCTGCATAAATAAGTTAACAAAGTTTTCTTGTTTTAGATAAGAAATGTAATTGTATTTTGGTAATTTCCCCTTGCATGAGAACTCAATTCTCTTTTTTTTATTCTCTACTGGTCATGTTTTACTTAATTTTCTTATGTTACCTGGATCATGATGGTGTTAATCTTACTTCTTTTTGTACTGTTTAAGAAATGTAATTGTATTTTGGCAATTTCCCCTTTCATGAGAACTCATTTTCTACTGGTTGTATCTTAGTTAATTTGCTTTTGTTACCTGGATCACAATGGTGTAAATTTTACTTCTTTCGGTACTGTTGTAGCCTTTTTACCAGTACTCCATAATATAGGGGCATATCTCAATTTTTTACTTAAAACTTGAACGAATATAAGTGAACTAGGGGATAATCAGAAATTCCTCTGGTGACATCTTGCTCACTTACTCATGTCCGATTGGTGTCGTGGATTCCACAATTGCTGAAACAAGAAGTCTACTCCAAGGCCTCAAGTGCTTCCTCAATTTCGATTTTACTGGACCACTTTGTGTTGAAGGCGACTCACAAGTACTAATCCAATGGTGTAGTAATAATCTAAAACCTCCTTGGAGGCTACGCTACATCATTGATGAAATTAGAGAATTATCTTCTATTGTAACTAGCTGGAACCATGTACTGAGAAGTGCAAATGGTAGGGCTGATGACTTGGCAAAAAAAGGGGCCCATAAGCAACATGCTAATGTGTGGACCCCTTAATTAGATGTACTTCCTGATTGTTGTACTCTTTAGCTCAATTGGCTACAACAAATAAATCACAACTTTCAAAAAAAAAGATTGTACTACTATTATTGTATGAGTATTGATAAGAAATGATAGACAGATATCGATGATATGCTACCCAAATACACCTTTTTTTAGCTACCTTAGAAAAAATAATATCACAGATTTTAAGAGCAAAATACATACCAATTCAAAATATATAAGTCAAGTGAAAATGATACCTGTAAGATGCGGTTATAATCTGAACGTAGTGGGCTGTCAATATATTTGTCCTCCCCCATAAGAGAGAGAAAAGCAAAGTTAGTTCTTACATTATTGTTGCTACATAACATCAGAATTTAAGTATGCCATCATTTGGATTATTGAATAAAATAAACATAAACTAAGGAACTGCCAGGTGTGCAACCATAGAATGGAATAAACAATAATTAAAACTAAGAAGACTAACTAGACACTAACTAATTACAGTAAAATTACCAAAATACCCTTAACATGTAACATTATAATAATGCATCCATGCAACAAGGTATGCATAACATGAACAAGCGTGCATTACATGTACGGCCTCACTTTTAACTTTTCAGCATATTTGCATTTACAACATACTAGTATATGACTAAGAAAACAATGTCTTCATGCTACCTGTCACAATATGTTGGGAATATGCCAAAGATTACTCTCAGAACTTCCAAATCATCAAGTGACACTCCCTACAAAAAACAAAACTAAAGAAAAGTATATGGAACTTCAAATCCCCAAGTAGGCAATTGATTGCAGGTTCACTAGTTACCATCTTATACGGCCAAAAACATTACAAACTAAAATTTATCAGCTTTAAAAATGTTAGAAAAAATTTCAAGTACATTCCACAAAAATAAGTAGAAAAAGGAGGCCTATTTCTTTATCAGCCTTTTGCCTAACCTTAAATACATTAAAATTTCTTGATAGTTTTCAATTTGAGATTATTTCCCACCAACACTCCCCCACACGTCCAAGCTTACATAAGCTTGAGATGTGAAAATAGTGGAGGGAACACAAACAGGTCCCTGTCCCATGCATAATCTGCTTTGAAGGACCATTGACCAGCCTTATAAGCCATTAACTTTTTCAAGCAATTATCCATGTAGGACTTCTTCCAGTCAATCAACAAGTAGATCCCCACCAGTTTCTTGTAAGAAGCTGGCATCTTTAACTTGTTTTTCTAAGCCTTTGGTTTTTCTTAATAAATCACATTTCCTTGAAAAGGAAAAGAGCAACACCATTCTACGATAGAAGTTATATTACACTATTAAGAGAAATTATACCAGAATGCCGCTAAAGTTGAGACGCACAATAGGCTGCAAAATTATAAGGTATTCCTACAGCTGCAGCCAATATTGATAGCATGTAAGAAAGACAAAACATTACCTGGTAAGATGGCATTAATTTCCAATAATCTTCTAATAGTTCCTCCAACTTCGGGGATCCTGGTTTAGCTTTAACATAAGTGAACATGTAAGTAGTCCTATCACTCAATCCAGAACCTGAAGGAAATGCCTGTGAAACATGTATTCACACAAAATTGTAAGACATGCAATTTTAGAATCTCATTACACTTCAAAATTCTATAATATGCGATAGTAAAACTTTAGATATATATACTCCTGTAAAATCTGATTCGTAGCATCTTTGAAAAGGAATAAAATTACATTTTTACTGGTTGAAAAAAACTTTATATATAGATGTATATTATATATGTTACGAGTCAGGGGTAGTTTAGTAATTTTACTACACTTCAGTTAGTTATTATTTATTTATTATTTGGTTTACTTGCTCCTCAAACCATGAATGGCATTATTGTAATTTTGTATTTTCGGACTATATTAATACTTGTTTTAGGGTTGTAGGTCATTAAGACCTTACGACCTCTCTCTCCTTCTCTCTTCCCCTTCTTCCTATCTCTTCACTTTTTTCTCATCTTTTATCTTCCTTCACTAAATCAAAAAATATATTATATATTTATGTATATTTATATGTATATAATGCGCGTGCGCACACACATACACAAAATATAATCCAAGTGAGTAGCTACTCTCATTTTTTTTTCTTTGAAAAATAAAGGCATCCATATAGCAAGGATTAGGAAATCATCAGCAAACTGTAGACTGATTTCATGCATGACATAAGCCTAAGTTGTCACAAAGAGAGATATGGCATACAAGAAACTTCTCAAATCAGATAAGGTATATTAGACATTTTGTAACCCGCATACTACACATCTATTTGTAGGCACAAAAAGTCCCCCTCTAGCAAGGCAGGCAAGCTTTCATGGATTGAACGCTTCCTCAAGCACCCATCGTTTTCTCCAAAAAGAATGTTGCTTAGTTAATGCCAAAGGCCAAACAATGTGGGCAAGTTTCCATTTCTTTACATTTTTCAAGCTCAAACCAGCGAGGAATTGTTATCCCTCAAACAACATTTTTCACTCTCATAAGAATAGGCTAAGTTGTGGAGCACATGTATGTTTATTTAATGATGATATTGGCTAACAATTTAAAATATAAAAAAAAGAAATAGGCAGCAAACATACTCAATTTCTCATCCACATCTGGTAGAATTTTAAGGAAAGAATACCTCCCAAAAGTAATGAACATTTAAATCCCTAAGCGCATGAACCGATGAACTGCTGAAAATGATGTCACTTGTTTTGTTGTCCTTGAAGCCACGAGAACAAGAACCAACAACAAGACAAACACCATCTGGTCGTTTTCCAGATCGTATCTGCAATATTATATAAAATAGCTAAGACATCTGTAGCGCTTTTAGTAAAATGTGGAGTCCGTATGCTGCTGGATTAATGAGTACATTTTTGGAATATTTCTACTGATCTTGCTTGTTGTCCATGCAGGAAATGTTCGGGCATGGTGTTAAGTGACATCGAGCAGACTTTTAGAGGAAAATCGTAGTAGACGGTTTTTTATTCGAATGCTAGATTGCCTGTCTATGCCCTTTGACAGAGTTACTAATGTTTGCCCTTATTGCTTGGATTGGAATATTTGCATGATTAAACTTTCTAGATGGTTAGCTTACCAAATTGGAAAGACCACAGTTGATCTAGGTGAAAGGTACTTGCCTGATGGAAAAATTGAGTAGTATTACTTAATAGCTGTTTGGATATTTCCATATTTTAAATTTGAGGATGTAATTTTCTCTTATTATTATTTTATTTATTTATTTATTTAATATTTATTTAATATTTATTTATTTATTTTGGGATACTACCCGTTCATGAAAGGGGGAGTGTAAGAGATATACTACTTGGTAGCTAACATTTTGCATTGTGAACCCATCATGGGAGAGAGGGATGATAGAAAGCCTTTAATACAAGGTTGGATGGTGTTTTTAATGATGAGAACGGAAAGCATTGTAAAAGACAAATTTATGGAATCTTACTATTGAGGGGAGTAGTGTGTAGAAGTCTGCATGAAGTAGATTGTTTATTGCCTAGCAGCTAGAGGAAATAATGATAGGAGAATTATGTGAAGGCACAAATTTTTTTCAAGTCATATATTAATGTGTACAAGCTTTGTATGTGAGTATGAAAGCCTTCAACTACGATATTTTTACGATTTGGCTTAAGGAGTGTTGCAGAAGATAAAATTTATATCAAGAAGAGAGTATACATTTGTAAAATTTTCTAAGTTCAAGGACATTTATATTATACAGTCAACGCCCTAAATATCCTTGTATAGGTGGCAGGCAACTTACTCCTTGCATGGAGAGTTTGGTAGTTTCTAGGTGTATTATGAGTGTTAGTTTTCAAGATTTTTGTTCTTAATTTCGATTGGTTGACAGCTTTGTGACTTGGCTTACTTAAACGCTTTACACTTATTGAAATATATACTGCAACATGTTCACTGCCTCGGAACCCTAATTTAGACAAGATTCATGACCAATACTTATGAAATTACTTTA
This sequence comes from Aristolochia contorta, assembly GCA_022405105.1. Lineage (NCBI taxonomy): Eukaryota > Viridiplantae > Streptophyta > Magnoliopsida > Piperales > Aristolochiaceae > Aristolochia > Aristolochia contorta. The sequence goes on from CM039670.1 coordinate 8,123,970, forward strand.
AGGGGCCTAATAACAAGCTGAGTGGATAACCACCTTGACCTTGACTATGTTCTATGGATCAGTGTATGTAGCTGGACTTAAGTCAAAAACGAAACTGCATCTGAAGAGGTGAACACCTCATCCATTTGACAGATAAAATGTAATTATGACCTTTTAAATCAGCCATAAGGAAAGAAATTTACCTGTTTGACCACAGGAGAGAAGTTTCCCATTGCATCTATGACGAGACGTGATTGCAAAAGCACTCCATTAGATAATTGTAATATCTATAAAACAGCAACAAAATCACCATAGGTTTCAAAAATATGAACTTGCCACATATTAAAGACCAGCACAGATTTTTTTTTAAAAAGTTGTGATTCATTGGAGAAAATTTACAAAGATTTGTTCCCCAAATGGGGCATTACAATAATATGTTCAGGTTGTACTAACAACAAGATGTTGTTGTTGTACCCCTTGCTTAGCAAGAACATCTGCATGGTCGTAATATATGGGACCAAACAATTATTATGCACTCACCTTACAGTCAGATTATATATCTAGGACTCCATTGGTGTAACTGTTAGAAATCAAGGGTATTTATGTAATTCTTCTATGAGGATATTCCAATAATACTGTTAGAGAAGAATTAAGTGTTTTCTTTTTCACGAGTATGTGGGGTAGTTAGCGGTTAATGGGCTTCTATTGTTTTGGTTTAGTGGCCCATGTAAAGGCCTTATTGTAATTATGTAACAGCTCTGCTTATATTAATAGAATAAGGGTCTGGAATCTGGGTATTGACTCCCAACCCTCTTTCCTCTCTTACTTACTCTTCTTCTCTATCAACACTCTTTCTTTATCTTTTTTTTTTTTTTTGAAAGTTGTGTTTTATTTATGTCAAAAGAATATACAAAGAATGAGCCCCATAAAGGGCTGGTACACAAGAAACTCAGGATGCACTCACAACAAGGAGTTGCTGGTGCACCCCTTGCTTAACAAGAAGGTCAGCACAACTATTTGCACTTCTCAAAACATGAGATCAAGAGATTACAAAATTAGTGAAATTGGAAAGCTCATTAAAGAGAAAGCAGAATCTCCAAGGAGGCCTAAACTTGCCAGAGACCCAAGAAAGTTTTACTTTTGAGTCCCCTTCAACATGAAGGTTACCCGTAAGACCCAGGCAAGCAAAACGCTTCATCCCCTGCAAGAGACTAATAGCTTCAGCAGTGGTGAAGTCCTACACCCCAACTGGCCCCGAATACGATAGGATAACTTCCCCCTTAGAATCTCTGATGAGGCCCCCTATACCTGCAGGACCCGGAATGCCCAAAGATGAGCCATCAGAATTTAACTTGTATGTGGACTTAGGGGAAGGTAACCAAGCCTGAATAGCTGATCTAACAGGCCTAGCGTCAAGTGCATGCTCCATCCATGAATTCCAAATATTACTTGCTTTCACTCCTTGAAAACACTTTTTGGATCTTGAGACAACCCACAATCAAATGAAGTGTTGAATAGGCAACAATCCTCCAGTGCTTTTACCTGGCCATGGAATACTCTCCTGCTCCTTTCCTTCCCAAGAGGCCATGGAATACTCTCCTGCTCCTTTCCTTCCAAAGAAGCCATGAAATGAACCCCACACAGCATTTGAACATAATCCTCCCTTTTTCTCCCAAACCCAAGGAACTAAGCAATGATGCAACACCAATCAAATCCTGAGTTAGAGCAAGCACTAACCCAAATAAACTGAGTAAAGACATCCAAACCTTCCAACTATATGAGCAGTGGATCAGAATATGATTAACTGTTTCTAGTTCTCCCTGACACAAGGGGCAAAGGGTAGAACCAATATGCATTCCTCTCCTCTGAAGGAGAACTCTAGTGGGTAATCTTCACGTCATGGTGCACCATCCAAAAAAGTGTTCTCCTTGAATAGATGCCTTTTGGATTTGCTCTCCATACTAATTCATCTTCAATATCCCATAGATGCAAACACCATTCAGCTCCCCCATTAACTCTGAGATATCAAGTGCTTCCTCATCATTCAGAGTTCTTCTGAGCAATGACACCCAATTTAGTTCATTGAGTTGCCTACTTGGAGCAATATCTGATATGCAACAATTCTGATTTCTTGCTAGAAGAAACAATCTAGGGAACCTATCAACCAATGAGCAATCCCCTAGCCACTCTATTTCCCCAAAAATGCTCTATTTCTTTATCTTTTAAATTCTCTACAGTAACTTTTATGCTTTAAGCTGCTGTTTTAGAATATTTAGCAGGTTATCCTTATACAGCGGCATGTCTGTAATTTTCTGTTTGCGCCTCTATACCTATCAGTGGTTGCTTGGCTGCATATTTTAAATATGCTTGTATTTGTTGCAGCTAACTATTAATTGTTCACGTTTCAATTGCTTTCAAAAAATTATTCATGCTTCAATTAGACATCGGCAGTGCAGTCCTCTTTCGCGGTTTGCAAGAAGAGGAGCATATGCAAAAACCTCAGGGATATTTCAGTGAAGGGGGCCATTGGGTCTCGCCTCACAGACCCTACATAAAAATAATGTAAACAACTGGGTCTTGGCCCATCAACACAACTTGCTCTAGTGCTATGTTAAAGATTGAACACGGTTCTACATAAAAAATGACTAGCCAATTTAGCAGGCCCATTGCTCAACCTTATAAATCAATACTACTGCTTAAACCTGTTAAATGTGTGACTTTTTCCCACTCAACAATGGTACTGATCACCATGGTACATTTTATCTTGTGTTGATGTGTATTACTCTTAGTGGTAGCAAATTAGGCTGGAGTCTACCCCAACTACATATCAAGGAGAAGAAGAGTAACTTTTTAGTCGAGGACTGACTTCCATTCCCACTTCTTCACTTCTTTCTTTTCTTTTCTCACTTCAAAAACTCATTCCAACTTGACAAATATCATTCGTTGGTTGTATTTCAAATACAAAGTCGTAGAAATTTAACCTTTTATAAAAACATTATTACACAGCTGCTGTTGGATTATCATTCTATGGATCTCGAGATCTAAATACAAAGGTCAAGAGGACCTCACCTACAGGTAATTTCCTGTAGGTTACAACAGGTAACATTTTCTGTTTTATTTAAACACCAATCCTTACAGAGCACGCAGAATACAAAGCAAGTAACAGTATTCAGGTCAGAATGCTCACCGCTGAGTCATCATAAACTCGTATGTTAGACACACTAACACCCTCAATGATGACACCACCCAAAGAAATAAAGCGCCTCTTTGTAGCCTCAATAAGTTTCACAGGCCTGTCAGGCAAAAAATTTACAATTCTTGGTAAGGTATCCACCAGCAAATTATTTATATAAACATCTTATTTTGTTTGTTTGATAAGTAAACATAAATTGCATGCCATTTTAGTAGTCTGTCAGTGACTTAACACAGCCAAACCACTAAAACCAACAAAAACAAAGATTTTAGAATATGCCCTAATAAGAAGAAAAGAACTACACACATCACGTTCACCTATATAATAAATATCTTTTAGAGACTGCCATATTGACATGCTTGAGTCTTCCAGGTGACGATCAATCGACAAAGTTTGGGTTATCATGCTTTTTCACATAAAGATCTGAAATCCAAAATGTAGTAGAAGGGCTCCATGGAAATCACAAACCACACATCTAACGGAATAAAATACTGAGAAGAACATTGATGGTGCTGAAATTTATAAAAGAACAGGCGGAGGGGGGAGAGAGAGAGAGAGAGAGAGAGAGAGAGAGAGAGAGAGAGAGAGAGAGAGAGAGAGAGAGAGAGAGAGAGAGAGAGAGAGAGAGAGAGAGAGAGAGAGAGAGAGAGAGAGAGAGAGAGAGAGAGAGAGAGAGAGAGAGAGAGAGAGAGAGAGAGAGAGAGAGAGAGAGAACAAAGTGGTATAGAGAGAAGAGGACAAAGTAATAGCAAAATCTGGAGCTCGTTAGGATACTGGTTTAACCTCTAAATCGTTATATTAACAACTAAAGGGAATTTTTTATGTAAAAAGGAAAATTCCCTTCATCATAAACTACCCTATAAATGCTTCTTTTTTTATGACATGCTTCTTTTTTTAAATGATGTGTTATTCATTAGTCAAAACCAATGTTTTTCAAAAGAAATACATCAGCTTAAGAATAAGGCATTCTTATAACAATATTTTATAAAAGTGCCTTTTCTTTAGCCAAAGAATCAACCACACAATTCACTCACATAACTACATGTGACCAACATAAAATACATGATTGTTCCCAAAAACATTATTTCATTCAGATACTTCGTAAATCTCCACAGAGGAGCCTTGACCTGGACACCTCAGCCTCACAATTGGCTCATCTAAACTACATGTGACAAAGATAAAATACACGATTTTTCCCAATAAATGATATTGTTGAATTACTTTCCCAATGTAGCGCACCGAGTATTTTCATATCCAAAAACAGAAACCCCAAAGGACAGCAAAAACTTCAATCTTTGAGGAGCCAGTAATCCTAGCTGGCTCCAAAAATGATCATATTTCAGTACATTTAAAAATTCCACCAGATCCTGCCAAGCCTGGCTTACCCTTTGAAGACCCATCCACATTGAGTTTTGTTCCTAAGTCTTACACATTAAAAATGGCGCAAGGAGGGGAATGATAACATATTTTTCCCATTTTAATGCTTCCTCCATGTACTGTGATAACAAAATCATTTTTTTTTTAAAGTTGTGATTTTATTCATTATAACCCAATTGGGTAAAAGAAGTACATAATAAGATTACATCTAGTAAGGGGTCTATACAATAGCATGTTGCTCATGAGCCATTTTCTTGGCTAATTCATCCGCTTTACCATTTGCACTACGTAATACATGACTCCAACTAGTGACAGTAAATGCTAATTCTCTGATTTCCTCTATGATAGGAAGAAGCCTCCAAGGAGGCTTGAGGTCCTTACACCATTGGATTAGAACTTGGGAGTCACCCTCAATATGTAACGGCCCAACGAAATGGAACTTGAGGAAGTATTTGAGGCCATGAAGCAAACTTTTATATTCAGCAATTCTGGAATCAGTGGTGCCAATTGGGCATGAATAGGTGAGCAAACAATCCCCAGAAGAGTTACAAATTAGTCCACCCACACCAACTAGCCCCGGGTTTCCAAAAGACAACCCATCAAAATTCAGCTTATAAGCATGTCTCGGTGGAGTTACCCAAGCGATGATTTTGGGAACCTTCCCTCCCTTTTCAAAAGCATATGGGGACCAAGAATTCCAAATTGCACCTCCCTCTATGTTCTTGAAATGTTTCTGTACTTTCAACCAACATACAATTTGGTGTATAATGCGTTGGCATAAATCAGGCCAAAAAGTACTTTTATTCTGAAAAATTTTATTGTTTCTTTCCTTCTACAGCAACCAGGGAATGTAGTCCAAACAGCAACTAATCATCAATTTTTCTTTGGCGCCAAGGCCAAGAGATCCGAAAAGAGTAGTGATAACAAAATCATGACAGATGCTAAATAGGGGATTCATCAATGGATGATGATAATCCATTGACGGATGAAGATGATCCATCGATGGTAGATGCATGAAGATGATTCACTCGTGTATGACGATGATTCACTCGTGTATGAAGATGATTCACTTGTGTATGAAGATGATCCATCCGTGAAAAATTATGATCCATCGATGGAATAAAAGGCATGGAGCTTCAAATCAAGCTCACTGTTGTTGCATCCTTAAATGGAACAGTGTTAAGTTCATCTCTCCAGTTCCACCTGTGCATTTGGAAGTCTGAGCCTGTAATTAGTTTCTGTTTTTCGCTTTTACTTATTTTACGTAATTTGAAATGTATTATTTAATTTTTATAAAAGGATGTTAAAGATTATTCTAAGACCCTAACAAACCTTGAGTTCATTCAGCAGTACCTTGAATACAAGAGCAACTTTTATCATGGCTAGGTATGTGTTAGATTTAGTGAAGGAAGATAAAAGATGAGAGAAAAGTGCAGAGATAGGAAGAAGGGGAAGAGAGAAGGAGAGAAAGAGGTCGTAAGGTCTTCTACGACCTACAACCCTAAAACATGTATTAATAGAATCCGAAAAAACAAAATTACAATGATGCCATTCATGGCTTGAGGAGCAAGTAAAATAAACAATAAAGAAATAATAACTAACTAAAGTTTAGTAAAATTACTAAACTACCCCTAACTCTTAACACTCCCCCTCAAGCTGGAGCGTAGATATCACGAAGGCCCAGCTTGGAGAGAAGATACTCAAATTCCATCCATCCAAGACCTTTAGTGAGCATATCAGCCAGTTGGTCTTAAGTGTTAACTTGTAGAGTACACACGAATCCAGAGGCAACAGCAATAGCAGTAGCATAAAGAGGGTTTTATGAACCCAGCAGCAACAGCAAAATAACACCTTCTCAGAGCAGCACCAAGTGTGTAGCACACTTAAATAGCAGTGTTAGCGATCACCCTTTCCGTAGCAGTGCGGCAGCAACGCCAGCAGTACGAGTCCAACGACTCAGCAGTACAAGTCCATTGACTCAACAGTACGAGTCCATCAACTCAGCAATACAAGTCCATCGACTCAGCAGTACGAGTCCAACGACTCAGCAGTACGAGTCCAACGACTCAGCAGTACGAGTCCAACGACTCAGTAGTGTGAGTCCAAAGACTCAGCAGTGTGAGTCCAAAGACTCAGCAGTATGAGTCCAACGACTCAGCAGTAGCAGAAAAGACTTTTTAAGGGCAGTAGGTTGTGCATCCAGCACTTACACATGAATATAGACCATTCGCTTTTCGACAATGGCAGAAAAAAGAAATATTGAACCATTAACTTCTGACCACATAATAGATAATGTCAGCACCACCACCACCAGTAGCAGCACAAACTAGAGCACAGAAACACCGGAAAACCCTATCTGATATGGGAAAAACCTCAGGCACGGTTCCGGAGGCAGTGTAATAACACGAGTTTTACGTACCTGGAAGCTCTGAAACACGTTCAGAACTACCTGTGACTAGAAGTGGCATATTTTCGCAGCTCAAAGACAGTTTTTTGTTTGGCACGAATCCCTAGGCAGTGTAAAAAATCAATTTTTTTTACCAACAACAGTAGTAGTAGTCGCAGATACATGTTCCTACGAACCCAACAGCAACAAAGGATCGCCCTTTAGAAGTAAACTCATACGCACAACACTTCAATCAGCAGTAGAAGCCATTATCAAGAGATAATGGTAGAAGAACACAGAAAAGAGACAAACTTTAAGGATCTCCCAGAATCTAAGACCTTTCAAGAACTTCTAACTTGTACAACGAGCTTCGAGGTAAAAGATCCCATGACCTCTGTAAGCGACGAGTCATCACTTACATACCTGCTCTGATACCAAGTTAGATTTAGTGAAGGAAGATAAAAGATGAGAGAAAAGTACAGAGATAGGAAGAAGGGGAAGAGAGAAGGAGGGAAAGAGGTCGTAAGGTCTTCTATGACCTACAACCCTAAAACATGTATTAATAGAATCCAAAAATACAAAATTACAATGATGCCATTCATGGCTTGAGGAGCAAGTAAAATAAACAATAAAAAAATAATAACTAACTAAAATTTTGTAAAATTACTAAACTACCCCTAACTCTTAACAGTATGCTTTGCCAGAACCCAAATTTAATCATTTCCCTATTGTAATACTCAAGGAATAATGTTGTTGGCCCTGTGATTGCACACGCGCGCAGCATAACAAGGTTTACATCGACCCGCAATGCAGGAGTTGGCAAGAATACAGGAGTATATACAGCCCCCATATTGAGATTTGCAGGAAGGATGGATCCCTGCTCTTAATTAGGCCAAAATCTAAATCCACAAGCAAGGATGCATCCCTGGCCAAACTCTAAGTCCACAAGCAAGGATGCATCCCAGGCCAAAATCGAAGTCCACAAGCAAGGATGCATCCCTGGCCAAAATCGAAGTCCACAAGCAAGGATGCATCCCTGGCCAAAATTGAAGTCCACAAGTAAGGATGGAACCCCGCACATATTCAGGCCAAAATTGAGGTCTACTAGAAAAAATGGAGCTCTATATACATTGGGCTCAAGGAGCCCATACAGGAGCATAGCCCAGACAATAATGGCAGTCTGGCTGGCGAGCTACTAGTGGGCCAGATTGCGCACTAGCCAAGTTGAATGAAATTTGAGTTTGAATTTGGTTTTTTGAATTTCAATGAAGGTGGTTTGTTTGAGTCTAATACATGTGTTTTGTCTTTAGTTTGATTTTTAAATTGGGAAATCGCCCTTGCTTAGGTGGCCAATAGGGTTCGGACAAATGTACACTGGGATAGGATTGTTATCCCCTCATTGGCCTATAAATAGGCACGTAAAACACTTGTATGTCAAACTTCACACTCATGCAAGTAATGCCCTCTCTCTCCAAACATTTCTCCTCTCTTTTTTACCATTAGTTTATCGATCTTCAAGGTAAGTAGCCTATTTTCACCACATGTACTAGGTCAGATATTGGAGTTTAGATTGTATTTGCTCGATTTAACAGCATGACAATTGTGCATCCAGATTTAGAAGAAAAGTATCTTTCTTCATCTACTAAAGGCTCATTACATAATGTTACGAGTAAGGGGGGATTTGTGGTTCTGTTGCAAAGAAAGTATGTTATGGATATGTTTTATGAATGATAAAAGCATATAGAGATGGATTGTCATTTTATTCGAGATGTTATTCTGAAAGGCAAGGTTGTCACTCTACATGCTAACACTAAAGACCAATTGGCTGATCTATTTACTAAAGATCTTGGAATAAAGGAATTCAAGTATCTTTTCTCCAAGTTGGGTCTTCATGATATCTACGCTCCAGGTTGAGGGGGAGTGTTATGAGTCAGAGGTATTTTGGTAATTATGCTGTATTGAGTTAGTCCGAATTTAGCCTTTATTAGACTTAAGTGTTGTTTATTATTTTCAGTAATAGCACACATATTAGTACTTTATTTCTGTTTATTTATTCAATAAGCCACACAATTGCATACTTGAAATTTCATGTTACAGCAGCCTATATCAATGCAATTAGGGTTGAGAGTCTTTTAATAGACTTCACGACCCCTTCTCTCTATTGTCTCTTTTGCACTCTCTTTCTCTCTTCTCCTTCCTCTCTCTCCTACTCAATTTTACAAATAGTATATTACTTCAGAATCTAATAAAAGCCACAAAGATTAAGCTTATGGCGCGAGAAAAGAGGAAATATCTACCCTCTGAATGTCAATCAGATGAAAATTCGAAAATCCCCCTTCATGATGAGATCGCATACTTTTGGATTGAAGGGAAAACTTATTGAGACTCTTGGAATAAAATCTGATGCTCAAAAACCATATGAAATTAATGACAATGAGGTGGACAGACAAATAAAGTGGAGAATAAGGAAAGGAGAAGAGAGTGTGGCAAGCTATGGAGCTCTTTAGAGTAATGGTGCAAGCATTTACAGCCTTATGTTAACCATTAAAGTGACATTACAATGCACACTTAGCACCTCACTACATAAGTGATTACATAAAAACCTAGAATAGTACTAAAATTCAAAAAAAATATACATCAAATAATTCATTGACTCGAAAGTCTATTAAACTCAAGTTTTTATCTCATGTGTTACTATAAAGTAGTAAAACAACCATGCTGCAATAAAGCTACCAGGTGTTCCATCTTAAGTAATATTATTTGCACCCAATAATTAAAGAACATAACAGCATAAAAATTCAAATAAATCTACTTACGAAACACCAAGGTTGAGAATATCTTCAACCCAAATATCGCCTTTCCCCTCAAATCCACATCTATTCTGCCAAAAAAAAAAAGTTCTTTTGAAAATTATTCTGCCAAAAAATATATTTATATGGGCAAGTTGCACTCAAAAAACTACACCAGATGTGGGATTTTTCTTAACACCCTGTCTACTTTCAGACCCAGTTTTTAAATACAATCAAGCAACACACGGCTAGATATGCTGGCTATACAATTGGTTTTGACCTAACAACGAAACTATGATATCTTTGGCCAAGTTCCACCAAAAAAGAGACATTATCTGCATATAAACCCAACAGATCAGTTGTCCTAGCAGATGTGGAACCTTTACCCTTACTAATAGATATAGATACTTAAGTAGTTTATATTAGAAATTAAAAATAGTTCAATTTGTTTACAATCAATGGTCATCAAATCGAGTTCAATCATGTTGTGTTGTTATCGACAATAGGGTCCAAGAACTTACACGGTTGAAACGAGGAAAGATGTCATCAGCTCCTAGTTCTACGCAATACGTTGAAGAAAAGGTTAAAGAGGGCCCAGTGGAAAATCTGGTGATAGTGACGGAATTGGAAGGAGGGACTCGCCTACGTTTGCTGCTTGCATCTCTGTGGCTTTCTTGTCTCATTGCCTGAAAAGAGTCACTGTTCATATGCTACTTAGCTTACTATTTTAGGTATTTTCATGCCCCTTACCCTGCGCGGTGTTCTGCGCTCCATTGGGGATGCATGATCGGTCGTGAGCTTTGCTCCTTCATGATCACCTAACCCCGTTCCGCCCTTCTTTTGAGTTGTTCAGCTCAAAGTGTGTATCTTGTTCATATATCGAAACAGCTTTTTTATTTGAGTTTCAATTGTTACATGAAATGAAAGTGTTTTGTGTCCTCTCCAAGGTCGCATTGCCAAGCAGGTGATCCCTCTCTTCTTTATCCAGCTAGCTTTTCTTCGGGGTACTCAAATTCTTTCTATTTGTGAGAGCTCCTTTGGCTCGGCTACCTTTTTTTGGGCCAAGCATGATAAAGAAAAATGTCTATCCATAAAGCACTGATAAGAAGAGGGATACTGTAATAGGATAGGAACGGTCTTGGAACAATTCACTGCATTGATACTTATATACTTATACTAGATCCATATATAAAGAAGTATAATGAGTTTAGCTATAATCCCCCTCACTACGTGAGTTAACTCTCTTCTCATGGGAATTTGCCCCAACCCGCCTAACGGAAGTATGAATGGAAATCAAAGTAGTGCTTAGTCCATATGGAGGAGGTAGAGTAAGTATAATCTATTGGAGAGAAGCTTAGCATACCAAAATGCTTCTTTTTTATAGATTTTGATCAGAGAGAGGCTGCTGAGGTATCTAGTGGGAACTGTTCAGCTCGATTCCAAAGGTGATATCGGGTAAAAGAAAAGTGACTTGTAGCCTAGCAGAGGCGTGGTTATCTGAAGTGGATTCTCTCTTTTGTAGTAGATGCCAAACCTGCTGCCCTATTGCTGCTCTAAGGGGATGGGCGCAGCAGCTAAATGGACCCCTTCCTTTCTTTTGTTGCCAGCGCTTTCCTGGGCCGAGCCGGAATTCATTATTAGAAAGGGTGGTCAAAGCCCAAAGGCTGCTATCTCAATAGGCCTGCGAGCGGAACGAGGAGAGGACCCGGCAATCATTCCACCACGGTCGAAAAAGCGTGTTTTGAAATATTGAGAGAAAGAAGAGGAGAGAGAAGCAGAAAAAAGAGGTTGATGCAATTTGAGAGAAGCCAAGTTGGAGCTCAAGCTAGATTTCGTCATTAAACATAATTCAAGAAAAATAAATCAGGTCCATAATTGCCCTTATCCCTTATAAATAATCCATTAGATATGGGTTTAGGATATAAATTACTTAAAGTTGCTGCAGTGAATTCCCAGAGAACCTGATTTCTTCCGATTTATGTTCTGACCAGAAATCACTCCATATAACAGGAGAAGAACCATCTGAAAATTGTAGCAGTAGAACTTACATATGGCTGCCAATGCTCCCCAGACCCATTCGTGGTCTTGTCTTTTGTATAGGACAGCACAAAAGAGCTTCACTAGCAAGAGTGAAAGGGGAGGGGGGGGGGTAGAGACACAGCAACTCATCTATTCTCTCCATTTATATGAAAACCCATTCTTCCCAACACCCAGTTGACAAAATCCCAATTGACTTTATCAAAAGCCTTTTCAAATCAAGCTTTGCAATACTTACAATTTCCGACATGACTGACATGTCTTGTAGCCAGCACACTGGAAATTATCTTGCAATGGTGTGAAATCTGTTGGATTATCAGTCCCCTCTTTTTCAGGCATTAGTGTAATGAAAGCTGTTGGATTATCAGTCCCCTCTTTTTCAGGCATTAGTGTAATGAAAAGGACAGCTTATAGTCGTTTGGAGGAGGTTTGCATAGGTTATTGGCATGCTATAGGAGATCCCAAACTTAGAGAGAATTGCATCCCAAATATTCCTAGTGAATGTGCAATATGGTAAAATATGGCTATTTGATTCTTCCTCTTGACCACAAAGCTTGCACAATGAATTGACGATAACCTGTCCCTTTTTTGTCAGTTCATCGCATGTGAGAATTCTTCCATGGGCTGCTATCCACAAGAATTGTTTGACTCTTCTTGGGGCAGGTAAGAAGTCACCCAAAATTCTTGCCTCTAAGATTGATTTGTGAGACCACAGACTGCAAAAGCTGCTCAATGACCTTCATTCTTCTTCGTGTGGAAGTGCACAACAAGCGAGTAGTGTCCTTCTTCCACTTCAAGCTCAAGTTCTCACTCATCCTAGAGGGCAGCTATTCCTCCTGAGGAGCCATTTGCTCTCTTCTCTACCCTTGTAGGCCTTCTAAGATACCACATACTTCTAGTTGTGGCACTACTTAGTTCTGATAGTTTAGTCTCCAACAAGAGGGCAAGTTTAGGTTTGTATTTCTTCATTACGTCTCTAACTACCATTGTTTTTGGGTCTGTGTCAAGGTCACATACGTTGCATTAAAGCACATTCATTGGGCACCACTGCTCTCGTTCAATCATTCACGGTGTTCACAAGCTTTTTTATTGCTTGTCGCTATGTCTTGTAGAAACATCACTGAATCCTGCCTGAACTCCACTTTTTTTTAAGAATCTTTCAAGTCGCCCATCAAACTCATCCATGGATCCGTCCCTCAATAGGGTGTGAGATATTTTCGTCGTCAATAGAGTGACGGCAGGTTTCTGCATCAAATAAATGCAGATTTGAGTTTGTTACTTCCCAAGTCACGGTTATTGCTTCTTGCTGCTCTAATTTGCTTGTTTTTTAGCATGATTTTAGACATTGGGACAATTTGTCATGCTCGCCGGCGCGTGTGTGTACTGTAATGGAGTGATTGGCCAGCTTGTCACCATGTGGTCGACAGTCCCCAGGTACTATAAATTTGATTTGGAGATCCCCTCTACTCCATTCCTCCATCATATATGTAAAGTTGGGCCGAGGTCTCTCCCAAAATGACTACTCGAAATTAGGAAGCCTCTTTCCAACTAAAAGTCAAGATCATTTCCACTTGTTTATCTATGTGAGACTAAACTCTAACACTCCCCCACACGTGTGGGCTTTCCTTTGGGCTCCTACACGTGCACAACTTGGGTGGAGGCCCACGTACGAGTACCTGCTCTGATACCATGTTAGATTTAGTGAAGGAAGATAGAAAATGAGAGAAAAGTGAAGAGATAGGAAGATGGGGAAGAGAGAAGGAGAGAAAGAGGTCATAAGGTCTTCATGACCTACAACCCTAAAACGTGTATTAATAGAATCCGAAAATACAAAATTACAATGGTGCCATTCATAGCTTGGGGAGAAAGTAAACTAAACAATAAAAAATAACAACTAAAGTTTAGTAAAATTACTAAACTACCCCTGACTCTTAACAATATAATCCATATTGCACTTCACCATTTGTGTCTCCAAGGCTGCATGAAGGAAGGTCCACCATTGGTGTTTTGTTGACCATCTCCATCTAGATGCGTTTTTTCGACATCTTCTTTCCTCAATCCACAAGGTCGAGCAGCAAGATATCTCTAAAAGACCTGCCAGTAGAGAGGGTGCGACGATTAAACCTTCCTATTTCTTGCGATGCCAGAGGTGGTTGGGTCACCCTCGTTGTTACGGTCAATGAGTGGCCAGCAACCTTATCCTACGTAACCACATATTTTGAGATAAACCAGTTCAGATCTACCCCTTACTCCATACCAAGGGACGTCTATCACTCCCACTATGGTCTGCCCTCATAGCTCCATCAGCTGGTAAAGGAGTGGTGTTTTCAGGAACAACCCAACTAAAATTTACCTGCAGTTATAAATATTCTCTTTCCCGGGTAAGCTGCCTGCGTGAGCCGGTGAAGGCTTCCTATGATCTGCTGATATTTGCATTCCAGAGTCATCACAGACAACCTTCAGGATGGGCTCTTGAGCAAGATTGTAACAGCAAACATCCTTCAAAGCGACAACATCTATTTAGATTCTCCTCTGTTCCTATACTCCTGACGAGGAAACAAGGTCAGCCTCTTGCACAGAGAGGCAGTAGCTGCCTTCCCATGGTCAGTGCTCTGACTATAAGTGCCCGAAGTTTGATCTTAAGTACTGTAATAGTGTGTTATTATTACTAATAGATGTATTTATCATAATGTAATTAGTAGTCATTGTAGTTTTAACCTGTCCGATTATCTTAATGCTAGTCCTTTTTACACCTAGTATTGGGTATGCTCTGCAGATGTGTTGATGAACTTGAAGATCAGTTATAGAAGCATGGGAGCCTCAGAAAATTGTATTTCTATCACCATCATCTTACAACTGTAAGTTTTACCAAATTGTAGCTCCTATTTTCTCCATCATTGATCTCACAGCTTGCATCTGCAGCCTCTCCCCAAACCAGTCTTTGGTGATCATAAGCACTGCTCCAGAGTAATTAGGTAACATTATTTGTTATTATTATTTATTTTATTTGAATTAGTAGTAGCATTATGAGAGTTAATGATAGTTTAAGGGATTTGGAGAGAGTTTAGTAATTATTGGAAAATGAGGACCACGTTGCAATAATCAAACTTCTTATTGATTATAATTAAGTAATGTCTGGCTAGATAGGGCAGAGCATATTTTCCCAAAAAGTTCTTCTTTAGAGAATAGAAACGAACACTACTCTCAAAATGGCACAGGTTATCCCTTGTACAATAAATTGTACCAGGCTAGATAGAGCAGAACATATTTTTCCAAAAAGTTCTTCTTGAGAGTAGAAACGAACACCACTCTCAAAATGGCACAGGTTATCCCTTGAACAATAAATTGTATCATTAACACCGCTCTCAAAATGGTACAGGTCATCCTTTGTACAATAAATTGTATCATTAACAACGCTCTCAAAATGGCACAGGTCATCCTTTATACAATAAATTGCATCATTAACTACTTCTCTTTGCAGTTCATGAAATAGGAAACACATTCAAAGACATGTAATGGCAGATAAAGGAGCGAACTTAAGACTAAAGTTGTCTAGTACACCACTCTTAACAAATTACTTACTGGATTAAACTTCACTGATATAACTTCCTGAATATCCCTTTCAGCTAAAACTCCAACTTCAGCGAGTTCCTGTAGCTCTTTCATAGATATATTCCACTCTTGTTCTCTCTAATTATTGAATGAGAACATGTTAGTGTGTAGAACGAACAAATATCAATGCTAGTCCATTTCAAAAGAGTACTCTGAATAGTAGAAATATTACACCAGAAATTTATGATCAGTAAGACAGTGTATACCCCTCTTAGTACGTTCCTTTCAACAATTCCTACTTGAAGACCTTTGGAACTCAAAGCTGTTGCAACAAAGATGCCAAGGGTTCCACCACAGACTACCACATCAAATGTGTTTTCTGGAACCATCACAGAGTTTGAATTGCTGAACGAGCCAGCAAAATTTGATACGATTTCATGATATTCTTCATTTTCTGTAAAAGAGAGACAAAACTACCCCATAACACTTCTCTTTTCAGAAAGTGACTGGTATTTTTATCTTTATGGTGGTAACCTAGAGTAAGAAACAAGAGGTTGTGGCAACATCCAGCCTATGATGAACATAGAGCAATGACACAATAGTGTGTGCATTATATAATGATTGAGGTACGGTGGGTCAAATTTAATTTGGCAAAAATTGGTAAGGCAAGCAGCTATGTTCGTTACTTGTAATCTGGTTTTCCATGAATTGACTACAACGTGAATAGAAAAGAGACTACATCTTTAAGTATACTATTGATACTAAGGAATCAGTGCAAGTATATTGTTGAGATTAGTGGCGCACCTGGTTGCATAGAACAAAGGCTACCCCATAATTGGTCTAATCTCCTCAATGCATTATAAGAGTGCAACCCACCGGCACCGCCCACTTCACTTCTACTTGGTATGCTTTCCATGATTCTCTACAAGAGCAAATCAATCATTCAGTTAAAATCAGGGGTATTTTGGTAAATTCTTGATAAGGGTATTTCTGTAATTTCTTTATATTTCTGTTGCTTTCTATTTTAACATTTGTTAGTGAGAGAGTGGTGTACATGAGATTAGTTATCATTTTCTGCATTAGTGCCCCACTTATCATTACGGGGCATAATTGTAATCTTAACTATATTACCTATATTTAATAATTAGGGAACTAAAAATGACTCGCGATCTCAAGATTCACCTTCTTGACTCATGTTCTTCTCTGCTCCTTTTCTCTTTCTCCCTCAATCTATCTCTCCTTCTCTTGCAAATTTCACATGTCATCGGAGTGCGAGATCTAAATTAAGATCTCGAACTTGTTTTTTTTTCAATCTTCACTATTGTTCCAGAAGTCTGAAGGTTTGGCACTGGTTACAGTTAAATGATCTACCTTTTCCCTTTTTTTCTGCCGTTGCCGGAATGCCAATTGCTAGTACTGCTATGAAAGTGCTAGATGCACAATCTACTGACATTACATACGGTTTTCTGCTGCTGCTAAATCACTAGACTCATACTGCTGATATCACCTCCATACTGCTGCATGAACAGACTCAATTTTTACTGCCTCGGGAAATTGTGCTAGACCTTTTCAGCTCCCTACAGCTTGCAGAAAGGTTTTTTTTAGCATCAGAGGCTTCTACGGGTGTTTCTAAAGCATAGAGGTGTGTTCATTCTAAAATTATTGCTAACATCATCATTAGAGGGGCTGACATAAGCATCCTTTTTTTCGTAATTTGGAGGTTTGGTGCATGATTGAAAGTGGTGTGAGTATCTGCAACTTACTGTTTGCTGGTTGGAGGGTGCTAACATCATCATCTTCACTACTAACATCAGCAAAATGGGACAATACGGTAAGTTTTTTAAATAATTTATTTCCAGCCGATTTAAAATGTCTTTCAGTGAGGTAGTTAATTCTGGAAGTGATGTAAAAGTGGGCACAAACGAAACAATAAAGATTACGTCCACTAAACCTAATGGAAATATTATTTATTATGGGCTTGCTCTATTCAAAAATATTTGGGAGCAAAACTGAAAAATAATTATTTGACTAAGCCTCCACCTGCACGTTAAAGTTGAAGTCCGAGGATCTTCAGGTGCAGACTTAATGGAAACCCCTGGCCTTTTTTAGTGACAAGTCATCACCTATAGAAATGCTAAGGTACCATATTGGAAACTTGTTTATACAACTTCCATTGATTGGGTGTCTCTAAATAGGCAAAAGATACAAGCTTGCAGCCCCTTTCAGCCAATAAAAAACTAGAAGACAACTCTAGAAACGTACCTAAAATAGCTTACTTCCCCCAAAATTTTCCATGCAAGCATTGAGTTGCACCCCACGCATGCAAAGGCTTTTAGGGCATCAACTCTAATTATATAGATGTCCTTGAAAAGAAATAACATAAATACCAGACAAGACCCTTTCAAGAGAAAAAAAATGTGAAGAGGAGGAGAAAAACCAAAATAACCTTCCACTCTTGCAAAAAAGGAAGGCCCACATACCCTCTTGAACTACCATCACAATTCAACTTTAACCATCCTTCATGAGGTGGTTTTTAGTGAGATATGCAAATATTTCTGAAGGTAAAAAAAGCCATGCCCTTCCATCGACCTCTCAAATAGACTATCCAGAACAAAGAGTAATGAATGATGCATTCAGTGAATCCCCCAAAGAATCTGGCCTATTGATTGAAGGTCCTAGTATTTGTTTCTTCCATTTAGGCGGTAGCACCAGCAACAACAATGATATCAGGCTTATATAATGATCCAAAAAAGAAGTCAACCCTGAAATCAGGAAAAAGAAGCAGTGAAGCAGAAAGAAAGCATCTACTGAAAATGGTGCCCCAAAGGTAGTGAAGAAGTTTCATCATCTTTTAATTCCCTAGAAAAGCTACAAAATTGACAGACCGGAACTTGTATGAGGACTAATTTTACTCCCTCACCCATGAATGTGCTCAAAGTCCAACTAGCTGAAATTTTATGAAAGTTTCAAATAGCCATGCAACTGATGTAACCTATGTACTACTATGTACTATCAGTGGTTTGCTAGCAATAAAAACCAAAAGGCAATTTCATCCAGGAACCATCACTAATTGAGCCACACCTAAGTGGGGCAGCATTTTCCTAAAGCAACTGCAGAGTCCCACCTATCCTAGCCAAGTGTTACGGTTCTAATTCGTAACGACAATGATAAAGAGGAATTAGGGTTTACAAGAGGAAAAACGAGGAAGAAGAGACATAAATAGGGTTTTAGAGGAAGAATTAGGGTTTAGAGGAGGAAGAGAGGGGAAAAAGAGGAACGAAAAGGTACTAGAGAGATAGATTAGCGATTTTGGTATTCTAGCCTAATCGGTCCAGAGGGAAAACCTTTTATTAATAATAACTTAAAGATACAATATTGCAAATTTGTTCATTCCAACATTGACTTAAAAAATAAAATCCAATTAACTAATTATTAGATATTAAACCCTTATCTAGCAAAACCACTATAAAGCTCACTAATGGCCGATAATAGTAATAAACCCTAATATATTTGTAACATTAAGCTTGATAGATTATTATTTAATCAAGGCTGGCTAGACCAATATGGAAATCTAATGAGCAAAATTCTATCAAGGCATATTTGAGACCACTCTCCAATTTTATTAGAAACCACTCCAGAGTTCAACCGCCCCCACCCCCTCTTTTAGGTTTTTGAAACAAGATTTCATCTCAAAGTTACAAGATTGGTAGAAAGAATTTCAAACTGAGGGGACTGCATGTCTCAAATTTCGTTAGAAAATATAGCTACTTAAAAGGAAAATGAAAAATGGGCTGCAGAGAGAAAAAATGAGACACTACCAGCAAAGAAGTATCATTTTAGAGAAAATACAGGACTGATGAGAAAGAGGAACAGCAGGGGACCATAGTAGAGGAAATGGAATGAGACATCTTTAAACAAGAGTTTGAAAATAAAATAGTCAAATAAGGAGTCTATTTTGAAGCAAAGAGCTAGATACAAGTGGATTAGAGAAGGGGATGGGATTACAAGTTTTTTTCATGCTATGGCTTTAGCCCAGAAAAGGAGAAACAGGATTTCCTAAATCAAAGTTAAAAATAGAACAAAATAAGGAAATAAGAGATATCTAAGGAGTTAAGCTTGTTGGACTTTTTATTAAAGAAGATGTGTATTCCAAGATTTCTATAACAATGGATTAACTGCTAGAAGCATGGAGCAACTTTCCTTCCATTAGTCCCCAAAAAGAAGGGTGCAACCCAGCCCTGAGAATTCAGACCCATTAGCTTCATTTCACGCTATTACAAACTCATCTGTAGGGTGCTGGCCACAAGGCCTATAGGAACAATCTTGGATGTTATAAGTGGCAATCTGATGCGGGACACAAATCAAGAAAATTGAAGAATTACTTTAGGCGCAAATATAAGAATTGAATGGACTGATTAGGGTTGATTTAGGGCATTTTATTTGATTAGGCTTGATTTGGGTTATATTTCATTAAAATATTGATGGAATATTTTATTTTATTCAGTATCCTATTAGGATACAAGTTCTCTATTAGGTTATGTAATAAGCCTATAAATAGGCTATGGGTTATGAATTAAGATACGTTTGATTGAATATTATTGAAACTTTCTCTCCCTCTGTTATTTTCTTCCCTTCGCTCTCTTTCTCCCTCTTTCTCCCTCTTTCTCTCTATCTATTCTCTTTTGCCCTAATTGTGGTCCGGCATCACAATCAACCGGCTTTCCTCAAACGAAGACAAATCTTAGACTCGGCTTTGATCCTTCATGAGTTCAAGCGCCAGCACAGAAAAGAAGTGTTCAAGGACCAGTAACTAAATTGGACTTGGAGAAAGTGTTTAATAAAGTCAATTGGGGATTCCTTGACACACAATTGTGCAAAAATGGGCTTCCAGACTAGGTGGGGAAGTGGATTAGAAGTTGTAATTCCACGTCACACTTCTCCATACTCATCAATGAACCCCAATGGGCTATTTCAAACAAGGGGAATAAGGCAAGGGGACCCCCTCTCCCCAATCCTTTTCAATACTATAAATAAAGCCCTAGTGCATTGATGTATAAAGCTCGAGTTAATGGACAGACTGAAGGCTTCAAGATTAGGAATCAAATTCAGATTCCAATACTACAATTTGTTGATGATACACTATTGTTTTGTGAAGGAATTGAAAAACAAAATCCTAAACATAAAAACTCTACTATGCCTATTCGAATACATGTCTAGGGAAAGCGCCAATTTGTCCAAATATGGGGTGTCGGGAATAAAATGCAATATGTACACTCAAGAGCAACTGGCTGAAATTCTTGGCTGCAGCGCTCTATCTATGCCTTCTACAAACATGGGTCTACCCCTCTTTCAAGGGAGTGTCACAACACACCTGTGGCAAATAGTGTTGGAAAAGTGTCCTAGAAGATTTGACAATTGGAAAGGTTTATTCTTATCACAGACTGGAAGAACCACATTAATCAAAGATACCTTGGCTGGTATTCCCACCTCTCTTTCATACACCTTATCATTCCCCTCCAGTATAGCTATGAAACTAGAGGCTATCCAAAGAAAAATTTCTTATGGTGTGGGGCTCAAGATCGGTTTAGATACCCCTTAGTGAGGTGGATTACAAGTTTTAACAACAGAAGGCCTGGGATAAAGGAGAATCAAGCAAATGAATGCCACACTTCTAGGCAAGTTGAAATGGAGAAATGCAAAAGAAGGTGGTTCTCTATGGAAAGTTGTTATTGAACCAAGAATGGTATACCTGATCGTGGCTGGTTACCTAAAGAGAATATACATGCTGCATCCACAATTTGGAAGGCCAATTTGAGGAGAAGATGGAGCCTTACATCAGAACCCATGCTAGAGGTGTTGGACAAACTAGTTTTTGGAAAGATGGTTGGCTGGGTGGTGAACCTTTACAACAGATTTTTCCAGGCCTTTTTCAGCTTGCTACGAACCATGATATCTCACTTGCAGCCTCTGGAGACCGTCACCATAACTCATGGAATCTGAACTTCAGAAGACATCTCAGAGACTGTCAGCTAGTAGAAGCAAGTTCTCTGCTTCTACTGTTAGACTCAGAATGTATGGCAAAAAAATGGGAAAGACAAGCTGATTTAAACTCTATGTTCTTTCGGCTGCTTCCTGGTATCCTCCTTTTATAAAAATCTAACCACCATTCAGCCAAGACGAGACACTCAACCTACTAGCTTATGCTGGCAGCTCCCAAACTCCAAGAAGGTTCAGCAATTTTGTTGGATAGCTGGACGTGCAAAAATATTGACCTGTGATCAATTGATAAAGAAGGGTCAGATTATAACTATGCTTTCCAAGGTCCTACTGCAGGTTTATTCAGGGATTTTTTTTCCTGTCTATTTCCAGCATGGGAATTTTGTTACGGAAGGAAGCAATGGCAGCAATGCCATGACCTATTTTGGGTGAATTAATGTCAGAGTTTTTTAGAACAGAAGGTCCTCAATTGGAGCTGTGACTGACCAGTGCTTCCAGAGTATTCTAATTTGGCGGCTAGCACGCACAAGCTACCCCCTCTTCCCAACTCTATCATCAGAAAATACTGGCGAAACATTATGTGGTTTAAAAGCCACAAACCCCCAATTAATGGTGGCTTGGGAACCCCCAATTAATGGTGGCTTGGGAACCCCACTTAATGGGTGCAAATCTCTTAACTTTGATGGTTCATCCCAGGGGCATCCTGGACCTGCTGGGGGAAGGTCATTAGAGACTATAATGGGAAAATCTTGCTAGAATATTCAGGAGCTGCTGGTTGTGCTACAGCTAGTAAAGCTGAATCAAGAGCTCCTCTCACGAGTATAAGACACTTTAAACGGCATTTAGGTCTCACGAGTATAAGACACTTTAAACGGCATTTAGGGGGACCACTACAAGTACAAGGAGATTCTGCATTGGTTATAAGCTGAGGAAGCCAAACCACTCCTCCACACTGGAGATTTAAGCACATATATGATGAAGTAGGGGACACCATTGTGATGGGTCAAACCCCAAGATTAGCCAAGTCTACTAGCAAAAGGGGTATCAAAAGCTGGCCTAAGTGTAAAATTGCCATTGGTGGTTCCTAGCACAACAAACTATTTGTGCCATGTAGATACGTTGTTGAGGAAAAGAAAAGGACGCCTAATTTCATTTCTCTCCCAAACATAAACTCCGGTTTCTTCAAATACGTTGTTGAAGTCCTTCTAACCTTTCATGGCTGAAGTAAACCAAAACCACTCACCATTTACATATTTTTTTCCAAATAAAAGAAAAAAAGACTAACAAAGTAGCTATTATGCAGAAGGCCTACAAATTCGGATATGCAGCATATCAGATCGCAGTTTACTTCGAGCCGAACATGGCCTAACAGATCAGTAAATCCCACGCTCTGGTTATGTATGTCCATCGTAAAACAGAAAACGTGTCTAAATTTCGAGATGAGAATTCACGTTCCCGGCAGAAACAGGCGATAAACAGCAGAAGTGTATGTAATTATAGCCAAACTTTCACGAGCAAGAAAAGGATGAGACAGTGTACCTGGGTTCTGGAGGAAGTAGGATTATTTGCATTTGAAGCCGCCTGTGAGTGGAAGGACCTCCTCGCTTGCGATCTATTACCATTACTGCTCCGCAATGGAGTTCTAGACCATCTATAAGCAGGACAATGGAGTTGTAGTAGCATAGCAACAGAAGTGGTTCGTTTATTTTGGGTTGTTACCACTCATGTACAGCTTCGAAGGCGTATTCATACCTAAGAGGTGCTCCTGAAGATAAGCGAGAGCAAAAAGGGTATCATGCATTCGGAATGTCGTGGACGAAATGCCACCAGAGCTAAAAACCAAGGACAAATAACGCGGGAAATTGGTTTTAGAAAAACGGCTTCTATTTCCATGATTGAGATTTGAGGGTAAAACCCAGTTACACTTACAACTTACACAGCCCGAGTCAAGGCTGCGACAGCCCTTTATCATGATTCAACCCGCCCCAAAAAAAAAAAAAAAAAAAAAACAAACAAAGAAACGAGTGGACTCGGCTGAGTCGCCTCCAATTTGCGAGTCCTTCAACCACAGTTATCCCTGATGTCGCTGGCATAGGAATTAGGAACCCCGTTCCTCGTAATGCTTTATAAAACCCAATTGGCCTGTCCAAGTCTGTAGGATCTGAAGTTGGTTTTTGGTTTAACCTGGTTCTATTAGAATGATAGAATATAATTGTGTGCTGCCTTTTGAGTTATTATATTATTAAACACTTTTTAAATTTAAATGTAAAAAGAAACCGACTTGTCGATCTAACAATTAGGTACATCTTTGATAATAGATATCAAAATGAAAAGATTATAAAGAGTAATAGAAAATAAATGAAAGTTAAATTTCATAATAAAGAGATCATAGAGAGTAAAATCATGTGGTTCTATGACTTGTTCCAGGCGGCCAAGATTGAGATTGTGTTAGATTTATTCAACATCGGAAAACAGACTAACATAAAAACAAATGATATGCAAGGAGAAATTCATTTTTGTTATATTTATATCTACTATCATGCACAATATCATAATATTATGCATTTTATAGTTCACTTTGGAATAAAGTTCAAGACTTTTTGCCATTGAGAACTAATTACTAAAGTAAAAGAAGTACTCAACAGAAGTATATGGTGAAGGACAATGAATTTTCTCCAATCTTGACACCAAGTGCCAAACGATGCAGAAAAAACCACTCTCCTATGTGGTGAGACATGTTCCGAAGAAAACTCAAAATCGAAGAAAAAACTACAACTCTCTGAAAAAAAAATCCAATATGTAAAAAATTGTTACAATCACACAATTCTCTCCCAATCCCCAATACTCTCACACTCTTACAAAACTCTCTTTCCTCAACTCACACCCAATTCTCATAAGAAAGGAAATTCCGGAGTCAAGTACTCAAAGTTTAAGGTATCTTTTACCGGGGATTGCATTGAAAACTAAAGCCCTGAGGATTTTATATAACTTAAAAACCCCAACTCTTTTGCTTCAGAATCCATGTGGGACTAATCATTTTTCTTTTATTTTGCCAAAACCTAACAATTTCCACCTTAGCGAGATAAAAGAAACTCCATAGTTGACGTAAATCATTGTCTACATCAACAATCATAATTCTCAAATTAGAACAATATCCCTACTCCATCATATGAGCAGACACACTTAGAATACACGCATTCTAAAATTTCCCTTTGGCAACATGTCGAAAACCCCTTGCTGAAATTTAATGGTGCAACTTCCACCGTTTGGCTTCCCTGGAAGTCCATCACCCATCGACGTAATCTTCTACCACACACTTTGCATCATGCTAAACTAATGCCTGTGTGCAAACTCGTGGATCCACTAACAAAAATACATCCTTTTCCATGACAACTCTCGATTATGGTAAAAGGCACCCTCATAAAATCCATATCTCATTGAGGGAGATTTGTTGAGTAACCTTGGGAGACCCTTGACTGAATTCAGGACTTTGTGCACGGATGGTAGCCAAATCCGTTTTAAGGCAGGTGTGGCGGCTCTAAATTGACAAGTTGCTCCCGGATTTGTTTGGATTGTCGTCTAATTATTCTATTAGCAATTTCAAAATTTGGGTGTATATTTAACTCTATTTAATTAAGATTGAAAGCATGCCGGTTATGTTTGGGCCGTTCAATGTGTGATGTATATGTTGGAATAATATTGTGGTCTATTTGAAAGAGTTGTTTCTTAATCGAACTGTTTATTATTCTGTCAGCGTCGTGGCATTATTTTATAAAAAATCCTAAATCAAGGATAAACTCTACGCAAGGTACCGACAACATAGCGCACGTTGACAGGTCTCCGTCGCGTGTTTGTCTTCAGTATTAAACAGAAGGCAGAAAGCAAGCGATTAGCGACTCTAGACTCTGGACTCGATATGCTGCTTCAGGCCTCTCGCAGACCGTAGAAATATTTTTAATTTCTCGCAGGTCCCTCGCGTATTTAAAAACCTCAACATTTCAGAACTCCCTTTCGATCCCACTGCACGTGGCAGTGCTGCAGTAGCCATTTCGGCAGCAAATCTCAACTTTGAAAGAAGAATACCAGAAGAAGAAGACAGATATAGAACACTGGGTTAACGGTTACAGGCCTTCGCACATTAATGAATGTCCCTTGTGAGAGAAAGAAGAGGTAGCACGACAGTGCAGCGAATAAATACCTGCCAACAAAACAATCTCACGCGAGATCTTTCGCCGCTCGCAAAAGCAAAAGGTTTCGATAACGAAGAATCATGGCTTTGTTAAAGTCGACGGCAGGTGGACACAGAGACGAGAATCACTTTCAATCGAATTAATTTATACCCGTAAAGACGAGCTTCACCAAAGATCGCCGATCGTCGACGACGGTTCCATTTACAAGTAAATATATACATACAAACGCCGCAAACCGTTTCAGGGAAGAATCCAAACCGCATCGCGTGAGGAAACCGGGAGACATTCGTTTTCTTTGCCAGACGGCGGTAACCGGCGGCTGCCGTCCGAAACTTTTTCCAAAAAGTGCTCGTTCGAACTGCGCCAGACGGTTGAAGTCATGTTGGACCTTGCGCGACGACGCGTATTCCATCATCCGCCATCGTCACTCCTTGCCTCGAAAAGAAAAATACCAAAATATGCCCTAGCTACGGCTAACGTATCTGCAGCTCCCATTTCCCGATGAAAAAGACTAATCTTTACCCGATCAAAAGAAGTAAAGTTACAGAGATACAGTATTAATCGAAAGAAACATGATCTCGGCTCTGCTTTTTCTGAAAAAAATATGAAAAAGTAGAGGGAGGTGGAGGACCGGAGACTGGAGAGAGGAGAACCGAAAAGGGGCGTCATCTCCGGAAGCGGAGGAGAGCCGAAAAGGGGCGTCATCTCCGGAAGCGGAGGAGAGCCGAAAAGGGGCGTCATCTCCGGAAGCGGACCGCGCGCTTAAGGGATGACGAGCACGAGCCGGAGGCAGCGGCGTCCGCCAATGCCGCCGCCGCCGCCGCCTCCGAGGTCTCGCGTTCGCCTGAGACTGCTTCTCCGCGTGTCGTGCATCGCTTGCGGAGTCCAATTCGGGTGGGCGCTGCAGCTCTCCCTTCTCACGCCCTACGTGCAGGAGCTGGGAATCCCGCACGCGCTCGCGAGCCTCGTCTGGCTCTGCGGCCCGCTCTCTGGCTTGCTGGTCCAGCCGCTGGTGGGTCACATGAGTGATCGGTGCGCCAGCCGGTTCGGGAGGCGCCGGCCGTTTATCGCCGCCGGAGCGGCGCTGATCGTGGTGGCCGTTTTGGTCATCGGCCACTCTGCTGATATAGGATACGTGTTTGGCGATCGCAGCCAGAGATCGAAGAACCGGCCACGTGCTATAGCTGTCTTTGTCATAGGGTTTTGGCTGCTCGATGTCGCCAATAATATGATTCAGGGGCCGTGCAGAGCTCTGCTGGGAGATCTCACGGGTAAGAATTATTTCCTTCTTCCTCTGAATGCTGAATTTACGTTTTAAATCTTGGTTTTCTTATTTTTGGATAATTCTTCGCTTTCGTTTGATAATTTCTAGTAGTTCATGTTCTGGTGGAACTAGAAGTGCTACTTTCATCCTTCATTTACTGAATGTGCGAAATCAAAT
Source organism: Aristolochia contorta (assembly GCA_022405105.1). Taxonomy (NCBI): domain Eukaryota; kingdom Viridiplantae; phylum Streptophyta; class Magnoliopsida; order Piperales; family Aristolochiaceae; genus Aristolochia; species Aristolochia contorta. The sequence continues at coordinate 8,150,911 of CM039670.1, forward strand.
CCATGCGAGACTGCTGCGCAGAGAAGTCGCTTCTGTGTTGGAAATTTATTATCCTTCTGTTGTTTCTCTACCTACCCGAAGCTGTAGAGACCTGGGTCGTTTTCTCTAAGATTCGGGCGGGGCCGATGTCGCATTTTGAGGGAGAGTGAAGTACATAAACTCTGGATATGACACAATTAGACGCCTCTCCTCTGTCGGGAAGGGAAATCAGAGCGGGTCTGCAATTTTGTCGGACTTTCCGTTTAAAAATATGTTTTAAGTTAAATTTATGGTGTACAGCACACTGTACATTACCAATAAATCAAAATTCACAAATGTATGCATTTATTTTGTTTTTATATTTAAATATTGAATATATGGTATTTTACTTATTACTACAACTATGAATTAAATCCATTGATAAAGTTTTAATTCAAACTTTAAATAATTAATTTATGATTAATGATTCAAAAATTTAACATAGTTATCAATATAAAAATATATTTTGTAGGATGCTTCTTTACATCATTTTTTTTCAAATAATGATCATTCAATATTGCTAATAAAATGGAGAAACCAAATTAACTTGAAATTGAAGATAAAAAGAGTTCATCCTAATGTAATGTTGGAAGGGCCTTCCCTCTTGCATTCATGTCTCCCTCTTGTTTGAGGTAGATGGGAAGAGGGCGGACCAAGGGGCGGGCCAAGGGGGCGGGCCAAGGGAGGGCCAAGGGAGGGAGGCCAAGGGAGGGGAGGCCAAGGGAGGGAGGCCGAGGAGGGAGGCCGAGGGAGGGAGGCCGAGGAGGGAGGCCGGGAGGGGAGGCCGAGGAGGAGGAGGCCGAGGAGGGGAGGCCGAGGAGGGGAGGCCGAGGAGGGAGGCCGAGGAGGGAGGGCCAAGGGAGGGAGGCTGGGAGGGAGGCTGAGGGGGCCGAGGAGGGGGGCGAGGAGAGGGGCTGAGGAGGGAGGGCCAAGGAGGGGAGGCTGAGGAGGGCCAAGGAGGGAGGCCGAGGGAGGCCAAGGAGGGAGGCTGAGGAGGGGGCCAAGGGAGGGCGGAGGGAGGGCCGGGCCGAGGCCGAGGGAGGGCCGGGCCGAGGCCGAGGGAGGGCCGGGCCAAGGCTAAGGGAGGACAGGCCAAGGCTAAGGGAGGACAGGCCAAGGCTAAGGGAGGGCCAAGGGAGGGCCAAGGGAGGGCCAAGGGAGGGCCAAGGGAGGGGCAAGGGAGGGCAAGGGAGGGCCAAGGCTAAGGTAGGGCCAAGGGAGGGCCAAGGCTAATGGAGGGACACGGGAGGGCCAAGGCTAAGGGAGGCCCACGGACGCACAGTAGCGTGCGCGTGCCAGAATGTGAAGGTACGTGGGGCTGTGAGATTACGCAATCAGACACGAAGGTAAATGGGGTTGCCGATGCGCGACACGCACATGACGACTCGCCAACACGCGCGCGCGCGCTTACGCACCAACCGACGACAATGAACCTGCGCGGGGCTGCAGGCGGCAGCCCGCGCGCGGCCATGCGCGCATGGTCTCATCCGACTAAGTCGGGAAGTGGGACCCGGACCCACATTGCTTTGGTGGATCCGAGTGGGACCTGCATTGTACTGTACCTAGGGTTGTTATATATGATTGGAAAACTGAGAGAACCAGGAATCCAATGGTACCAAAATTAGCCCCTACTCAGTACAAAGTTTCTGTGTTCTTCTTCGAGGAAGAAGACTTGTGCGCCAAGGAAGACCGGAAAAGCCAAGTCCCAAATCAAGAAGGAGATGGATATGATCTCTGAAGACTCCCAGATGCAGGGGACTCACAGTCAGAGTAGGAAACCGCCTCCAACAGATTAGGCAAGTCCATTTGGCCGACGCCCATGCAAATCAGGATAAGAAGCCGAGAATCCAGAATCGCCTACAAATTAGGGATTGAGAGGATCAAGGGGTCTTCTGGCCGATTTGCTTGATCAAAGGGGAGTCTTTCTCAGCTAGGAAACTTCCCAAGTTGATCAACACGTCTCCTAGTTCCGCTAGGAGTCGTTTTAGGGTTTTTGTATGTAGGTAAAATTATAAATAGGGGACGGGCTGACCATGTAAAGGGGGATTCACGCTCTAAGTCATTGTGAGACTTTGGAGGCTATTGCGGGAGTAGTTTCTCTTTTGTTTTTCATTGCTTGGGCAAGCAGAAGCTCTGCATGTATATTTCTTTGATTCCTATGAGGTAATACTACAGAATTTTTCCCTATCTCTCTTTGTACTTGCGTTTATTGCTTCGTTTCTCCTTTCTTTATCTTCTTTCTCTAGCTTTCTCTTTATAAGCCTAGTCTAAGGGTAAAATACCCACTTGGCTGCGGTGCTAATTGTGACATTTGCTGTCGGTAAACGATCTTCGGATGAAGGCTTATCTTGGTTCCTCCTCACTAGAGGCTTGAAGGAGTTGTAGCTGAGAGCTGCACGGTGTTAGGTTGGAGCAAGAATCCAATCCCGTGACACTAAGGGAGGGCTAAGGCTAAGGGAGGGCTCAGGCTAAGGGAGGGCAAAGGGAGGGCAAAGGGAGGGCCAAGGCCAATGGATGGCCAAGGGAGGGCCAAGGCCAATGGATGGCCAAGGGAGGGCCAAGGCCAATGGAGGGCCAAGGGAGGGCCAAGGCCAATGGAGGGCCAAGGGAGGGCCAAGGGAGGGCCAAGGGAGGGCCAAGGCCAAGGGAGGCCAAGGCCAAGGGAGGGCCAAGGCCAAGGCCAAGGGAGGCCAAGGCCAAGGCCAAGGGAGGCCAAGGCCAAGGGAGGCCAAGGCCAAGGGAGGAGCCAAGGCCAAGGGAGGGCCAAGGCCAAGGGAGGGCCAAGGCCAAGGCCAAGGAGGGGGAGGGCCAAGGGAGGGCAAGGAGGCCAAGGGAGGAGGCCAAGGGGGGCCAAGGGAGGGCCAAGGCCAAGGGAGGGCCAAGGGAGGGCCAAGGGAGGGCCAAGGGAGGCCAAGGCCAAGGCCAAGGGAGGGCCAAGGCCAAGGGAGGGCCAAGGCCAAGGGAGGGCCAAGGCCAAGGGAGGGCCAAGGCCAAGGGAGGGCCAAGGCCAAGGGAGGGCCAAGGCCAAGGGAGGGCCAAGGCCAAGGGAGGCCAGGGAAACCAAGGGGTACCCATTAAGCATGTTAGTGGATACCCTTTAAATAAATAGCAGTGGCCAAGGCCAAGGCCTGGATTACTCCTACTCCATTTAAAATGAGGCCTCTAAGGAGGAGAAGGGGGTAGTTGCTGCCAAAGGAGGCTCGGGAGGGTCGGGGGGCGGGCTCGGGAGGGTCTTTTGGGAGGGGTGGGGGAGGGCGTCTGCTGGAGGTGGTGGCGTCGGGAGGGCTCGGGAGGGTCGGGGTGGCATTTGGAGGGCTCGGGAGGGCCTCGGGAGGTCGGGGAGGTGGTGGTGGGGAGGGGGCGGGGGGTTGAGGTTCGGGAGTTGCTCGGGAGGGGAGAGTTGGGGGAGGTGGGAAGGCTGGGCAGGATTTGGGGAGGTCTGGGGAGGTCGGGGATGGTTCGGGGAGGGCTCGGGAGGGTCTGGTGAGGATAGAGGGAGCATCAAAAGGGAGGTGAAGGGGGGTTGGGGAGGGTTAGGGAGGTCTCGGGAGGTGGGAAAGATTCGGGGAGAGTTGGGGATGTTGGGAGGGCTGGGGAGGGTCGGGAGGGTCGGGGAGGGTCGGGATGGTCGGGAGGGTCGGGAGGGTCGGGAGGGTCGGGAGGGTTTGGGGAAGGTCGGGGAGGGTCGGGGAGGGTCGGGAGGGCTCGGGAGGGCTCGGGGGAGGGGGGATCGGGAGGGTCGGGGAGGGCTCGGGGAGGGTCGGGGGGGCTCGGGAGGGGGGGGGGATCAGGGACGGTGGGGGGGTCTTGTGAGAGATGGAAATATAAAACAATATTACTTAAGCATTAGAAGCGTAAGTGAAATTCTACTTCCCTGGGCATTATTCTGTTTTTATTGTTTATAAATAAATAAGGTAATTCACTTTCTCTAGGCGCTTTTTTAGTTGACACTAAATATTTAGGTTATTTTACTTAACTGAAATTAACTTAAGTAAACGAAAGAGCAACAAAATAATTCTTCAGAATTAGGTAAGTTTTGAAAATTGAATTTGAATGACAAGGATAAACTTGTTATTAGCAATGAATTCTTATGCTTTTTCGATATTCTTTTCAAGATTGGACGAGATGATTGAATTTTTCCTTGTGATTAAAAGTATTGTCTGGAATAATGGAAATTTCCATACCTGGTTCTTCTTAAACAACTCTTGATTATTTGTTAGATGCCTTCTCAAAAATTGATTGAGATTGAATAATGTTTTTGTTAGATTTAGTGAAGGGAGATAGGAGATGAGAGAAAGGTAAAGAGATAGGTAGAAGGGGAAGAGAGAAGGAGAGAAAGAGGTTGTAATGTCTTAATGACTTACAACCCTAAACTATGTATTAATTGAATCCGAAAATACAAAATTACAATAATGCCATTCATGGCTTGAGGACAAATAAGCTACGTAAACACAATAAACAAATAATAACTAATTAGAGTTTAGTAAAATTACTAAACTACCCCTAACTCATAACACTCCCCCTCAAGCTGGAGCGTAAATATCATGAAGACTTAGCTTGGAGAGAAGATAGTCAAAGTTTTTTCGCCCAAGACTTTTAGTGAGTAGATCAACCAATTGCTCTTTAGAACTAACATACGGAGTAACAACCTTGCCTTTCAAAATTGCATCACGAATAAAGTGACAATCAACCTCTATATGCTTTGTCCTCTCATGAAACACCGGATTGTTCGCTATAAATATAGCAGCCTGATTATCACACTTCAACACCATGGGTTTGTCATCCCTTAACCCCAAATCAGAAAGCACAGACTGTACCTAGAGAAGTTCACTCACAGTATGTGCCATAGACTTGTATTCAGCTTCAACAATGGAACGGGCAACAACATTTTGTTTCTTACTTTTCCATCCAATCAAATTTCCTCCCACAAAAATACAATATCCAGTAGTAGACTTCCTATTAGACATGGAGCCAACATAGTCTGCATCAGAATACCCAACAATATCAAGATGACCAAAAGAATTGAACCGAAGTCCCTTACCAGGTGCACCTTTCAAATACTTTAAAATCCGGTGGGCAGTATCGAGATGAACCTTACATGGCTTGTCCATAAATTGACTAACCACCCCTACAACAAATAAAATGTCAGGACGAGTGACTGTAGCATAAATAAGTTGTCCTACCAACCTCCTGAACTGTGTCACATCTACTAACGGGGGACTATCTACATTATGTAAGTCCAAGGCTGAATCAACTAGTCTAGTAGCATGCTTGGCTCCTAATAATCCTCACTCATGAATAATATCCATCACATATTTCCTCTGGGACAGGACCATTGATTTCCCCCCATTACTGCGGGCAACCTCAATGCCCAAGAAGTAGCGTAAGACACCAATGTCCTTCACCTGAAAATGATGATTCAAATACAATTTAACCTCAGTCATACCTACCAAATCATCACCTGTTAGTACAATATCATCAACATATACTGCCAGGACAATCAAACCCAAGAACACCGCAAAATAAAAAGAGTATGGTCACAATGACTTCTCTTAAACACAAAATTACCAACCACCTTACTGAATTTATCAAACCAGGCTCGAGGACTCTGATTTAACCCATAAATAGACTTATGGAGATGACAGACCTTAGACTCCTCCCCCTGTTGAACATAACCAGACTGTTGTTGCATATAAACTTCCTCTTGTAGATCACCATAAAGAAAGGCGTTTTTAATGTCAAGCTGAAACAATGGCCAGGATTTATTGGTAGCAACCGAAATTAAAATACGTGCGATCGAGTCCGGCAACCGGGAGAAGGTATCAAAGAAGTCCACCCCAAATGTTTGAGTGTACCCTTTAGCAACCAGTCGAGCCTTGTATCTGTCTAGTGTCCCATCCGACTTATATTTTAATGTGTACACCCATCTACAACCAACCTAGCAACCAGTCGAGCCTTGTATCTGTCTAGTGTCCCATCCGACTTATATTTTAATGTGTACACCCATCTACAACCAACCACCGAAGCACCCAAAGGTGGATCAACCAAGGTCCATGTTCCCCTCTCTTGAAGAGCCTGCATTTCCTCATCCATAGGTAACGTCCACTCAGGTTTAGCAAGAGCATCAGATATACGAGATGGAATGGAAACCAGAGATAAAGACAATGCAAACTTATCGTAAGAAGGAGAAAGAGAAGACAATGAAACAAAATGAGAAATAGGGTGTTGAGTACAAGAACGTTTACCCTCCTAAGAGCAATAGGAAGATGATTGTCATCAAGTGGAAGACCTGCAGAATCGGAGGAAGAGGATTTGATCGGAGGATGCTGGTCTTTAGTAGGTTGCTTCTGGCGCCTGGAGTATACCTGTAAGGGAGGATCACATGGGGACATTGGTGGACTCGACACCGGAGGTGAAACACGCAGATCATTGCTAATAGGACAAGGCAATGGAAGTGAAGAACAAGACTCAAGAGATGGAACAGGACGAGCAGAAGATGAAGAATCAAAAAAAGATAAGTCTTCAAAGAAGGTGATATCGACAGAAATATACAACTTACGACCAACCGGATCATAGCACCGGTACCCTTTCTGAAAACGAGAGTACCCAAGAAACACACTTAACTGCCTGGGGATTGAGTTTGTCCTGGAGATGACCTCGATTATGCACAAAACACATACAACCAAACACACGAGGTGTAAGAGGAAACAAGGTGACTTGATTGTTCAACACTGTAATAGGTATTTTCCCCGAAGATAGAAGAAGGCATACGATTAATAAAAAAACAAGCAGTAAGAACAACATCACGCCAAAGCTGTTTAGGAACACTGTGATGAAGGAGCACTGTTCTAGCAATCTCTAATAGATGACGGTTTTTTCTTTCAGCTACACTGTTCTGCTGTGGAGTGTAAACACAAGAAGTCTGATGAATAATTCCCAACCGAGCATATATATCAGAAAAACTTTTATTGACAAATTCCAAACCATTATCAGTGCGAAAGACTCGAATTGAAGTATTACATTGAGTCTTTATTTCCTAAATAAAAGTCTGAAATACACCCAAGTGACCCTGCTGAAATCATCAATAAAACTAAGAAAAAACCTATGACCAGAACTACTGGGAATCCGATATGGCCCCCAAACAGAATGAACTAAATCAATTAGGGTTCAGATGGCTGCACCTATCGTCAACTTGCCAAATCAGGAAATGATGACCTACGACAAGATGCTGTCGTCCAGGTTCAGGTTCATCATTCTTCTGTATTCACGAAATCTCTGATCAATCGCTGCTTTAATCGCGGCTTTGATGTTTTCCTCAATTTCATCAGCATAGTTTCGCTTTCTAGAAAAATACCAAAGAAAGGATGGCGACTGCGACTGTCACGAGAGAGGTGCGACAAGCTCCTGGAAACAGAGATCAGTCTCGGTTGCCTTCGGAAGGGCGAATTCGATGCCTCAAGCGGAGATTGGCGAGTCGTGGAAAGAAGATCGAAGAGGAACGAGATTGTTCGTGGCAGAAATAGGACCATTGGAGAATGTAAGTTTGGGGATTCTTCCCTTTCTGTGGAGCACGAAATAGGTAGAAGATGTTGTCGTCTTCTGTTGAGGATAGGAGAAAAGTTGTCCTTCATTCGCATTCCCATCGAAGTTGGGGATTTGTTCTTGTCTCAGGTGAGGGAAGTGATGGATTCTCACCGAACTACATCGAAGGAACTGTGGTGGGAAGACGCACAGTTCACTTTTTCGATCTTCAAAAGACAACTGGGAATGCAAACTGGTGCATTTCAGGGGACGGAAGATCTTGGCTCGAATTTACCTTCCGGAAATTGGGGCAAATGGGACATCGCCATGGCAATGTCTCTTGGAGTCGCTGGAGAAGGTTTTTCTTCGATCGAATTGCCTTGGGATGCTGACTCGGAAAACTTGGAGTGAAGATTTGGGCAAAAATGGGAGCGAAAATTCCCCTCTGGCAGCAAGCGAAGATGAAACCAATTTTCGGCGACTGTTGATAGAAAAATGGCAGTAGAATAAATCCACTCTTCAATACAGTGTAATAGCACGACTCGATTGGGAAGTACCGAAAAACGAAGAGCTCTCAACATGGATTCAAACTCGTTGGGGCCTTTCCTATGTGCCAAAAGCGGCATTTCTAGGTGGAGGTGAATGGCTCGTGACTGTTCGGGATGATGAGGCTCGTCGTCATTTGCTATCCTGGAGTCACAGTGACTCTATTCCTTGCTGGGAGACACGGACGTGGGAGCCGACTGCATCAACTGGTCCACTTGCTGTGTGGATCCAAATATGGGGAATACCACCCGAACTTTGGGAGAAAGAGGTAGTAGAATTGTTGCCTAAGAAGTTCGGCTCCTTACTGGAAGTAGAGGACTCAATGACGGGGAAAATTATGTCGTACGCGAGAGCCAGGGTTCGCCCTCACAAATGGCCCATAGAAGATCAATGGACGGAGCTGGAAATTGAAGGACAAGTCTTCGCGATCCTTCTGAAGCCAGAAGACTTCAATCCTCCCTTCCGTATCGTGTCCTGCAGACGGGAGGAGGAAGACGATAAACAGTGCCACGAGTCAGTACCTCGAACCAACTCGATAATGGAACGACTGGACTCGGCGCAACACGGCTGAGTCCACTCAGCGCGACATGACCGAGTCAACTCGGCACAACTCGGCCGAGTCAACTCGAAGCAACTCGGCCGAGTTGACTCGGTCTCACTCGGTCCGTGGGGAAGTTTGACATTAACTGATGAGCTGCTGCAAGAGCCTAACATTCCCACCACTGGTGCATTAATTGAGGTACAAAGACATGCAAATATGGTTGAACAAACTGCTGATCCAGCAATGGAAATAGCTGCTGCTGCAACAGATGGAGTAAATGAGATACCTCCCACTTTAAATGAGATACCTCCCACTTTAAATTCGAAATCAGTGGCTTTGCAATACCCCCATCTATCTCCTCTGCCTGCTCAAACCATTTCCCAAATTTCAGACATCAATTTACCTCCACATCATGTCCAACCAGACATTTCTGTCCAACAACACACCCCAGCAATTAGTGTCCAAGACAATTTTACATTTCACCCACATAATCAGACCCTTTACACCCATGCTCCCATTCCTATTACCAATTTAAACAGTCCTCCCACCGTCTATTCAAGAAGGGAAACCCCCCGTTCACAACCATGCGAGCCACTGATTACTAATTCTCCTAATTCTGTCAATGGTAATTGTACTTATGACCGGGATGTGGTGTTGGCAAAATCGATTGAGGTCCAACAAGATGGAAAGGAACCAGCAGTCTCTTGGGTCGAATTTCTGCAAAAAACAAAGAACAATATCTCTGATAGTGATTATATAGCAGCACTTAAAATGACTGCTAGATTCGATGAAATAGCGATGGAACAAAGAAATGTTGCAGTGTCGGAGACTGGTCCTCAATTGATCAACCGAGCTGAGGAAGGAAAAGAAGTTTGTGAGGGAAGAAGGGTTACTAGAGGAAGGGGGAAGGGAGTTACAACACAAAATAGGGGCAAGAAATGATCATTCTGTCATGGAATGTTAGAGGAGTACGAAGTATGAATAAGAGGATTGTAATAAGGAATACTATATCGAGGAGTAAGGCCCATCTTGTTATCTTCCAAGAAACCAAGATGGGGGATATGCGAGAATCTATTGTTAGGGAGCTTGTCCACTTCGAGCAACCTAAATGGCATTCTCTTAATGCCTCAGGTACGGCTGGAGGAATTTTGGTTGTTTGGGACCCTTGTCATGTTGTTGTACAAAATGTTATTGTTGGAATTTATTTCATCTCCATGGAAATTTCGGATCTCGCCAAGGGTATAAGCTGGTATATTGGTGGTGTTTATGGACCGAGCACGTACAGTGCAAGATCACTAGTTTGGGATGAATTGCTGAATCTCACTTCACAGTGGAATAAGCCGTGGCTTCTGGGAGGAGACTTTAATGCTATAAAGGCAAGAAATGAGATTCTTCCTCTTGCTAGATCTATCACTACTACAATGAGGAAATTTGGAGATTTTTTGCAAGATTCTGGGGCTGTCGATTTACCTACATCTGGAAAAGCATATGCTTGGAGTAATAACAGAAGCAGGCCAACCTTATCTCGGCTTGATAGATTCCTATGTTCCAATGATTGGCTTGATGTTTACCCGGATACAGGATGCCGGTGTTGGGCAAGACCGTATCTGATCATTGGCCTATTTTACTTGACACAAAGGCCGAAAGTTGGGGGGGAATCCCCTTCAGATTTGAAAATCATTGGATTACGGATAAACTTTTTCTTTCACATGTGGGTGGCTGGTGGGATAGCTTTATTAATGATGGTCCAATTGGTGGCAGGTTATTTCGAAAACTTAAGTTACTAAAACAGCAACTTCAAACATGGTCAAATATTAACAAGGCAAATCTAGTGGCAAGAAAAGAGGAGCTAAGGAGACAGATTGAGAACATTGATCGCTTGGAGGAGGAGAGATCATTAATTGATGACGAGATGGTTGTAAGACTTTCGGCAACAGTGGAGTTTAATAATATTGTGAAAAAGGATGCTATCAAATGGAAACAACGGGCTCGATATAAGTGGCTACTGGAAGGGGACGGTAACACAAAATTCTTCCACTCAATTGCATGCCATAGAAGAAGAGTTAACAAAATTTGTTCACTAAATATCAATGGTAATATCTCAGCAGACAAGGAGGCCATTATTAATGCCATTGTTGGCCATTTTACACACATATACACGGAGGAATTTCCTTCTCGGCCACGCCTTTATGGCTTGCCTAATCGTCTCTCCCCAAGCCAAAAAACTGAACTTGAGAGATCCTTCACACATGAGGAGATTGTTGCTGCTGGCCAAATGCCCAATGATAAGGCACCGGGACCGGATGGGTTCAATGGAGAGTTTTTCAGAACTTGCTGGCCTATTATTTGGGATGATATGCCATTGTTGGCCATTTTACACACATATACACGGAGGAATTTCCTTCTCGGCTACGCCTTTATGGCTTGCCTAATCGTCTCTCCCCAAGCCAAAAAACTGAACTTGAGAGACCCTTCACACATGAGGAGATTGTTGCTGCTGGCCAAATGCCCAATGATAAGGCACCGGGACCGGATGGGTTCAATGGAGAGTTTTTCAGAACTTGCTGGCCTATTATTTGGGATGATATTTTGGAACTCTTCCAACACTTTTATCATAATGGCTTGACTAGTACCGCTCTGGGGGCAACCTTCATCGCTTTAATTCCAAAAAGACTATGTATTGAGGGTATTGGTGATTTCCGGCCAATCAGTCTTGCTAGTAGCATGTACAAGGTTATTATTAGACTTCTTGCTACTAGATTGCAAAAAATATTGGGTAATATTATCAGTCCACTACCGCTGAAGCAATGAGTTTGTTTCAAGGAATCAAGTCTTTCCGAAATTCACACTTTCTTGGGCCCCTACATGTGGAGGGAGATTCAATGGTCATCATTCAATGGTGCAAGAAGAGCATTAAACCACCATGGAGGCTTGCTGCTATAGTCAATGAAATTCTATATCTTGCTGATATGGTCATGAGTTGGACTCATATCCTTCGAAGTGCAAATTGTAATGCAGATGAATTTGCTAAAAAGGGGGTTCATGAGGATAACTTTGATCTATGGACCCTCTAGATTATCCTACTTTTGACTACTGAATGGTAGTTATGTAATTCTTGTATGTTTCACTAAGATGGAATAAAATCACAACTTTCAAAAAAAAAAATTAAACGACTACTTTGACTAGTACTAGGCAAATAAACAGATCTCTGATGTTTGCCTAACTGACACCAAGTACATTGCAATTTTGTGGTTCTTGGAAAGGAAGGAAAAAATTGGCACAGTTTCTCCAGTAAAGGGTGTCCAAGCCGAAAATGAAGTTGATATGGAGACTCTATGCTATGCATTGCAGTATCATTGGGAGGGGTCTCCATCATGTATAGACCTGCACTCTCACGGCCCGAACCAATCTCCCTCTTCGTCTGCAAGTCCTGAAACACACAACGAGATGGGGAAAAAGTTATGGAACAAGATAAATCTTTAGTTAACTGACTCACAGAAAGAAGATTGATGAGAAACTTTGGGGCAAATAAAACAGACTGCAATGTGAGAGTAGAGGTGATAGATATTGTTCCTTCACCAAGAACACAAGTGGTAGAACCATCAGCAAGAGTAACAAACCTCAGAGTCGTAAGTGGACGAAAAGAAGAAAATAGTGAAGAGTTACTTGACATGTGACTGGATGCCCCAGAATCAATAATCCACCGGGGAGAAGATACCTGAAGTGAAAAAAATACCTGGATTAGTAGTAGAGGTCATGGCTGAGGAAGGAGATGGTGCAATAGGAGAGAGAGAAGAGGAGCCTGATTTGCCAAGGCCAGGTTGATTGGCGATTTTGGATATAAAATCTTGCATTGCTGCCACAGGATCTTGAACATCAATCACTGAATCAGTTCGGCCAGTAGTGTTGGCCCAAACTGGTTTGCCTAACTTGTCCCAGCACCTTTCAAAGTCATGATTATTTCTGCCACAGTGCATACATTTTCCGTCTCCTTTTTTGCCATTACCTTTACCCTTACCTTTGTCATTGCTGCCTTTACTTTTGGAGAAGTAATTATGGCTATTAAAATTGGCTGCACTCTTAAGTGCAGAATTATTCTCAAGGAACTCCTTGACGATGAGAGACAAGTAGACTCAGCATTAAGAACTTTATTATACACATCCTCTAGAGTAATATTATCTTCCCCAACAGCCAAAATTTGAGCTCGAACACTATTAAACTCGGAACCCAGACCATCTAGATATCGAGCAACATTTACTTGATTTCTCTGTCGCCTTGTAACACTAACATCTGAATCTAGGGGATGCAAATTCTGTATGTCCTACAGAAGCCCTCTCATCTGAATGAAATATTGAGTTACTGATTTTTCACCTCTATACAGAGTAAAGAACTGTTTATACAAATTATAAATACGATCAAAATTCTTTCATCTGCTAGTTATTTGGTTTTTGAGTTCCAAGATAGTCAACTGCACCATCGTTTGCATCATTTATTTTTGGTTTGATGTAACAAGTGCAGAATCTTCAAGGAGTTTTCTTCTTCCTATGATTCATTGTATTCTATAAGTGTGGTGGAAGACTTCCTAGTCGGAACTGTCTTTGTCTAGGTAGTTATTTTGATGTTTTGAGTTTCAGAAGGTGGGAGATAAAAAAATGTAAAAAAGAGTTTCGAAGTAGGTGTGTCACATACCTTGATTTAATGATAAAAGAGCCTATAAGAAGCTGGACTTTGTTTCCCAAGCTACCTCCTTTCTAGGGGGTCCTTGACTTATATTAATTTATCTTCTAAATGTGAGATCCACATTAAACTGCTATAACACCTATGTTATATTAAAAAGGAACCCCTTGCACTGCATTTTAGGAACCCAGAATGGTTGTTTCTGATGATCATAGAAAGAGAAATCCTCAATGTTGTTTGAAGAACCCTTGAAATCAGTTTATTATGACTTGAAATTAGGATCTTTTCTTGAGTCATATTCCTAAATTATGTCAGGGAATACACACTTCCAGTTTAATTTTTAAACTGCTGCCCAAGTTCTATTTTTGCTTTTTCAAGCTTTTGTTGTGGTTGAATGTGTCACTTGCAGATCTGTCAACTTATATATTTTGGTACCATGTTTTGAGCTTATTCATGGACCCCTTCTCAAGAAGCCATCCTTCTTAAAATCTGAAAGGGGTGGCTCCCAAGCATCAGACTTGTGTCAAGCAGGATTGAGGAGTGGTCTGAAGTTGTGCTGATGAGGTTCCTGTCCGTCATATTGCCACAGAGATCAAGCCATCTATCACTCATGGAAGCGTCCACAGCTGCAGACTATCGAGAATTTAACTTGCATTTTCTGCCTTAGAGGATTGGAAAATTGGGGCCATATACTTTTGTAGCAACCCAATGATTGCCCTCTTTGACCAATGAAGAGTGGAGGGCTAGAGAGAATTGACCATATATAGATTCAATCACCCGATCTTTTTGTTATCCCAAAGTGACACCATTCTCCCATAAGTGCCAGTGGCTCATTGCCACCATTCAGAAGTTGCCGGAGGGCCAAGAAGTTGGTTATCACACTCAGCTTTGTCTCTTGCAAGAATGAGAGCTTTCTTTGTATTTCTTTAGCTTTTCTCTGATGATGGTTTTTTTGTTGTATATCCCAGTCCTTTGGCGTTCCTAGACACGATATTCGTGGAGCACCATCTACTATCTTGTCATAAACTTTTTGATCATTTTTAGAGGCTAGGTTATCGCTTTTATTCATTTTTGAAAAATTCTCCAAACTCCAACATAGAGGATTCTAGGAAGGCGCCTACCCTCTTCTATAAGTTGGATTGAGCTGGCTGACTTGTGATTTAGCCTTGATGACGTTTTGTCTGCCTTTAGCTAAGTCCTCCATCATGATTGGAACCTCGGGCTCTACCTCGACCTTGATTGGAGTTCGAGCTTGAGCTTGAGAGAATTATACGAGCTTGAGTGCGAGCTCGAGAAAATTATACGAGCTCGAATTCAAGTTGCTCGTCTAGTTTCCTTGTGTTCATGGCAATAAAAGAAGGTTAAATGAAATTGATTTTACTAAAAGGTGTAGCGAGTTCTCGCCCAGTGAAGGTGGTGTCCGGTGCTTCTATGCAGAGTTTGATGGAGTGCGAACAGTGGAAGATACAAGAAGATCCGATGGAGTACCAAGGATGATGAGATGTGGAATAAATTCTGCAAGGTCTATAATCAAAAGAGGAGTAACATTTCTGTGTCTTTTGTGCGTAATGGGCACTGCAATGCTTCTGACTGGCGACGAGAAAATCTTTTCATGGTTAAGAAGAGAAGGTCAAGAAGAGAAAAAAGGAGAGATGGGATGGAGGGAGGGAAGGAGGTAAAACCTAGAAGAGGAACAAAAACCAAGAAAAATAGTTGAGAAATTAAAGAAGCTAAGAAAATAATGGAAGACAACTGTAAGTCTGTAATCTTTAGAGTAAAAAAGGAAAAAAAATGTATTGTATGTTATACATAAGTTGTTTAGATATCAATTTTATTAGAATTCTAAGTCTCTAATGAACATGGTTATCGAGCTTCGAGCCAAACTCTATCCAACTTGAGTTTGAGTTGACAAGATATCAGTCTTTTGGTAATTCAAATTCAACTTTGAGTTCATTTAAAACAAGTCAGCCGAGCTAAGTACGAGTTGAGTCCAAGCTACTCACAAATGGGCTCTGCTTGAGCCCACCCGTACCGACCAATCCTGCCAATGTCTGAAATACTTCCTCTCACCATATGTGGCCGATATCTAAGAAAAACCCTGCTAGATAGCTTGTTCAATGCCACTAGCGCAGGGATTTCATTCATCTAAATCTTTAAAGCCATCACCAGGTAGCTTGTGTCACAAGGCTAGAACTCTCTTCACCAGTGCCAGGATGCCATTGTTTTGGTGTTGCGTAATTTCAGTTTCAATGGCGCCTTGGCACCCAACAAATGCCACGATGCCCCCACATAACCCCAAGCCTTGGGCAGTCTTCAAGGACCATGGTACCCATTTCTACCAATTCCCTACTTAGGGGGGTTATGTTCTCCGTTTTAGATCCGTTTTGCTTCAAAGTTCTTCCATTGTCCTTTTTTATGCTTTTAACTTTGCTCCCGACATAAAACATGCAAAACATAAATAGAATGACCCCTAAAATAGGCAATTAGGGTATGTCTATATCTGCATAATTTGAACTATCATTTTGCATCCAGCTAGTGCCATCTTTTCCCAATGTATAGGCTTCTGGGGATGTGAACACTACCAGCTGCCATTGGATCTCTCGAATCCCTCTCTTTGTATTGTCCTACTTGATACTCATTGCTTTCGTGTTGTTTCTAGCAGACTATGTTTGCACCAATTCTTTTTGGATTGCTGTACACATTCTCTCCATCGTCGCTCAATGGGATATGAGTAAAAGACTTGCAACTCGCACTCTTAAGTGCAACCCTGATGGTTAGTGTGTTTTGGCCTGCAATGACATCAAGATAGAAGTGCCTCTTGCCATCCATGAAGAAGTGCGATGCTTTACACTCCTTTGGGTTGGTGAGAGGTGGTTGTTGCTGATGCTTTACCCTATTTGCATGCCTTGGTTCCCCTCCCTCATTTCTTATTCCTCTTACAAGCCCTCTTACGAGCAAAAGTAAACAAAAACTTTGATATTTGTTGTTGTTTACCCAGTTGCATTTCAAAAAGTTCTCTGACATGAATGCAAAAATCAAGTAACCTTAAGAAAGTTAAACATATGGCTAACCAACCTGAATTGCCACCCTGATCCGTGCTCTCCCACATGGATGAATGCATCAATGTGGCTGCAAAGCCTCAGTAGAAATTACCTTTGATAATTAGAGGAAGGGAAGAGCTGTTAACTAGGAGTCGGGATTTCCATGGACTCTCTTTAACTAGCTAATCTGAATGAGTATAACTGGTCTTGGGATATCATTCCTTGTATCTTCTATGTGCTATTGAGGTCACTAATATAATGTAGCACGAGTCTGAATCTCTATGTGAGATTAAGTCCTTGGTCATTTAGCCAATTACATTGGCTGAGTGTCACCTTCTACTATAAAAGAGTCAAATATCTTTTTGAGTAATGATTTTTTTTTAGATTAGCAAATTCTTTATTGATTGAAAAACTCAGCCATTACATGTAGTGTTACATAGATGACATAAGTTACAAAGCTTTAAATGCAAAGGGTATGTGAGGTTACAGTAAAGGCAAAGTATTTCCTGAGGTGATTCAATTTTTGCTGCCACCTCCTGCGAATGCATCTGCCACTAAGTTGACAGATCTTGGTACCTTGGACCACTCTATTTGCCAACCACTTGTGAAGTCTGAGAGCTTAACAAATACACTATAAGTGCCATGGAGGGGTGGTTACTCCTGTTGCCCATCTAACTGCTAATTTTGAATCCACCTCAATTAGCAATAGCCTAGTTGTGCACCTGTTATGGAATCTTATCCCTTCTATCCCTTGGCTCCTCATTAGAAGTACAATATCCAATTAGTTTGCAGAAAGCTATACTCATCTTTAATAACCTCTTCAAGGAAGATCCATTGCTTTATTATGGTTCTATGAGGTCACTGATCTAGAGGGGTATTTTAGTCTTCATACTATGATTTCCCTCATCTTTAACAAAGAGAGTTAGAGATCCTCGATGGCTCTCAAACCAGACAGAGGCTTTTACAGTACTTCAACCTTCTCCGGACTTTCAACTCAATCTCTTTCCTCTTTTCCACTTTTTTTTTTTTTTTTTTTTTTTTTTTGAAAGTTGCGATTTATTTATTGTAGCCCAATTGAGCTAAAGAGTACAACAAAATAGGAAAAACAAGTACATCTAATTAAGGGGTCCACACATTAGCATGTTGCTCATGGGCCCCTTTTTTTGCCAAGTCATCAGCCCTACCATTTGCATTTCTCAGTACATGGTTCCAACTAGTTACAATAGAAGATAATTTTCTAATTTCATCAATGATGTAGCGTAGCCTCGAAGGAGGTTTTAGATTATTACTACACCATTGGATTAATACTTGTGAGTCGCCTTCAACACATAGTGGTTTAATAAAATGGAAATTGAGGAAGCACTTGAGGCCTTGGAGTAAACTTCTTGCTTCAACAATTGTGGAATCCACAATACCAATCGGACATGAGTAAGTGAGCAAGATGTCACCAGAGGAATTTCTGATTAATCCTCCAACACCAGCCAACCCCGGGTTTCCAAATGATGATCCATCAAAGTTCAACTTGTAAGCATGCATCGGTGGAGGTGTCCAAGCAATGATTGTGGGTGACTTCCCAAGAGTTCCAAATAGCACCACATTCAATGTTTCTAAAGCTTTTCTGCCTTTTAAGCCAATATATAATTTGGTGAGAGATACGGTGACATAGATCAGTCCAAGGAATAGCTTTATTTTGGAAGACGAGCCAGCATGTGTTGTGCCCTAAAATGTGCAATCATGCACTCCCACAGTTTTCTCTTGATAATAGATATCGTGTAAAAGGAATCCTCCCACTTCAACTTCCGAGAGGTATAAACATTAGAATCCATAACTTCCTTTAGAAGATTTAGAAAGATTTCCACAATCTCTAGAGGGATCCTGATGAAAGCCCTCTTCTCCTTGGTCACAATTTTCATGCATAGACATTTCCGCGCAGCTTCTTCGTCAATGTAAAAAGTTGAACTGCCGAAATCACATTCTCCCAATCTTTTCGGTCTTCTCTCTCCTTGTCGCCGCCTCCGTTGCTCCAGCACTCGAACTTCTACAGTCTCGGCTGGGGCTACGCGTCGCGGGGGGGTTGCGGTCGTCGTTGCAGGTCAGCCGTAACTCCGGCGAGGGGGTATTCCAAGGTAAGTCTCCTCCCTCACAACTCCATGGCCTCTCGCCATAGACCTTCGTTCTTGCCTCTCAACATCTGAAAAGGGTGTGCCTTCACTTCCCTCAAGCACATAATGTCACTCTAGTATATCATTTGGGGACAGACGCGCCAACATTTGAAACAGGCTCCTTAAAGACTGCTCTATATTCCTTTTGAAGGCACGTGACGCAAGCCCTCTCTGCCATTCAGAAGCACACTCACAGCAATACTCTATTCTTTAGAATACCACCAATCTTTTATTCTTCAGGAAATGCTTCCAATGAGTATCTCGCTCTTTTTCTACAGTCACCAGCTCGTGACAAAGACACCTTTAAAGTACTGATGCCCTGGGAAATGAAGTTGACAAATCCTCTTATAGATCTCCAGTCGAAGCCATTTGATTGAATCAATTCGAGATCTCTCAAGGGATTAGAGGGGTTAAGATTTGCGGTGACGTTGAATTCACAACAGCTGAATAAGGAAAAGGGGCGAGGGATGTCTTTACGGGTGGGCTGCTTGCCCCTGCCAAGTGGAAGTGGTTTGAGGAATGACCTCGCCCGCCCGCCCGCCCGCCCGCCCGCCCGCCCGCCCGCCCGCCCGCCCGCCCGCCCGCCCGCCCGCCCCCGCCCCCCCCGCCCCCGCCCGCCCGCCCGCCCGCCCGCCCCCCGCCCGCCGCCGCCGCCCCCCCCCCCCGCCCGCTTTTCCCCTCGCCCCGCGCCCCCCCCCCTCCCCGCGCCCCGCCCCCCCCCCCAGCCCCCCCCCCGCGCCCCCTCGCCCCATACCCCCTCCCCCCCTTCCGCCCCCCCCCGCCGCCCCCCCCCCCCCCCCCCGCGCCCCCCTTCCTACCCCTCGCCCCGCCATACCCTCACCCCCCGCCCCCAGCCTCCCCCAGCCCCCACCCCCAGCCCCAAATCTAGTTATGTAGTTAGTAGCAGTGGCATAAATACATCCCTCGCCCTATCTCATTCCAACTTTTTTTCTTCTTATCCAAGCATGCAACTTCACAAAATCTAGTTATGTAGCTGTGACATAAATACATTACCCGCAAATCTTTTATGCATGGTCTTGTTACTAAGAACCGGACTCTTGTCACCATCAAGATTTGAGTTAGCTTGCATAGGAGTATCAATAGGCCCACAGCCAAGCAGCCTTTGGTCACTCATATTTTTCACTTGCTTCCTTCGAGATGAGATCAATCTCTTTCTCCTTCTGGTCACTTCAACTCCCAAGAATTACTTCAATGCATTATCTGAATTTTTTTAGGATATCCTTTAACTTCCCCAATGGCTTCTCTATCTTATCCCATGAAAACAATTCTATCTGCATAAACCACCAGTACCACAAAGCCGACAGGTCTGTGGAAGACAAATAACAGTACAAATAATGTGAATTCACATAAACTACAAGTACTAGTGCTTTTTTATTTGAGACATCGTTATGTTTGGGAAATTTTCCACTTTTTAATGTGAAGTCTGGATGATTAAATGGTTGATATTTTCATCAAAGGCTTTAACAAGAAAGTGGCTCTCTTTTCCTTAACAAGCAGCTATGTAATGCATGGCCCAGATGAAGATCGTTGTTTAGTAAAGGTTTTACACAAAAGGGCAATAGTGTGTTTTTATATTTTATTTCTGTAGTTAGCACTCATGACTGAATTTTGTGAAATAGAATGAATTGCTGGGTGACTGATAAGCCTTACTCAATGTCAAGCTACCTTTCTGTCAGAAAGAATTACTGGTTGACCGACAAGCCTATTCTATATCTATGTTAAGCAACCTTCTTCAATTCTCCTTTTTTTTTTTCTTGTGAATTTTACTGAAACAGAACGTGACCTACTTATTACTCTTTTGGTCCTATTTTTTGATTTGTGCTTCTGAAATTGACCTGTTGATACCCTGGTTTAATGACCTGTTGATGCCCTGGTTTAGTCCACAATTGAGCTCAAATTTTGTTAAAGTGCTTGAGCTTTATGGATATTTGCTAGTTCCCTGACCAAACTTCCGAGCTCTTAGAAGAGAATCATTGTAAACGAAGAATACATTACAGTCAAATTTGCTAGTTGTTGGCTTGAAACATACTGTAAGAATAGTTAGTGGAATATGTAAGGAGAATAACAGCTATGAGTGACATATAGATGCTTAGGTTTGTTA
The DNA here is from genome assembly GCA_022405105.1 of Aristolochia contorta. NCBI lineage: Eukaryota > Viridiplantae > Streptophyta > Magnoliopsida > Piperales > Aristolochiaceae > Aristolochia > Aristolochia contorta. The sequence goes on from CM039670.1 coordinate 8,171,539, forward strand.
GTCATGCATCTGATGTTTTAACGTCTTAAACACAATTTCCAAAAGAAAAATGAATGATGCATATGAACTTATCTACTCTGTTGTTGTTATTTTAGGAAAGGATCACAGACGGACGCGAGTAGCAAATGCCTACTTCTCTCTGTTCATGGCCATAGGGAACATCCTGGGTTTTGCAGCTGGGTCCTACAGTGGTTGGCCTTCCATTTTACCCTTCACTCTAACCTCTGCATGCACTATTAACTGTGCTAACCTCAAATCTGCATTCCTTCTCCACATTGGTGTACTTGCATTCACCTCATATGTAAGCCTCTCAGCTGTAACGGAAGCCCCTCTCAATTCTCCCATCACATCGTCTCTTGAAATTGCCCATCAGTCAAATGATACCTCAGAAGCTTTCCTGTGGGAGTTATTTGGTTCATTTAGATATCTGTCATTTCCAATTCAGCTTACTCTGGGTGTTACAGCATTGACATGGGTGGGATGGTTTCCCTTTTTGCTTTTTGACACTGATTGGATGGGCCGAGAAATCTATGGAGGCAAGCCAGATGAAGGGCAAAATTATCACATTGGAGTAAGGATGGGAGCATTTGGACTGATGTTGAACTCCATTTTTCTAGGTTTGACTTCATTGGTGATGGAGAAGCTCTGCAAAATGTTGGGTGCTGGTGTGGTCTGGGGAATTTCAAATATTCTAATGTCTATTTGCTTTGCTGCTATGCTCATCATATCCTTCATTGCCAGTAACATTGAAAATCCAGGCGAAGTTCTTCCTCCTAGTGGATTAGTAATGGGTGCTTTAGCTGTCTTTGCTGTTCTTGGAGTCCCTTTAGCTGTAAGTAACATAATTATTTGTTTAATGATTTCAATCCTGTTTGAAATGCTAATTTTTTTTTTCCAAAATGATCTGCAGATTACTTATAGTGTTCCTTATGCCCTGGTTTCCTCTTATACAGAGTCGTTAGGACTTGGCCAAGGTGGTATTCATTTAGATTCACTTGAGATCAGCTCTCCATTACCTGTTCAAATGTCTAAATGACAAATCTTGTTCATTTGTTTTTCAGGTTTGTCAATGGGTATTTTGAATTTAGCAATTGTAATACCTCAGGTACATTCTCAGGTACGTAATTTGATAGTTACACACACACACACACACACACACACACACACACACACACACACACACACACACACACACACACACACACACACACACACACACACACACACACACACACACACACACACACACACACACACACACACACACACACACACACACACACACACACACACACACACACACACACACACACACACACACACACACACACACACACACACACACACACACACACACACACACACACACACACACACACACACACACACACACACACACACACACACACACACACACACACACACACACACACACACACACACACACACACACACACACACACACACACACACACACACACACACACACACACACACACACACACACACACACACACACACACACACACACACACGCACACCCACACACCCACACACCCAAACCTCCCTCACCTCCATCCCTCTCCTCCATCCCTCTCTACCCTTTTCTCTCTTTCTCTCTCAACATGACATACAACAGCAGTGGATTTCTTTGACACTGAGAATTGAGATGATTCTTTGTGGTGTTTGTGAGATCAGGTGATTGTTTCTTTGGGTAGTGGACCATGGGATCAGTTGTTTGGTGGTGGAAACTCCCCAGCATTTGCTGTGGCAGCAGTTGCAGCGTTCTCCAGTGGCCTTTTGGCTATTTTTGCACTCCCTCTGTACTCTGCCCCAAAGCCTCGGAGCCGGAATTGAGGTATTTCATGTTTTTTTTTTTTTTTTTTTGAAGAGATTGATTACATTACATGTGGGATTGATATGATGGCTACAATAGCCTAGTTCTTCGTACTCCAGGAGACTCGAACTCGACCTCCCACAACACAACCCTCGGTATTACTACTAAGCTATGCTCAGCTTCACAAGGTATTTCGTGTTATAGCTACTAAATTTTGTATACTATCCACTTTATTTGTACAGATTGTATTTTTTCCTTCAATTACAATGTATTAGTCTTCATAAGAGAGTTGTAATTAGATCGTTGTATGACTAATAAACAGCAATCCTATTACCGGATATGGGATGACATCTAGATAGTTATTACACTTGTGCTAGCCCATGTTGATGTAATTCACTTGGTTCAATTCAATTCAAAGTTCATGCAATGTTCAAATTAGGAGACTTCACTTGCGTATTAATTGTTTAATGGGAAATTTTTCGGCTGCTGATCTGAAGTTCACATAATGGCGTATCCTGTATGAGCTGACACTATTACTCAGCTTAGATCCAAAAATGAATTTGATTTAAGAATAACATTTACCAACGGTTATAATATAACCATCTGTACGGGTACGATTGAACTACCAACCCCTCTGTATATTTATATTTTACATTTTCATCATGGGCAGGGCATGACCATCACTATAAATTGATTTTACCCCAGTAGTTTCTTTTCAAACATAATGAAGTTTTCAACCCTCACAATAACTATAGAATCAAACACTCCTAATTGCAAAACCTGCAAAGCATGCTGTGTTACCTTCTGCTCTATTACCTTCAATATAGAGAAGCAATAGCTGGCTGAACCGTCGACAGACTGCAGTACTCTAGCATGATGGCGGACTAAGGGGTTATCTTGCTCGACCTAAGGAAAATAGAACGAAAACACCTGAAATCAAATCCAAAATAACTACTTTCACTGAGACATTTGTCGATGAGCTGGAATAACGTGTCATCATGTACTAATTACTTGACGTACAAGGATCTAAAAATCTTTAGGCATACCTTTCTTCATAGGTATAAACATCCATGACCGTGACTTTGCTGAATTTCAAAAAGTGTGGCCACAGCAGGTTAAGGTGCACCAATCAAACATATGAGTCTAGCTAGGCAGAGATGGAGTACTTTCCACCTTTTATCTCCTGGCCTCCGTATTCTACTTTATGCCTAATCATATCAAAAGGCGAGTTCCCTCTCATGGAGAAAAGTTCCAGGAAGGAATAAGGATTACCACACGTAAAAATGTCGGAGAAATCTTATCACCTGAACATTCTACGATGGGAATTAAAGAGAGCCGTACAGAGTCCAAAGCCATCAGTGCTTTCTTGTGGTTTTATTCCCTTGAGAAGGAGATGTCGTCTTTTCATGCTTCAGAGTCCGTTCTTTTCTTCGTTTGCTTGGAATTAAGGGCTCGATCTTTACGTGTGGAATATTACAACATGCATTTGCTTCTTGTTGGTGGATGGATGAATATAGGATATATATATATAGGTTAGTGGCCAACACATATGTGTGGACTAATGGAAGTATTTTTGAAGGGGACGCATCCAGTATATGCCTTGTTGATGAGGTTGAAGTGTTTGTTGGTCTTTATGAATTTTGTTCTTTAACCAGAATCATAGAATAAATTCCTGCTTACGACGCCCAAGCAATGGGTATCCAATTACTATATGTCCACGTTGAAGTATCTGCTGCTTTTTCTTTTCTTTTATTTTTTATTTTTCTTTTATTTCATTTACTTCTATTTTTCTCGAGTATTATATTTAATAACATGAGCTGCCTAGCTCTTTCATGAACACGTACCATATCCTCATCATTATACCTACTAGAGCTTGGAGATGAGTTTAATTAATATCCGTCTGTGCATGAAAAATATCGGCGCGCTATATATGTATGCATCTGCAGCGTACGTCTGCCCAGGATATATAACCGTTCATTATACAAGGGTCGGATCAATGTTGGCTATCGGGAAGCATAAGCAACGCACTGAAAAAGAAAACTGCATGATTCTCCATTAATTGTCAGCAGCTAGCGGACCTGATCTGAACAGCTTCAGTATGGCTGATCATGAGGTGACGAGACAGTACCCATATAAATTTTAATCATTCTCTGACGTCAAATCCGAACAATAAGGCAACAAAAGAACAATGCTAGCTAGCTATCCCTACACGAAGAGAATAATAATCTTCTTTTTTTTTATGGGAGATCGAGGAGGAAATATGGGTGATCGATCGAAGTGATTCTGTCTTTAATTCCCTGTTTCGAATGACATGCACGAGCGATAAGGCCTCTTGATCTTTTTGAAGGCCGTAAGTTGCTTAATTGTCTGCTGTTCCAGCTACAAGGCGCCTCTCCGGGCACAGTTCATTATTTCACTTTCACATATACATGCATGCATCTAAATATGCTTCAACGTAGAGAAAGGATCAATATTTAATCCGCTCATTCTTATCCGGCCCCCAAAAGGCGCCGTACTTCTCGCGCACGCACGGACGTTTAGTAGCCTTTTTTTTAACAAATTATTAAGAGCCGTTTTCATTTTCTAGCTTCTTTTATTCTTTTTTCATGTAAAGATCGATGTGCAGCACACGAGATGGGCTATGGGGAAGATGCGATCATCTGATCGGTGCATGGCCTTGAAAGGACAATCTTTCCTAGCTTTTGCTTAGATGGGTCTGAAGCCACTGATCGATAGTACTGGTTGGTGCGTTCCAATTGAATTATAAGTTCTATCCCAGGCTAATGGCTATGTGGAAGTACACAATGAATCGAGTGGGTAGGGTCGTGGCCCAGTGCTTGTACTCGAACATTTTATAATATGAGAAAAAAAGAAAAGGAAAAAAGATTTTTATCTTTTAAAAGCTCAGTTGAGCGTACGTACGTACTCACGACTGTGTGAGCTCGTCATACTCCAGTTCTTACGTACGTGTAACATTAGACGTAACTGGGACAACCCAACATATATACATATATATGTACGATCGTAGTCCGTAGTACAGAAGGTTCGGCCCCAGCCTAGGTCAAAGGCCAGGGCCATGATGGGAGCGAGCGCGCATGGTCTCGTACGACGGATTTGAAGTTTGAAGTTTGAAGTGCCTGTCGTCTTCCTAGAGAGAAGTGCGTACTGTGCATGGTGTCTGGATGGAGGGACGGTGATTGAAAATGGTCGTGCAAGGGACCGAGACTGAGAGTAGTCTCGGGTTTTGACGAAGTGGGTGTGATGGGGACAAGACCCACGGACGTGACCTCAATCGTCGTCCCATCAAATATGATACATGACTGTAACTTTATAATATCCCACACCGGCGTGCCTGCAGTAGGTCTTACCTGCCAATACTGCAAGGCCCCCTTCTGATCGGTCTGTATTGACTATATGTCTATGTCTAAATAAAACCTAGCTAGAGCGTGCAGTCCGGCGTACACAGAATAATTATCTAAGATCAAGCAGTGCGTCAAACTCTCAACTTTCCCAAGTGTATACATAATGGTAAGCACCATTTGAGGTTGCACCACCACCTTAGCTGCGGCTGCTGATCATAATGCTCATAGGTTGCCCACCCCACCACCCCTACGTACCAAACACCGGGCCTTGTCAGATATTGCAGGTGGGGAAGAGTCGTAAGATTTCTTTGGTGAGGTTTTGCAAGCGAGGAAAATTCTGCTTGACCCTTCGAAACAGTTTTCTGTTTACAAAAGCTATAAGATACAAAATAAGGGTATCCTGTAGTGGTAAATCAGTAAGCCCTTGTCAGATATTGCAAAATGCGTCTAGCTGAAATCAGGTAAGGGGTGCAAGCTGAGGACTCCATGACTTGACTCACCAATTTGACTAGCTAGTATTAAATATAAGGGTCGACATTCATGGCCGGCCAACAAGTTGACAGAAAGATCATTGAGATCTGACATCTAAAAGCTCACAGTCAATGCTACTAAGCTTTGGGTAAAACATGGATTATGAAATTGTGCCATCCATTCACGAAAGTTGCAAGAGGGATAAAGAATATTTGGTCTGTGCGAGGAGTAAGCCGATGCGTGGGCTCCACACCTAAGAAGTATTTGAGGGGTCCATGGTTCTTCACTACTTGTTGACTTGGTGTCTTAGTTTTAATGACTCACAATCGCATGAATCTATAGTAGTATAGTTGTGGGAATACAAGGTCCATCCTTCAAAGACTTGGGAATCATGTCCTCTCACCATAAAATATGGGCTTCCGCCACCCGCGGAAGAGAAAAAACTGCATGCCGGGGAAATTGATAGGTCCAAGTCAGAATTCACATTGGTAAAATTCTCTTCTGGTGTGAACAAACTATATTACATGATAATTCTTCGTCCGTTCTCTTCTTTTTTTTTTTTTTTCTTTTGAAAGATTGATTGCATTGCTTGTGGGATCAACAATAAACTTCCTAATTTGTTCTCTTGTTCTTCCTCATCTTAACTCTCTCTCTCTCTCTCTCTCTCTCTACAAAACGGACTGAAAAACATACTACCCATGGGAAAGTAAACTACTTAACTTAGTTACATTTGAATTTAACTTTTCATTCATATTTAGGATTGGGAGTACGATTAAACCTTCTTGGTCTATCAATGTCGACCCCTTGAAGAAGAAGTTTGTCCCCAAGCATCAAATTTGGAAAATGAGTTAGCAACGTAACATAGTCTTTAGTTCCCACGTTCAGTCTTCTTAGGACAAATGCTTCCAATGAACTAAATATTCTTCATTACAATGGGCCCCACTTATAATTAAACGAACATAAAGTTTCTTTGCAAGTTCTAGTAAGAGAACTTTTTCATCAGAGATAGGAAAAAGTGAAGGCTCAGCTGCTGATGGATCGCCATGATAAGGCTTAAGTAGGATGATGTGAAAAATAGAATGTATTTTTGTGGACTCTAGAAGGTGAAGTTTATATGCGTCAAATCCGAATTTTTCAAGAATCTGAAAAGAACCGTAATTCTTAGCTGCAAGCTTCATGGAGGCGTGTTTGAATACAGTTTGTTGCTGGTACGATTGAAGCTTCAAAAGAACGATGAAAGCTTCCAGCCATTGAAGATGATTGCTCAAGCTTTGTTCTATTCGTTGAATAGATCCTTCATGCTGCCCATCTCCTATTCAAGATGTTAAATGCATTGGTTGTTCCTGCCCATGGTGATTGCACTGATACCAATGATTGGTCCGAATCAAAGTTTAAATTACTAGAGGATTGTCTTCTGATGAGAACAAAACATGATAATTCCTCTCCCCATTTTCTTATTCTTCCTCATAATTCTCTCTCCGTCTTTGTTAGTTACAGAACATACTGGAAAACTACATACCCACTTATAGAACAAAAATGAAACTACCTAACTGAATGACATTTTAATTTAACTTCTCTTTCATACCTGGGATTAGGTTTTGGAGTGATGTTAGACCTTCTTGGTCTATCAAAAATTTCTGTTGGCGGTAAGCATCCACTACTTAGGTATCGCAATGGCGGAAGCTTCCACCAGTGGTAATGACAGTCGGCTAATAATCAAGCTCCACCGGTGGTTGACATTCCGCAGTTGTGCCGGTGGTGTGAAACCACCGGTGGAATATTGACAGTTGTGATTCACCAATATTCCCCCGGGGGTTAAAAACCGCTGACATACGTATTTTTGATACTTTTTTTGTTTAAAATATTCTCGCCGTACCTATAAAAATTTAGAAAAAAACTACAATTCATATTGCAGGTGCAACTAAACCCTAGATTTTCTCGAAGTAAAATCACGAAGTACTGATATCATTTTTTATAAAAATAATATACACTTATAATAAATATAAGTGTTTAATTCAGCTTACAAAAATATGTGTCCAAATCTGCCATGACAAAATGCTTTTTATAGAAAAAAAAAGTGGGCAAAAGAATTACTTGCTCTAAAAATATTGTGGCAACCAGTCAGTACCCTCAGTCTCCCTGCATTGTTGATCTGGTGTTCTTGCCAAATTTAATAAGTTTATTGGCAAAACATGACAAATAAAAGGTATTTAAACTTTGAATCGAAATGAATTCGAACCTGTAGGTGGTTGCACAGTGGGTTTCTGTGTTGCAGCTGTTGCTACATGCTCTGTATCTCGACCCTGACTGCCTCCCTTTCTTCACGTACGTCTTACATCTCGACCTTTAATGCATCCCAATCCTCACGTACCTTATGCAACTCTGTTCTCATGGTGGCAACTTCAGCTCTGTTGCTTAGGTAGACACAAAGACACCCTTACGTCCAGGCAGTCCATGTTGTTCATGATTGTTGGGACTTGAAATGATATAAATTATTCTATGTGAGTGAAAAAGAGGAGCATAAATTGATTCGCAATTTGCACCCTCAACACTTTGATGTATTTAATTTTGTTACAGTTTTTTTACTACATTGATGAATTGTTAAAAGTTGCTCAATGAACAGATTTCAGAGATAATGTATAATACCAAATAAACCTTGGATAATTATTTATTAAGACAAAATAAAATCAAAATCCTTTGTAGTTAGGAAATAACTAATATGGCGGATTTTACCGGCAGTGATAATGCAGGAGCTGTAGTTAGGAAACCCGGAGCAACTAAACTCAGATGTTTGGGCTATAATACAAGGCTGATATGAAGAAGAAGAAGAAGAAGAAGAAAAGAAGAAGAAGAAGAAGAAGAAGAAGAAGAAGAAGAAGAAGAAGAAGAAGAAGAAGAAGAAGAAGCTGTTTCCCATAAAGTGGTAAGAGCTAATTTTTGAGTTTTGAGACCAGTAAAGCTGATATGAGATGGGATGAGAGAATGTGTGCAGGATTATGGAAAACAGAAGGTGCTAGATAAGGTTTTTCCCTGCCAAAATATCTGATGCTCGCTGCAATTGAGCAAATCTCTGACACCCAAAAGAGAATAAACAGGAGTATTTTTGGTAAATCTCTCATTTCCCTCCTTGATATCTACCCATTGAGAGCCACCGGGACACTTGCATTCTGAGACGTGTGGAAGATCCTAGAATAATAATCTCTGCTGACTGCTATTTGCTGTTGCTGGCCTTCTGCTCCTGCTGCTGCTGCGGCTGCTGTGCTGTGCTGTGCTGTGCTGCAAAGGAATCCAGTAGCTCCTCCAGAGTAGAGACATTCATGGAAATCGGAAATTGGGAATTGGGAATGGCGACACTTTCTTTTCTCTGCTCAAAAAACGCAGCAAAACTAAGTAATAGAAAAAAAAATAAAGAAAGAGAAAAGAAGATAACGAAAACAATGGTGTTCCTGTTCCCTACAACTGACAAAATTGGCCTCTGTATCCATGTCAATGAGGGTAAAAGGTGATACAAAATTAAATGGCTGCTATTGGGGCACGTATGTCTTTTAGTGTTCCCTTACTCCCAACTGCCGGCTCCCTAGACTACCACTAGCTCACATCATTCATTCACACGTGGCTCCCACCCTCACTCATTAAAAAATACAAAAAAATGGAAAAGCACTTTATCAAGCATGTTATGAACCTCCCCATCCCCTCCAAAGAAAAGAGTTCAATCCCCTCTCCCCTTTTTTGACTTGCATGTTTGTAAGGATGAGATCTCCAGGAGGAGAGAAGATCTTGTTGACACCTACAATAACCCATTATAATTAAATAAAAAAAAATTTAAGTATGGTAAAGACATGCTTGATTTTGTGGCACTTGATAAGATGAAGATGATGAATTAGAGGCCTCATGCATGAGCATTCTCTGGACCCACCAATTCGCAGTTAATACATAACATGTTGACTAAACACCCCCAGCTTACTTCAGAGGAAAAACAACAAGAAGAAACTTCCTTCCGTCCGTCCTTCTGTTTCCTAATTCTTACACGGCAAGAACTGATTAGGATGGTAGTAGAGGGGCAAAGCTCTGCTTGGGACAGAGGAAACAGAGGAACAATATCATTACCTAACAATTCCAGAACCTAACCTCGTTCTTTCGTGCTTGGCCGGTTAAAAACATTAAATCCCTCCAATCATTAACTTGTTTACATTGACATAACCTTATCTGATAAGGTCTCATTCACTCCCCCACCCTATATGAGACCCTTACTCTTTTTTAGGTCACCCAATCCCAAAACGAGTCCAATCTGTCCTTCTCTCTGACAGTTGTGTAACAAAGATAGAGAATCACAAGGACAGGAAGAGGAGAAGGGGGGGGGCCTCCTGCTTCTCAAACGTCCCAAGATCAGTCTTCAAGTCTCAACAAATCTGTCATTCTCTCTCTCTCTCTCTCTCTCTCTCTCTCTCTCTCTCTCTCTCTCTCTCTCTCTCTCTCTCTCTCTCTCTCTCTCTCTCTCTCTCTCTCTCTCTCTCTCTCTCTCTCTCTCTCTCTCTCTCTCTCTCTCTCTCTCTCTCTCTCTCTCTCTCTCTCTCTCTCTCTCTCTCTCTCTCTCTCTCTCTCTCTCTCTCTCTCTCTCTCTTCTCTCTCTCCTCTCTCTCTCCTCTCTCTCTCCTCTCTCTCTCTCCTCTCTCTCTCTCCTCTCTCTCTGGCTCTCTGTCTCTGTCTCTGTTACTCTCTAAAATTTCGACACTCGTTTGAAGGACCCCGCAATAAATACCAATCGTCGTGTATATATACCCCCCCCACCCTATCCCTCTCTTCTATTCAAAAAACGAAAAGCAGAGAACAAGCTCAGACTCAAGGTTCACAGACAGAGCTACTCATCCTATGATAATTTAAGTCTAGTAGATAGAGCCATGTGCAATCCAAAGCCGTCCTCTTCTCCCATCCTCCATTTGAAGAAGACCCAGATGGAAAATCCCTGCAGTAAAATCGAGGATATCGATCCCTGTGAACTCCATAGATGGCCTACTGCTTCTGAGGTAATTGCATTCAGTTTTTCTTTATCGCAGCCGGTTTTCTGCATGTTAGGAACACACCAAATACATTTTAATTCTCGTTTCTCTAAGAAGAAACAATAGAATTAAAGAGGTGCTGATCTGCAGCACCAATATTAATTCTTGCTCAGTACTCTCTTCTTCTTCACAGCTTAATTTTTCCCTTGCTGATCTAATGTTTTCATGTTTGCATGAATCCAGGCGGCGGAGGAAATGAGAGCAATAGGCAAGATATCCGGTCCGACAGCTCTCACTGGCCTTCTTCTCTACTCGAGAGCCATGATCTCCATGCTCTTTCTCGGGTACCTCGGCGAGCTGGAGCTTGCCGGGGGTTCCCTCTCCATCGGCTTTGCTAACATCACAGGCTACTCTGTCATCTCCGGCCTGGCCATGGGAATGGAACCCATATGCGGCCAAGCATTCGGAGCAAAACAATGGAAGCTCCTGGGTCTGACACTACAGAGAACCGTCCTCCTACTCCTCTCCACCTCCGTCCCCATCTCCATCCTCTGGCTCAACATGAAGAGGATCCTCCTCTGGTGCGGCCAAGACGAAGAAATCTCCTCCATGGCCCACGTCTTCATCGTCTTCTCCATCCCCGACCTCCTCTTCCTCTCCCTCCTCCACCCCCTCCGAGTCTACCTCCGGACCCAGAACATAACCCTCCCTTTAACATACTGCTCCGCCGTCTCCGTCCTCCTCCACGTCCCGCTCAATTTCCTCCTCGTGGTGCATTTCAAGATGGGCATTGCGGGCGTGGCTTTAGCCATGGTGTGGACAAACCTCAACCTCTTCGTCCTCCTCTTCCTCTTCGTGTACGCCACCGGCGTCTACAAGGCCTCGTGGGTGTCCCCGAGCTCGGACTGCCTCCGTGGCTGGTCTTCACTCCTCAGCCTCGCCGTGCCCACCTGCGTCTCCGTCTGCCTCGAGTGGTGGTGGTACGAGCTGATGATCATCCTCTGCGGTCTCTTGGCAAACCCAAGAGCCTCCATCGCTTCCATGGGAATTCTGATACAGACAACTTCCCTGGTCTACGTCTTCCCCTCCGCATTGAGCTTGGGGGTCTCGACCCGGGTCGGGAACGAACTGGGTGCGAATCGCCCGGCGAAAGCTCGCATTGCCATGATCGTTTCCCTCGCTTGCGCGGTTGCACTCGGCCTGGCTGCGATGGGGTTCACCGCATTGATGAGGCACAGGTGGGGACGGTTCTTCACCGGCGACGGAGAGATCTTGGAACTGACGGCGGCGGCGTTGCCAATCGCCGGACTCTGCGAGCTCGGGAACTGCCCGCAGACGACCGGGTGCGGGGTGTTGAGGGGCAGTGCGAGACCCACAATCGGTGCTAACATCAATTTGGGGTCGTTTTACTTGGTGGGTATGCCTGTTGCGGTTGCGATGGGGTTCGTCGCGAAGATGGGTTTCGCGGGACTGTGGCTCGGCCTCCTCGCCGCCCAGGCCTCCTGTGCTTCGCTCATGCTCTACGTTCTAATCTCCACGGATTGGGTAGTCCAAGCAGAGAGGGCGAAACAACTCACATATTCAAATGCTTCTTTTTCTTCTTCTTCTTCTTCTTCTTCTGCGGCGGACGCTACTTCTGTTGTGATCAGTACTACAGCCGCGGCTGAAAAGGAATATGGTAAGAAGACGCCGGATTTGGAAGAGATTTTGTGCATCGGAGATGGGTTTGTGAAACCTTTAGAGACGGACCCTCTTATTAATCCCGCTGCTGTAAATTATGTCTAAATCAGTTACTTTTGTTTTTTTTTTTTTTGTTTCATCATCATCTTTTATGAGGTTGGAGCTTAGATGGATGGATCGGTGTTTATTTACAAATTATTAATTGCCATTGAGAAGTGAGAGTTGTCTCACTTTAATTAACAAGTTATGATCTTTATGTATGTGTAGATAGAATTTGTTATCTTGTTTTGTCTTTGAAGACATTGCTGCAGGCTCTGTTATTGTTTATTCTCAGTGGATCGACTCATGAGTAGTGAGTGCTTCGGGCTCCGGATCGAGGTGGGATGCTGCACACTGTACAAGTAGATAGATCAATGGGCAAGGAAGAGTACCGATCGAAGAGAGTAAAAGAAGGGGACTCTGTTTAGGAATATCTATAAAAAGTTGGGTTGTCGGTTGTTTTTAAGGGGTGCTACTGCTGGATCCGTGTATGAGTTTCCTCATGAGTTTCAGTGCTAGATAGATCGGACACCCTTCTATTTCAGAACACAACGTAAGAATAATTACCCGGGAAGGAAATATTTGCATATTAACAAAGAAGGGCCTTCGCTCGGGACTCACTGCTGCTCTCTTCTTCTTTTATTGTCCCTGCGCGGTATCAGTCGTCCTCCACTAAAGCCTCCTTGGAAAAGGAAAAATGCTTATTCTTTTCAACTTTCAGCAACGAATTCTTCCGATTCACCGTCAAAATTTTCTTCATCTTTTGATCCTTTCCGATCGCTGGCTAACACAAACCATCATTCATTTTCAGCTAAATTCCCTTCATGTACAGTTTCTTAGCACCAAAACCCACGTGCTGCTGCTCCTTTTTATCCTTACTGTCTCTGCAGTGCTTGCTACAATTTTAGCGGCTTCAAAAGTTCCACACACTTACACGCCTTTTGAAAGATAGAACTACAAAAAATCAAAATCTCAATCTCAATCTCTCTCTTGCATAAAAATCTCTCTCTCTCTCTCTCTCTCTCTCTCTCTCTCTCTCTCTCTCTCTCTCTCTCTCTCTCTCTCTCTCTGACTTGTGTGGATTGTTCTCTTCTGTGGGGCTATCATCCAAATTGCTGTTTTGTCTGTCCACCATCAATCACAGAGAGAATTTGATATGATGGGGGAAGTGGGGAAGTGGGGGAGGGGGGTGTTCTTGTAATCAGAGAGGGAAGTGAGATGGGGAGGGCCAAGCGGGGAGAGAAGAACAGTATTCTATTTGTGGTAAGGGATGAATAATGGTCTGTATACAATTTATAAAGTCCTAACCGGAGGGGTCCCGTTCTGAAGAAACAAGATCCACTCATTATTGCTTGTCTACTTCTCAGATGACAAGCCCTCAACAGAGAGAAAGAAAAATCAAAAAATAAAATTTATTGGACGTATGTAGAAGAAGCAAATTAATGGACAGTCAGACGCATACACAAGAATACACAAATTAATTAAAGAGCACAGACAGGCGAATGCGGGAGAAACAGAAGAAAAGTGCCTTCCACGTCTCTGTAGCTTTACTTAGTGCTCCCTTGAAAACAACCATTTGCATATTACTCCACATTTATATCGTTGTTAATTGACTTGTTTCAGCCGGTGTCTGCTCTCTTTCCTCCTCTCCTCGTCTCACCTCTCCATTTCAACATGTCTTATCGCCATGCAGTACTCCACAGCAACACAGCTGTATCTAGTTTTACATAACTTTCCCATCGAAATGAGCAAACACCCACAGTACCCAATTTGAGGAACATGAAGAGTATAGAACGTTAGACAAGTCTCAGATTAAATGGATTGCTTGTATTCATTTTGTTTTCTCTGTTCCCTTCTGGAGATCATATCACACTTCCTTTTAATGGAAGTAAAGGATTTGTAATTTAGTAGTACTTATTCTCGTTTTCTTAAGAAATTCTGGCCTTTAATGGTATTTAGATCTCATTTTCATGTCATGTTCTTAACTGGTGAAATCGAGCATTATCCTTCAAATGTGGGACGGTTGGAATCTTTGAAAGTGACACTGAAGGGAAGGACTAAACACTAGTACTCCATTTCCAATAAGACCATCAGGTGGGCATTTAGTTTTTGATTTCTCCTTGTACCAAACATCACATAAAATAAGAGCACTTTTGCTTGCCTTTTCCCTTTGTTTTGCAAGGGTTTCATCGTGTAGCTTAAGATAGGATTAGATCCCTTCTTAACTTGGTAACAATCTTTCTCTATCTGCCTCTCTATCACCTCCCATTGTGGTGGTAATGGGAATCGAATAATATTGTGCCATATGTCTTCCCTAGTGGATTTTGACCTTAAATATATTCATTCCTCTTCCAAGTGGAGTTGATTTCACAGCGGTTTGATCATCAAGCACCACGTGGCACACATCCATGTCTCACTCTCTCCCATTAGTGGCTAATGAACTTCTTTAACTAAAAAACGGGTCAAATATACTAGTGTCAACCGCCCCACTGCCATTGGTGGCAGGTGGTGGCCATGGATTAATGGGATATATATAGAAAAACATGATGGTAGGAAGCTGGGGAAAAAAGGAGCCAGAAAGGAAAAGTAAATGAAAAGAAACATTAATAATGGAAAGAAAGAAAACCCATATATATATATAACTTAAACCAGCAAAGGCATTTGTGCTTCCTACCCAATAATGTCTTATCAGTACTGAGATTATTTGAGTGCTTCTTATCAGCTTCCCCACCCCCAAAAAAAAAAAAGAAAAAAAACAAAAAGAAATCCAGAACAAAACAAAACAAGAGAAAAGAGAAGAGAGAGGGAGCTTGACACAAGTAAATGGAAGGGTGGCCACTATCTCTGTCACCTTCCATAAGAGAAGTAAGCAGGATCGTCAAAGACCTTTCAACAATGTGGTGTTGTGTCAAGCCTACTCTGGCGCTGCTTGTCTCTATTATTTTCAAACTCGTGCCTTACAAGCCTTCAAATCTGCCGTGCTAACTGAGGACCGTCCCATGATTTTATATTTATATATGATGCTCCGAGACCTATGTATGTCCGTCGGAACACTGACAATTGGCAGAAGCATGACTCGCTTATAAGGTTCCAGTTTGTCTGGGCCGATCGAAACTTTGGAAACAAATGGATGCATGCACTGCCCACAAACGTACGTACACACATCTGATATATGGATACATAAATGTTGTACTGTACCCGGGTCCCAATCCAGAATGTGCAAACTGGACATGAAGTCAGCTGTGGTGGGGGCTGCCTGTAATACTATTCGGTAAAACTGAACAATCATCAATTCCAAACTTTTCTTTTGGACAAACGAAATGAATTTACCTCAACGCATGCAGTGCATGTCATATGAGTGAGACTCCGAGATGGACGACCCAATTTATAAGTCTGTGAAGTTTCCAGTACCCCATTGCCCTGTCCCTCTCTCACAATGAAAGTCGTATTTTTTTTTCTCTCTTTAATAGGTTTAGGGCGGGGTGCTCTTAATTTGTGGGAATGATGAAGTCTAGCTATATCCACTAAAGCCGAGTAGCAAAACTGATGAAGATAATGTTTTTAAGGGAGAAAAAAGTGAACAGAAGTGATTCCTCGGCACCGCCGAACACGGATGATGGACTTTTTCTAAGACTTTTAGCCACTAATTGATGGCGGAGTATCTGTGTTAACTTAAAGAAGAAGCAAATATTAATCAAAACTCAACGCTCAGTGCTTGACTTTTGCCTGCTTAGTGTTTGACTACTTTGTAGTTTAATTTAGTGGGTTGACATGATTCAAGTATCAATGGAGCTGTGGAGATCGATCAGTTACGTTTTGCATTCTACCAAATAGGAATTCACCAAACCCAATTTAATTAGATGAAAGGGATAGAAGAAAGGAGTCCAACAAGCTATGAAATGAAGTGGAATGCTCAGGTTACCAAAGATAAGAAAAACAAAGTTCTCTTTTGGTCCTTCGGTCACTCGATCTCAAAACTTGAGAGTAAAGACTAATTCATGTAGCTAGCTGGATTCCCTCATGCAAAGAGCAATGCCTCTCAGCTCTTAGAAGAGTTATTATAAGTTCATGAACCATTTTAATAGTGGAGTTGGCAATGATAAGCCCACTAATGAGACGTCAGATTTTTAATCTCTGAAGAGACCTGCCGCTTTCTTATAACAATTGGAGGAACCAATGTTCCTCAACAGTGGACTAGAGGAGGAAAACTCTGTATTACTGAAAGCCCGGGTGGAATATTTGAGAAACCAATGTTTCTTATAACAATTGAAACACTTGTATAAAAGTTGGTTGATTAAGGTTAACATGTCCCTGACATTTCTATGACAAGCATTCTTAATAAGAAGCCTGATCAAGAAGTAACCTCGGAAGTCTGAAATCAGAAAAAAGTATCGTTATACAGAAAAAACACAATTATATATAGCAATAGAACTATTGTAAATCGTGACAACTGCTGCTGAAAAGTATCACACTAAACAATGTATAATAGTAGGCAGGAATTTAGTAGGACGCTGGTAGCTATCCCCCAAGGACCATTTGCATAGGCAAGTACGAGATCATCCTGACACAACATGAATAAGCCCAAGCGGAGAAAGTTGCAACCTCTCACGACCAATGAGATTTGGGTCCTGTTTTGGATAAAGTCCATGGCGTGCACCATTGTCGGTATGAAAGAGGTCTAGAAACTGGTTGGTCCCAGGGGAGGAATACTTGTTTTTCTAGGCTGACGGTTCATGAACGAAACTTGTGAGTAAACTTGAAGCAACAAACAGTAAGATTGAGGCCCTAGCTCATGTGGTGCTCCAGAAAGAGCAAGATCAAAGGGAGCCTAAGGAGAGGGAAAGGGGCAGCTAGGGAGAAGTTTAGGATGCGGAGAAAGTTGCTAGCTCTCATCAAGAGGTTCATATGGGTCCATGCGCATCTTCTTCGGGTTTTACTGCGTGTCCTCCTCAATTTCTTCAGAATACACATTAAGCTTGTGTTTGTCCTCATTTCACTTAAATATCTTTACCTTTGGCCAAACCTGGATGTGGGCCTTCATCCTTTTCATCGGGCAGGCACTGTATCGCTATTGGTACATAGTCATCAATTTTATTATTCATACAGTTTCCCTTCAAGAAGGTTGTCTTTACAAGCATTTGAAATGACTCACAATCATAAAATGATTCTAATGCTAGAATTGCCCTTAATTATGGACTGAATTTGAACAACTGGAGAAGATGTCTCTCCATTGTCGATCACATAGTGTTGAGTAAACTTTAACTACTAAAAGAGCTTTGAACCTTTCCAATTTTTTATTTGAGTTTTTCTTATTGGAAAAATTACACCTTTTGGGCTTAACTTATTTAGGTCCATCCATGTTGTACCATTGAATATTCGCAAGGGCCCGAACCAATTGAAATATAAGCTAATGAGTGCTTGAGGTTGATCCCACGAGGATAGTGAACACTGAACTCTTACAGAATTACAAACCCAATCAAGTATAACCTTTTGCTGACTAAAATTAGTGTGGGAATTAAGCAAAAACAAAAACAAATAAATAGCCAAATCAAGTATACTAAGATTCTGTCCACGACAACTCATGCCACTGCAACCGTTACCAGTCTATGATCATTAAAAACAATATCAACTCATCAGTTACATGCAATTCATACTTCCTCTTGCTTAGTCCTACAATGCAATTCACCAACCCACATATATAAGCAGAAATATGTGCATAGGTCATAGCCTACAATACAAGAAATACCTTTTACGTCAAGCAAACACAACCAAATATAGACCTCGATCGTCAACTACTCACACCCATAGCAGTCAACATTTGTACCATGACAAGCATTTAATCCCATGCAATGAATTAAGCAATAAAAATATCTTCTATTTTACTAGACATCATGAGGAAAGGCCCGTAATACAATTTTGATTGAACTCACACTGAGTTAGATATAAAGCAAAATCCACAGTTAGCATGCAAAAAGCAAATCTATGATTATAAAGATCAAATTCTCACATAGATTGCATAGGAATTACAAAGGCATAGCTTTGTTGTAGAAACTAAAGCTACTACGTATACTCTCTGCTATCAAGTATCAAAGTTCTTTGAACTAAACATAAAAAATATCAAATACAACTCAAAATTTTAAGGGAAATTGTTCTAGATCTAAATAAATAAAAATAAAAATTAATATGATGTAGAACTAGAAAAGAAATAAAAATAAAAATAAAACTTTACTCTGAATTCGAAAATCCTCTTGAGTTGAAAACTTCACAAACAAAGCTTCTTCTTCTTCTTCTTCTCCGGAGGCTAATTCTACTCCAAAAGAAACCTAAAGAGCTCAAAGCTGACTCTCTTAAACTCAACCAAACGCCTAATTTAAGTAGAAAGAAGTGGAAGACGTTTCTTAATTTAGCACAACACTCTCAGCGCTCGTAGCGTCGCTAGTTGCAATATTGGCATTGAATGGCCTTAGTGTTTTTGGCATTTAGTCTTCTTCACTCGACACTACAATGTAAAACACATTTCTCTTCAGAACCCACACTACTAGAGTTGCTCAATGCTAAGGTGTATGATCTTAAGCACCAAAATGTGTACATTTTACATATTACATAGTTAAGAATTAACGTTTTGCTATGAGTTCCATGCTATTTCTGGATTTTTTGAGAGTGTCAGGTACAAGATATATGAACATGAAAGAAAACAAAGTTGTAGAAAGAAAGGAGCTAAAATGAAGATTTAAGAAGACGGCAGACTCACCAAGTTATAGATTTAATTATAATCCCAAGTGCATGAATCAATTGAAGTTTAGTTTTTACGATGTATGAGGTCAATCCTACAAGGATAGAGAACACTTAAGGCCTTCAAGTTCCAATCAGAGATCACTAAACCCACTTGTTAAGCAAACAAAGGTGAGTGAGGGTAGCAATTAACAAATTAAACATAGATTACAATCAATTACTCAAAAATGCTTCCAGGATATCTTCCACCAATGCATTTCAATTAACTCTATGATTATTGAACTACAAGTATAATTCATGAGGAATACCTAATTCATGTTAATCGAGTGCTAAAGCTAGACTGGAATCTACCAAGTCACAAATATATTCTAGAACATGTGCAATATTGCAGCTCAGCCAATGCCACAAGATGTGCCCTTTAATGTCAATTAAGATAAACAAACACCTAAATATGGAAATTTTCAACCACTGATATCACAGTCACCAAAGGATCATGAGTAGTGCCTAATCACATGAAATGAACCAAACAACTAGATTTAAATAACTACTCAAATAGATCATGAGAAAAACAACCTTAATACATGTTAAATGTGATTGAACTCTTACAAATAGAAAGATAAAAATATAATTAAATAGAAGATGCAGCGGACACGAAGAATCTGAAAAACAAACTAAACTACTCACTCATAGAGTAAAAAGAAACTATAATTCTTAGATAAAAAGATACGTATTATATAGTACATTTAAGTGTAAAAGAAACTATAACTCTTACACAAAATATGGATTCTCGATATCCTCTAGGTGACCCTCCTACAAGATAGGTGCTATGTTAGCTAGTTCACTAATATGTAAACTCTGTATATTTAGAGTTCTTTGTTAGAACTCTTTCCAAACTTGTACATGGTTGTAACTATATGTACACGTCTAAACATAATGAAATTGCTCGGAAGTTTAACTTCCCACACTTGGAAGGAAAAGTATTCTAGAACTCATAAGAGACAAGTACAAACAAAATTGTCACAAAATTAAGGTGAAATTGCAACTCAATTGAAAATTCAAGCCTTGAGTAGTAAAAATTCATAACTTGTGAATTCTCCTCTTCTAAAGGCAAAAGCTCTTCAAAAAAAAAAAAAAAAAAAAAAAAAAAAAAAACTTTGAACGTTCCTCTTGACTCTCCTGAAAAGACCCAACATTTAGCTTTAAAGAGGCTTCAAATCATTAAATTTGTAAGTCTCCTAGAGGAAGTATGATTCCTTGCACAATGGTAGTTTTCTCGCACTATGGTGCACCTTCTGCTATGGCGCCAACCTCTCTCTGCAGCAGCATTGCTGTACCAACACTTGGAAAGTTTCCTTTTTGGCTTATGCGGCACTATTGCTCTATATAAGTTGTCTTTGATGCTGACCTTACTTTTTCTTCCTTGCATATGTCCTCAAATTGGCTCAACTAGTGCCAAAATTTCTATTGGATTTTTTGCATTTTTAATGCCATTGCCCCATTCACATGCATGTGGCGTCCTGGTACCTAAGGTGCCCAACACCTCCCACAGATCCTAGTCATGAAACGTAAATTTTTGCTTCAATTTGCTTCCTTTTCCGTCCACTTTTGATAAAAAAATCCCTTTTAAGCATATTTAAAAAACTTGAAGTGAAAACCTTCCAAAAATATCACAAAGCATCAATTGATTTAGTAAAAGTACAAAATTACAAGGGCATAGAATTATGAATTTACTTCAAGTTCATATGTAAAAACGTGAGGAAGAAGACACAACTAGAAACAATGGATATATTATTCCACATAGCATAAGATCGTGGTTAACCTTAACCTCTGTATGTGCTCCCTTTAAATAAGTCAACGCTCTTCTCACATTAATAATAAAAATTTACATAATTTACAAAAAAAAATCTTTAAATTAGAAATACAATATTTACATCATATACCCTTACATGCACATGTAATAAATAAACTCTTATACATCCCCTCTAACTGGCGAGTAGATATCAAATAACTCCAGCTTGTCGCATAAGTACACTTATCTCTTCTCTACCAATGCCTTTGTAAAATGTCAGCTCTTTGGTCTTTTATGAGAACAAAAGGTGTGGATATCACACCATTCATTACCTTCTCTCGAATGAAATGGCAGTCCACCTCCATATATTTAGTACATTGATGAAACATTAGATTTATCCAATGAAAATAGTTGCCTGATTATCACAATCCATAGGCATAGGCTTGCCAGTTTTAACCCCTAACTATTTCAACAGAGATCGGACCCAAATCAACTCACAAGATGCATGAGTCATAGATCTATACTCGGCCTCAGTACATGACCTATATATAAATCATCTCACAAGGTTCTTTTCGCTTCTATCATCTTGAGAGCCTGTATAATCAGCATTCGAAGGACCATGAATATATGTATGTCCCAAGTATTCTAGTGTCAACCTCTTTCTGGGGTTCTCTTCAAATATCTCAAGATATGACAAATTGCATCCGTATAAACTTGCCTAGACGTCTTCATAGAATTGCTCACTAAATCAATAACAAAAGAAAATATTTTGTATAGTAAGAGTTAAATCAACTCAATAACCAACTTCCAATAGCGACCCTTATCCTTTACAAGTGAAGAGGATGTATCAAACAAGAAGGATGTTTTAGCAAGTGATGTTTCTGCCGCTCTCTCCCCCAACATTTCTGTTTCATTCAACAAATCCATCACATATTTTCTCTGAGATAAGTGTAATCCTCTAGCTCTCCCAACTACTTGAATTCCATGAAAATATTGTAGTATTCCGAAGTCTATAGTCTGAAAATGAGCAGCTAGATAATTCTTTACCTTAAATATCCCATGTGTATCATCTCTTTAAATAATGATATCATCAACATACACAACTAATATCACCGTACTTGTTTGTTGGCATAGCACAAACACAGAGTGATCAAACATGCATCTCTTGAAACGAAATTTGAGAACTATCACAATAAATTTGTCAAACCATACTCTTCTACTCTATTTTAAACTATAAAAAGTTTTTTGAGTTTACGTACCTTCTTCTCTTCCCTTTGAGCAATAAATCTGTGGTTGCTCCATGTAAACATCCTCACCAAATCACCATAATGAAATATATTTTCGACATCGAGTTGATGCAAAGACCAGCCCCTGTTCACTGCAACAAACAAAATAATATGAATAGAATTCATAGAAGCAACTGGAGAGACGGTTTTACCATAATCTACCCCAAGAGTTTGAGTATAGCTTTTTGCCACAAGGCGAGTGTTATATCTGAGGACTTCACCCGTCTCGTTATACTGGATGGTGGAAGACCCACCTACACTCAACTATCTTTGCTCCTGGTGGAGCCTCACAAGGATCATGCGTCCCGACCTTTAAGTGCAGCCATCTTTCTAAACTTCTTTTCTCTGCCCTCTTCTTTCCCATCCTTATCTCTGTACAACAATAGATTTTTCAGCTCAATCAAATAGAATACCTTTAGTAATTCAAAGAAATAGGTCAAAATGAGAAAAAAAAAGAATTAAACTCAAAGACCTTGTTTACTAATTATATGAGATATAGAAACAAAATAGGGATCTTGAAGGCTCAAAATTGGGTACCACAGGTGATGTTCGTAAGCATTCCATGTAGGTGACTCAAAAATGCTCGAACTTAAATAGAATTAATGCTGATTTAAATCATATCAATGACCGGAAATCTTACTCAGTTTTGCCACATGATTTCCTTAATCTGGTTCTAGAAATCAAGATAAGCCTACTCAAATACACCCAATCAACAATCTTCAACTAAAAGTAGCAGTGACCAATGTTAAACTAAGCTTTTGACAAGTGGTTTACATTATTTAATGATAAAATCTATTGTATCAATCCATAGTAGATAGACATTGAAAAATCGAAACTCTTCAAATGGAATTGTAATCTCTAAGCCTATTCAAACAGTTGCAACTTCTTAAAAAAACAAAAATAATGCAAAGGAAAGCACAAATTTGCAAAGGTTTTCCTTCCCCCAAACTTAAATGTGACACTGTCATCAATGGAATGAAGAAAAGTAAAGGTGAGAAAACTTCTTGTTTTAAGAAACTTGTTTGGTCTTGACTGAATACCTGCTTTGAAAAACAAAAAACACACAAGATTATCATGCTCAAGGGGGTACAATCAACAATATATTATCATGTTCAACCGTTAAAAGGAAAAAATTACCGTGGAGACATCAATGGAAACCAAATTTCTAGTGTAAGATCTGGCACCATGACACCAGGGAGCAGTACTGGATTGCTTTTTTGTTAGATTGTTTCAATCTCACTAGTTGATCTAGACGTTGTTGCTGCTGCGAGCCTGTGAGCCTGACCGATGGACAACGAAAGAAAAAATAGGAGGGAAGAGGAAACACACTCACAAATCAACACGCTCAGTGAGGAAATGGTTAAGTTAACACTCCGAAAAGAAAGATCATATCCATCTCATTCTATCACACTATGTGCACAAATGGCAAAACTAACACAACAAGAGCGAAGACCACATTCAAACAACCAAAAATGTCAACAAACACCAGCCTTTCGAACACGACACACTGAACAAGCAAGAATCACTTTCATATATGAGATAGTAGCTCCCACAGAGAGCGAGATGTGCTACAAAATGGCTAAATCAAGTCTTTCATCACAAGGGCGCACCACTCCAAACAAGAAGGAACCCACACAAAGGGGGACCGAAGCATCGCTGCTTCGCAAACAAACACATAGAAAAGTCACAAACATAACCCGCTTGTCAGAAACCTCTCCTCACCCCTTTTCATACCACAAACTCACCTCTTTCCCAGAGACGAATGACAGGGAAGAGAAACATAAAACATATCCGAACCCAAAAACCACAAGAGAAGCCAAAATCATCACCCACATACAAATAAAAGAGCTGCCTTTCAGGAAAAATTCAAATCCGGTTATATGTTTACCAAATATATCTCAGGTCCGATAACCCTCCTCGAAAAGAGAGGAAAAGGAGGAGAGAACAGGACGGAGAAATCAGACGCAGGCCGGAAGCAAAGACGAAGACGAGAAGAAGCCAAACAGTCAAATCCACTGCCTAAAGAAAGAAAATAGATCGGCAAGAGTCAAATCGGCAAACCGCAGAGTGGGAAAAAGAAAGACTTCAAAAACTGAAGCGCTAGGAATGAGACAAGTACCGAAAACAGAAAGATTATTGGATACGCAACTCTCCCTGACAAATTTTTGAATTATTTCTGTGGATCCCCCTACAAAAAGCATATGCCAAATCACATAAAAATCTCTTAACGAATGAAAATGCATGCAAAAATGTAGCTATTTCATGACGAGAACATCTTCCTCTCGAGGCAAACCACAAATATTAAAAACGATTATACCCTTGAGTGGAGAAAATAGAAAAAAACAGAGATCCTGAGACACCACAGCATAGATATCAAAGCAAAATATTTACAAAGTCTGCCACTACCACAACATGGAAAATAGAGATACCTGGGGAAATTCTCGAGCCATGCATCCCATTAGTCATCGTCGCCCTCCTCCGTGAAGAATCTCAAATCCTTCTGCACCAACTGCCTTATCCTCCATCAGAGATGGACTCCTACTCGAGTAAAGAAACCCAGATGATCCTAGTCGTCGCAGAACCTAATACTGACCCGAGCCCCTTGAAAAATCTCACCTTAAAGTACACCACAAGTTAGAAGGCCAAATGACCTGTCTTGTAGACTATCTACACAAAGTCACCGTTACACATGAATGTGCCGAGAAAGGCATCGCCAGGTTACAGAATACGTTGGTTGGTATCTTCGTTATGAGAGTTCATGCCTCCCTTACGGCCATCGCCACCTTTATACAAAACTTCCTAAATAAACCTGGACAACCAGAAATATCAGTTGTCGTTTATCCTCTAAGGAGGGGAAACCATTCCTTTGAACTGTCCACCCCGAAGGCATGTGTAAAACTGCTTGTTCATGCTGCTATTAAGTTTAGGGAGTCATATCTTCACCTATTCAAATGGCATAAAGAGTTCCACATGGATAATTATCTGTTCACTGAAGCACCTATGTGGGTTAGATTACTAAAACGTCCTTTTAACTTGTACTACGACAAGGCCCTGCACAAAGTTGTTCGACCACTGGGAAGGTATGTTTCCATGGACGCAGACACAACTCTTAACCCGTGTAGTAGACATTTTGCACGGGTAAAAGTCATCATGAATCTGGAAGATGATGAAAAAAAAGGGAACCACCTTGGAACTCCCGGGAGCAAGCTTCTACCTGCCTTATGTCGTGGAAGGAAGACCAAATGTTTGCATGATTTGTAGATGATGGGGTCACAGCACCAAGGAATACAGGGGACGAGCACTGCCGGGAAACGTCGATCGAGTAGGTCCAGATCCCCCCAATGATCAAGATAGGGATGATCAAGAAGATAAATGGACCGAAGTACACAAGAGAAGGATGTTGAAGCCAAACATACCTCCACCAAAGCAATCGGAAAAGAGACACAAATATGACACAAAACCAAGCTGCAAAAAACCAAGATGGCCCAAAGCACACAAGGGGAATCCTTCAAATCAATGCCCCATCAAACTCTTTGGCATTGGAATCCAAGGAAACACAATCCCCTTCTCCGAAAATCTCCCTGGACACTCACCTAGCCTCCCAGGTAAAGTCCTTCACACTTGCACCCACCTCGTACCACCCTCTCCAAAAGCAGAAGTTCTGTTTGCAGCTTTGAAAACCACCCAACAAACTCTATTGTCTCCGCTATACATAAAAGTGAAGGAAAATGAACGTGACACCCTCCAGAAAGATACGACATACTCTAAGGAAATAGTGAGTAGCTCTCTCAAAGTGAAAATCATTGGGAAGAAGAGACTGGCGGAGACTCGCCTCAGCAAGAACACGGGAAGAAGCAAGAGAGAGCAGCTCACTCAAAATGGACAAGAAAATGATGGAAGCACCACCTCTTCCTACCTTGTCGCAGGGTAAGAAATCATGGCCTCCTCTGAATGTTTATTTATGACTGTTATTTAAGCATGGGATATCCGAGGAGCGCACAACTGCTCGGCAAAACAGGCACTTGATACGGTGCTAAAAACCCACACAGCAGAAATAGTTTATCTCTCAGAGACAAAGTTGGCCATACCTGACTCGTGTCCCACACATAAATGGCTGGACCAGAAATACCCTTCCTCACATATAATCCCATCCATTGGATTAAGCAGAGGGCAATGGTTTTCCTGGTCAGCAAATCAAATAATAGAAATCATCAACACATCTTCGAATTTTATAATGCAAGGTAATCCCAAACATCGGCAGAGAAATGTTTATTACATTTGTCTACCTACTTCCCAAACATCCTAGATGGAATTCTCCATTAGGTGACCTAGAAACTATCTGTACACAGTCAAACCAACCTACCATGTTGATAGGTGACTTCAATTCCACCTTAGTTGCTACTAAAAAATACTTAGTAGTACGTGGCACATATAGAACGAATAAGAATTTTCTGAATTTAATTACAAATGGGGGATGGAACGACATAGGGTACACTGGACCTAAGTTTACTTGGTCAAACGGGAGAGCAAACGATAAGCTTGCTCTTGCCCGGTTGGACAAAGCACTAGTAAATGGTGCTTGGCTCTGTACCTGGACAAATCCAACACTTGCCATATTGCCTAGGATTAGGTCAGATCACTCCCCATTGATTTTCTCAAACTACCCCATAAACAAACCACACAAAATACCTTTTAGCTATCAGGCCATGTGGAGAGAGGGAAACGAATATGAAAACACAGTAAAAAAGGCATGGAACAATGTACTACAAACCCACCTGTCCACAACACCACAAGAATACCTACCCTTTAAATTTCAGTAAGTTGTTGATGAGCTTACTAGGTGGAATCGTAGCACTTTTGGAAATTTCCACTCAAATATAAGAGACAACAAAAAAATTAGAGAAGACCCAAATTGATATCCAATCCCAACTAAATAACCAAGGAATCTTAGACCTTGAGAAAGAATTGCAACACGAACTGATGAAGCTTACCAGAAAAAAGCATATGCACACCTTTCAGCAAGCTAGGCAAAGCATTTATAAGGATGGAGATGAAAACATGCGTTTTTCCATTCTTTTGTTCAAGGTTGAACACATATAAATAAAATTCTTCAAATAAGAACCCAAGATGGGAACTTACTGGACATGGAGGAAGAGATAAAAAAGGAAGCAAGAATTTTCTTCAAAAATATATACTCCCAACTAGCAAGGAAGGGATCAGCTCCTTTCCACCCAACTAGGAAACTTCCTAAGGAAGATGGAGTCTCTCTTTCCACACCCATTACCATGAGATAAGTAAGGGTTGCCTTATTCACCATGGAGTCCTATAAATCACCTGGTCCGGATGGGTTCCAACCCATCTTCTTCAAGCACCACTCGTCCCTCATAAAGGAAGACCTACACCACAATATACAAGCCATTTTGAATTCAGGGAAAATAAATAAATAATTAAACAAAACCTTCATAGTACTAATACCAAAAAAAGAACAACCTGAAAGATTTGGGGATTATAGACCAATCAGCCTATGCAATATTACATACTGAATCCTTACAAAGATACTAGCAAATAGGTTAGCCAAATTACTACCAAAAATAGCCTCACCCACACAAGTTGTTTTTGTCAAAGGTCGACAGATGGCAGAGCACATCCTAATGGTCCATGAAATCCTCAAGACTTTCCAATTAAATAGGAAAAAACACTCCTATTTTGGAACAAAGATAGACCTTAAGATAGCCTTCGACACTATTTCATGGGATTTCATTAGCCACACACTACAGGTCTTCAACTTCCCAAAACAATGGCGAGATTTACTCCTATCCAGCATCAGCAATACATCTCACCAAATACTAATAAATGGCACCCCAACATATGCAATCACTCCAACATGTGGAATTAGGCAAGGTGACCCAATCTCCCCTTTTCATTTTCATCCTAGTCACTGAACTCCTCTTAGCCAAAATAAATGAAGGTATCACACAGGATAAAATAACACCTTGGAAGCCCTTACCAAACATGCCCTACATCTGTAATCTACATTATGCAGATGACACTCTCCTCGTAGGGAAAGCAAAATTAAAGACTACAAATACAATTATGGAAACCTTGAGGGAATAAGCTGACTATTCTGGTCAGCATATAAATCCGGAAAAATCATCAATCTTTTTCTCTTGGTCTGTACCAACTCAGATTTAGGATAAAATTAGGAATACAATCCCATTCAATAAAGTCCATCTTTAGGTAATAATCCCACAGACTAGGCTAAACAGGGAATCCTATGAACCCATACTACAATCAATACAGAAAAAGCTAAATGGATGGACAAATAAAGCTCTTTCCTTCGTAGGAAGAGTGACCCTCATAAAGTCTGTTTTGAGTAGCATTCCTATACATATATTATCATGCTTTCAACTTCCGAAAAAGGTGACTGACATGTTAGGGAAAATGTTTAGGGACTTCCTATGGACTTTCAAGGATAGAAACAAAATTCACCTAGTAAACTGGGAAAGCATATGTGAATCTCATAGTCAAGGTGGCCTAGGCCTTAGAAATCTGCATAGCTTAGGAGCAGCTTTCAGAATCAAACTGCTATGGAGAATGTTCTCAAAGTTAGATTCACTTTGGGCAACCTTTGTGAAACTCAAATATGGGGAAACAACACATAATGTTTGTAAACCAAACAAACAAGGAACCTCCATTGTCTGGAAACAAATGTCAAAGCACATTGACACCTTGAAAGAACATACGTTCCACCAAAATAGTCCCAAGCTCAAACACATCTTTATGGTTTGACAAATGCGTTTTAGGACACACAGAACCCTTAATAGATAAGATAATAAATGGTTGTGGATCCCAAGACCCAAAAGAAACTGTAAGTTGTATTATTTAGGAAGGGGGAAAATGGTATGAATCACGTGTTAGGGAGCTTTGGCCACCTAACGTTGCTGACTCTCATGGAAACCCAAATTGTGACAAGAACCCAGGACCCTCTGATCTGGACCCCCTCGAATGGAGTTTTAACAATTTAAAGTGCATCTCACTTAACCTATAAACTACAAAAGATGAGAAACCAAAATCAAAACAATGGCCCACTTGATTGTATTTGGAAACATATATGGAACCTCAATACCCTTCCAAAACAAAAGACTTTTACCTGGATGCTCTTGAAAGATAGGATCCCCAAGGTGATCTCCTAATTGGGAGAGGATGCCACATAAACCCAATCTGTAGAATGTGTTCAAATGAGATTGACACTCCCACCCACCTACAGAATTATGGTGCACTAAAAAAAAGAAACAATTTGAAAACAAAAACATCCCAGCACACAAGATCACTACTAAGAGCACATGTGTTTGTAGCTACAGCCTTATGGGAACTATGGTGCACTCCAAACAAGAAACAATTTGAAAACAAAAACACCACAACAAGACAATGTGCTAACAAAATTACGGGCACAACTCAACAAATCATCAAAAATAGGGAAATCCAATGTAGAAGGAAAGAGAAAAAAGATAGAGTAGAGGCCATGTGGAGCCCCCCAATAGAAAATTGTTTGTAGGCCAATTTTGATGGGTCTTCAATGACAAATGGTACAAAGGCAGGGGGAGGAGTGGTTGTTTGAGACACACAGGGACTTCCTTTAATCCTCACATGCTGGCCTTTACATAATAAAACAAACAATGAGGCTGAGATGTTAGCATTGTACCTGACTCTTCTTATTATTAAACATTGCTGCATAAATTACGATATTCTTATTGAGGGGGATTCGCAAATTATAATTCAGTTAATCCAGGGAGAAAAGCAAGGACACGTGAGGCTAATCCATTGGAGAAACGTTTGTCGGGAACTGCTGAAAAGCCTACCACATGTGAAGTCGCGCCACCAACCCAAGGAAACAAATGACGTTGCAGATTCACTTGCCAAACAGGATCCGCGCTTGTAGGGCAAGGAAGAAAAAGCATTAGCATCTGGATGAAACATACTCCAGTGTTTTTGAAAAACTTAGTTTTAAATGACTGTCTAACAACTAACCGTAGAAATACTTTTTTGGATGACTGTATACCCTTAATGTCTCCTGACTCTATTACCTTTCTTAGAACTTTCCAAAACTTTCCTAATGGTTAAATAAAAGGCTTTAAATGGTTTCGGATAAAAAAAACTCTTTAGTTGATCATTCTTAAAACTATCTATAACTTTCCTAATGGTTAAATAAAAGGCTTTAAATGGTTTCGGATAAAAAAATCTTTTTAGTTGATCATTCTTAAAACTATCTCCTACATACTCATACTCATCAACTAATCTAGCGTAACTATACTTATTCTAACCTAATTCTAACTAACCTAACTTACTTTACTTTGTACATTTGTCCACCCTAATCAACAGGAAAATTATACCATCCATGCATAAAGAATTTCCTACCTTTGCAATGCTTGACACGGTAGTCATAAATTTTAGGTTTGGGAGCTAGCGGTCCTTAGCTTTAGTTGGGTGGCTTCTAACAAGTAAATTTCCGTAAGTACAAACCATTTATCCACCCCTTTGACCTGCTCTAATGCAATTTTATGTTTGAGGTGTGGGGTAAGTTCATAGAGCTAGATAATAAACAAATTTAACTCTAATACATTTGAACCCCCCACCTCCTCTCGAATTGATTCTACAAATCTCTCCTCCATTTGTGATTGTTTAGTGTCATCTTATTTGTTATTATAATTTTTATGGTTTATTTTGATTTTTGATAATCTACCATGTACTTGAATTGACGATTGTAAGTTATTTATTTTTCTCATAATTTGTATAATGTTTATGGAGCTGCCTGCAAAATGGAGAGACAAAGTTAACTACTCAATCATGGTCTTAAGGCAGCATGTAGCCCTATGGCCTATGAGTGGATAAACCAAATTGTGTAGATGGGAGACTGTGCCTCAATGGATTAATTGGTGGGTTCTATGGCTAGTTCGGTCCAATTTTAATAACATTGACTAAAATTTCTATGTTGGATGTGAACTCAAAACACCTTATTCTTAAGAGTAAGAGCCTAACGGTACCTAACCCGATGATATCAAAAAAAATTTGTGATTTATTTTAAATCGTTGTTTAAATTTTTATCCTCTAAAAAATAGAATTTTATAATAAAAAAATATTTTTAAAAATTTAGATTAACATGTACGTTGCACCGATGGACCTACGCGGTCTAATAAGATTTGACCAAAACCCGACTTCCTACCGGTTCGGAAGTCCGCCGCATGCCTCCGCACTGGTAACATCAGGATTCATGAGCGACACAAAAAAAAATTATATTTCATGACTCGCGCACCGGTTGGGTGCGCGAGTCATATTAGCAGCGCAAACGATTTTTGTCATTAAATAGCTGCAACGGCCTAAACCCTCTCCTTCATAAACCTTGAATGCCATGCTTCATCGACCTTACAACCGTCGTCGTTCCGTCTCCTGCTTCCGCTGCAGGATGGCTAAGGTCACAAACGATCAATCCATTGAACACCGGAGTGTTCTCATCTTCGACTTCGCCGGCCTCATTTGAAGAAGAAAAAAACGAAATTTGGTGTAAAGAACAAAGCATTGACTGGTACCGTCCATCGGCCATAGTAGTTGCCTTCAGAAATCCTCTTGTAATCGCGTCCGATGGCGTCTCCCGTAACCCAAATCGATAACCCTTCCGCTGAGTCCTCTGACCCAGTTGATCCCCTGATCCCTCCTTACAAGTTCAATCAAACACTTTCAGGGCATAAACGCGCCGTTTCCGCCGTTAAATTCTCATCCGATGGCTCTCTTCTTGGCAGCGCCTCCGCTGATAGAACGGTCCGCGTCTGGTCTCCTACCACATTCTCTCTCTTGCAAGAGCTTCACGGCCACACTGACGGAGTATCTGATTTCGCCTTCTCTTCTGATTCCCGTTATGTTGCTTCAGCCTCTGACGACAGGACAGTGCGCATATACGATTCTCAAACAGGAACCCTCATCAAAACTCTCCATGGCCACACTAACTATGTCTTCTGCGTGAATTTTAATCCCCAGTCTAATATGATCGCGTCGGGCTCGTTTGACGAGACTGTTAGGGTTTGGGATGTGAAGAGCGGTAAGTGTTTGAAGGTCCTGCCTGCGCACTCGGACCCTGTGACGGCGGTTAACTTTAATAGGGATGGATCGCTTATTGTGTCAAGTAGTTACGACGGCTTGTGCCGTATTTGGGATGCCTCGACTGGGCATTGTTTGAAGACTTTGATTGATGACGAGAACCCACCGGTGTCGTTCGTGAAGTTTTCGCCCAATGGAAAGTTTATTCTGGCTGGTACTTTGGATAATACTTTGGTAAGTTCAGTTTAAATCCAACATGTTATTGTTTGCCTATGTGCTAAAATTACTAGAATAGTATTTTCTATATTTTATAAACTCGCATTGTTTTGGTTTCTACCATGCCATTTTCAAGGTTATTTTTAATAAGCTGTTCATGTTGTAAGAGAAAATCTATACTTTTTGGAGTCATATGTCTATTAGGTTATTAGAAGCTACAAATGTCTGGGAGCATCTGATTCTCTTGTAATGGATTGGTTTCATTAAATATGCAGTACTTTTAACTTTCAAAAAAAATAAATGCAATACTTTTTCTAGTGCTCCCATAGCGATCAGATAATCTAATGCTGCTTGATCTATTGACATCAGATATTAAATCCCAGCTTACATTTGGAAAGTCAGGAGACGATGAGGAAAGATGTCCTGTCTGATTAGTTATTCATTAGCAACATACTTTATGGCCTGTACTGATCATAACTTGAAACTTTTATACACAAAACGTAGTCCAGCATATTCTGTTTGGTTAGTTTCAAAGTCCTTTAGTTTTTCGACGTATGTCTATTAGGTGTTATGGTGCAGAAAAATGTCAGAAACATGTTAGTTTGTGACTAGCAGACTCCAGAAGGCATGTTTCTTTTAACGGTATTACATTTTTCTTGCACAAAGAGTGCTAATCAATTGCATTTCACAGTCATGTCCAACAGGAGAGCAAATGGATTTAATCTGCATGCAAGAATTCATTTTTCTTTTTTAAATAACGAAGCACAAGAATTCATCTTTCAGCGAATTTTTTGCATAAAACAAGGCCCTAAGATGTCATCACCAATCTTCAAACCAGACAAATGACTGAACTCGCTACAGAAGTACAAAAATTATATAAAAAAGGAAGAAAGGAACCATCTGAATAACGGAAATAGATCAAGCCCCAAGTTCTCATTCATATCTAGTTGCTGAGGTGGTCAATTTGTTTTGTCCACTGATCAACACTGTATCAATTGGAATGTAGCCCATGAATGCAGCCAATGTACATATGATGGACATCCAGCACATTCCGTACAAAAGGATGTAGGACAACTCACTTTTATGTGATTTAAGGGTTGTAAAAAAAAAAGGGATGTCTGTCATTTTTTAGCCAAGGACATTTATATCAAGTTGGTACTCTGTGCAAAAAACCAAAGTTGTTTATATCTGCTTTTCGGAAATTTTGAGGAATGATTTTCTTTTATTCTCTGCATTGGAAAAAATTCTGTGTGCATGTCCTATTAAGTAACAAGGCCTGAATTTGACGTTGTGACTTATACAGATATTCCCTTTTTTGTTATCCCTTGTTTCTCTTCTACTTCTGTTTTGTGTCTTTATTTTTATTTTTATTTTATTGTTCCACTCCTTTATTTATAATTCTTTTTTGCCATTTCTAACCTGCAATAGAAGTATAGGTTGCTGAGTTTAGCAAAAGTAAACTGCTGGCATCATTTTTACACTTGTTTTACTCTATTTTACTTGATTCGTAACAAACATGTCATTGTATGTAAGTACAATGCTAAATAAGCGAAAGTGATTAAACTACTGTGTTGTTCAATGCTCCCCCTCAAGTTGAAACATTAAAAACGTGGCTCGGATTGAACACAAGTTTGTAAAATATTGTCTCCCAAGAACATATATAAAAGTATCAGCATTCTGATCAGTGGCACAAACATGAGTGACAATGATCTTAATGAGAGTAATGTCCTGCATAAATTGGCTATTAACTTATTAATCTTTGGTCAGTTTATGAAATACCATATTGTCCAGATTGTTTGCAATGTAAATGGGTGCTTGATTGCTCTCAAATAAAATAAAGAAAAAAAAAATGGTTGCTTGATTGTCACACTTTTGTTCCATGGGTTTGTTACTGGACAAACCAAACTTTGGAGTATTAGGTTGTCGTTCTCTCTATGTGCCTCAACAGTGGATCTGACCTCCATATTCTGCTTTTTACTTCTTCTGTCCACAAGGTTTCCACCAACAAATATAGAGTTCCATGTTGTGGATTTCTAGTCTAGTTTGGATCTTTCACGGTCAACTTCTGGATATTCCAGAATTTTAATTGTCATGAGGATCAAATTTGAGGCTGTTACAAGGATCACCCTTGAGATAATTTAGAATTTTTTTGGAGGGCTAACCATAAACTAGTTAAAAACTCTAATTGTGGGAGAAAGATTGGGCCCTTTAGTCGTCGGATAAAGCAGTTGGCCAATCCCTTTTACATAGTCTTGTTCGTCAGACGGTGACTTGCGTCATTATGATGACTCACGCTCATATCAATGAGTCTTAGTAAGTTGTGTACCAAGCAGACTGATCATGTAAAATGTCAGTAACATACTTTTGATTGGGCAATATTATCCCTCTCTTACTTCTGGCTACTTCTATGCTTAAGAAGTATTATTAGGCGTCGAGATATTTCATTTGAAATTTGCCACCAAAGTATTGCTTTACAATAGCAATGTGTTAGACCCCCATTTACAAAGGTCTATCACATGCGTGTCTGTGAGACCACCAGGACAGGGAGCATAGATGTTAAACAGAGTAGAAAGGGGTAATGCAGAGGAAAAAGGTACAAAAGAAAAACAAAAAATGGGAAGGGGGTGAAAGAGAAACTGAGAGTTCCAGTTGGTATTAGACCGAGGATGTCCAAGAATAGGAAGTTCCAATGGAAATGGGGGTAGAGAACCAGTGGAGAAAGGTGGGGGAGATTAAGGGAAAGGTTGGGAAGTCTAGAAAATTGACTCAATAACATTAATGCAAGCGTGAAGCTGAGCATAGCTCAGTGGTAACACGAGGGTTGTGTTGTCGGGAGGTCTCGGGTTCGAATCTCCTGGAGGACGAAGTTTATTGTTGCAACCCATGAAGTAATCCCACAATCAATGGAATCAATTTCTTAAAAAAAAAAAAAAAAATTAATGCAAGCTTGGTGGCATTATGGAGCTTAATGTTGGAGTTTCGGGCCTGGAGCTCCGCTCCCCATTTTCAGATTGACGATCCCCTATGCCAGGTATTTCAATCTTCTTAGGAGAGAAATGGGGCGGTGAGCCAACCCACAACACCAGTGGCCACTGCATCATATCTGATGTGGGATTCCAGGTCAAATTATAGAAAGGACTCTGCATCGGTGTGATGAGAAATTTAATCCAAACTATCTTTATTGGAGTTGTCAATTGCAGATCTTGTTGGTGAGTGGCAAGGGGAGGAGTATGCAGGTTCAGTTGCACAAGAGACTGAAATTTCATGAAATACCATTGAGCTGTCAATCCTTTCAGTGGAAGGAATAACTCAGCACGGACTATGAAACTCCATGGATCCCTTTATGGTAGAGATGTGGTTATTCTTATCGACAGTGGAGCAAACCGTAATTTCCTCTCCAAATCATCTACATACGCAACTAACACTACAACTCAAGCTGATCTCTGCAGGACAGATAGAAAGTGATCCTAATGACTCTTACTTGAGGCAAAGCAATATGTTCCTCTCTCAGTTCAAACCTATGATCCTCCTTGTTTGCAAATTCTAAAAAAATTGCAATGACAGGAAAGAAGGTTAAGAAGCACTTAAAAGGACTTGGTAAGTTTACTCACTAAAAGCAATTTACTTAGAAAAGTTTAGGAACAAATAGAGTGGACTCTAAAGATAATAACCTAGGGATGCACAATCCTTACACAACAAAGCAGCAATGGACCCATCTGCGGAAGTGAAAATGTTTACGAAAGAAGCATTAGAGATAGAGGAGAAAACAGATGACAAACCTGCCATATGACTCAAAGCACCATAATTAATGACCCAAGAGGAAGACACATGGAAATTCGACATGTGAACACGAGGGAGTGGTGTTTGTTTTTGGTTTCTGAGGAGTCATGTGCATTGGGACAAAGGATCAGGAACTTCTAATACTTGCTCTGAATCTGTTTTACGCTGGACGTCCTATTCACTTAAGCCAAAAAATGAAAAATTACTCATATGGCTCTTTATTGTAACTTCCGCTATAGCATATCCAGACTAAGAAGTGGTATATAATCAAAATGTTCCTATTCTTTACCACATGGCTCAATCTTGAAGATGAGCATAATGACATACATGTGTGTAAAGATGTACTATGCATACAAACATGCTCATTGGAATTCATAAGCGAGAGACCAAAAACTTGGCTGGTGTACCTCTCGTTGCCTGAGAACTCTTATAAACGCTTTTAAACACGTGTTTCCACTGTTGGTTTGCAGTAAGCTGTCTCCACGGCACTGCCGAAATTAAAGGAGAGGTTACTCTTGATGATTTGGAGCATAATGACTGGAATGAGATGATCAATTAGAGATTCTAGTGCAGAGGGATAACTCTCCCTTGGAGAATCTACATTGGAACTGCAGGATCCTTCTTTGAAGAGGTTCTCTCGGATTGATCTTCTAGGAGAGGTGGAATGTCAACAGGCTTGATTTCCCTTATCTAGAATCTCTATTAATTATTTAGTCTAAGTGAAACGGGGCGCGACTTCCCTATACCAAAATGCGCGAAGTGCATGGAACACGGACATGCAACATGGGCGGATGCGCATACAAATGCGCATGGACAGCCAACCGACAAAGAGGCGCGGGACCAACAATCATCCCATGACGAGGCGGATGATGTGGCACTTGTACGACGTGGCACATGAGGTGGCTCGTGACAAGGCAAGTGAGGTGGCGTACATGAGTTGGCAAGCACTAGGAGGGAGTGCTTGCTAGTTGGCAACAACTCATAGAGTTAGTGGGAATCTATGGGTTGGCATGAGTTGGCATTGGTTGGCAAGCACTTAGAGAAGTGCTTGATAGGTGTCACCAACCATGGGGGGTTTTGTAATCTATAAATAGCTATGCACAAAGGCTTGTAACTCACTCATTCATTCAATAGAAGTGTTCTTTCCTCCCAAATTCGGAGTCTCCTTTGTGCTTGAGTTTTGAGAGAGTTCTAGCACCAAGAACAGGAGTGTTCTTGTGCTAAACTTCTTCCAAGAGGCTAACTAGCATCCAGACGGGCTTGGAGGCTAGGCCGCACGCCACTAAGGAGCAAGATTGTGCTTCGCATACTCTAGCGGCGTGACACTAAGGGAGGAATACTTTTATAATTTTGGGAGGGATGTATTAAATATTTCAAGTGATTAGGGGTGTGGTAATAATTTGCTAGCAATGGAAGGGGGTCACATCTGAATCCCATTTGGATCTATAAAAGGGATTTTAATGAGCCTTTAAGTATGGTTAGACCAAACTCTCTAGTAAGTTAAAGATGGAGAATGTAGGAGGGCTAGTTTTTTGCCTCAGTGTGCTATTTTTCTCCTAATATCTCCATCTCATCTCTTCCTCCCACTTGAACTCTAACCTTGGACACTTCCTACAGCCTGGTTTTTCTATTTGTAATCGACATTTTCTTCATGTGAAACTCCATTTTACACAAAGGTACATATCACAAACACCCAAAGGCCAAAAAAGAGGCCAAACACGAAAATGAGTTCATAAACTTATTCAGGAATGTTTGGAGTTTTTTTCTCATTGCAACAGAGGTATTTCTTTGCCTTAGGATAAGATTGACATTGTTTGCTACCCATTTGGAATCCCTCTGACGTAATGGATGCCTCCTCTTAAAGTTTCCCATGGATGTAATTTTTTTTGTTATGAAAGCTTGGTGCTTTGTTTTTGCAGTTTCCATGAAAGCAATTATACCCATGTTTGGTCTGCTTTTGTAAGTTATTTTCTCTCTCTCAAGACCTGTTATTTTCTTTATAAATTCTTGATTATTTAGTGTAATGTCTACAGAGGCTATGGAACTTCTCAACTGGAAAATGTCTGAAGACCTACAGGGGTCATGTCAATTCAAGGTTTTGTATTTCCTCTACATTTTCCATAACAAATGGGAAATATATAGTTAGTGGTTCAGAAGATCATTGTGTCTATTTGTGGGATCTTCAGACTCGGAAAGTACTGCAGAAATTAGAGGGACACACTGATACTGTTATATCTGTTTCCTGTCACCCAACCCAGAATGTTATTGCATCTGGTGCTCTTGGTAATGACAAGACTGTTAAGATCTGGATCCAGGACACCAATTAATGGGTCTTGTGGGCTTGGGTCTTTTCATGATGATGTAGTATGGGCAAGGCACAAGTTTTTCCAATTTCTGTTCATTGTGCCTTCCCTTAGAGAGAAATGCATCATGTGAATCAGTTTTTTTTTTTTTCTAATTTATACTTTAGGCTGTTATTCATGTGGCAGTTCATGTACTCAAGTAGTCTCTCTAAAATCTGATGCTTACTGTATCATGTAAAAAATGGTGAGATATGCCCCTCTGCTTATATGATTTTGGATATCTTGAGTTTGAAATTTAGTTCTGCAATTGTAACCAGGGACTAAGAGAATCGTTGCTTTAAGCATGAATAGGCGGCGTTGGTGCTACCTTTGTGTTTTGGGTTTAAGTTCGCTTATTTGATGGCCTCTCCTCATGTGACTTAAATTAGTTTTAAGCTATTTTAAAGTGGCTAGCAGGAGTTAAAAGAGTCCTTTCTTTTCTAATTAACGTCAGTTTTCCTAATGTATTGAGTTTATTGACCAATGAGGAATTGGTCGCAAAAGGGCAACAAATTTAATTAGGACGTGAACTAGGCACACCAAAATGAAGTCCTTTCTTTGTTACTGTGCTAAAATTTAACCCTGGTTTATTTCAAACTTGCTAGCTGACATGAACGGGATTATGTTGACAAATGGTTTTCAGGTTTAGACAATTTGTTGGCCGAGTCAACGTTAGCATGATCCGGCCCCAATTTAGTCATTTATTTCATAATCTATGAGCTGAAGTTTATTATGGAAGCCTTACGCATAAAAAGTGATTCTCTGAAGGTGTATCTTGTGGAGAATGAAAATTTTTGCTGGACTTATGTAATTCGAGAATTTCCTAAGTCTGATCTGGATTTGCCTTGGGACTTAACAAATTGGATGGTGGAGAGCAGATTTTGTTACATAATATAGAAACTTGGCTCTAGTCGCTTTGTGTTCACGGAGTGTTGTGTAGAACAGAATGCGCAGATATTAGGAAAATTTAGCGATTATAGATCGGTAGTTGAAGGAATGATCCAGTGTGTACTTGCATATTATCACCCTGGTCAGTGTGATGGATTAAATTGTCCCCACAGTGAGCTATATTCATATTCATTTAAAATCACTCTCACTCAAGACATGTACTGTATCTGTTTATAACGAGTAATGATACGGACACAGCAGCTGTGCCTGACTCGGGCACAGTTGCTGACGTGGATGCTAGTGCTGGCATCCACGTAAAAAATGAGTCAGCCTCCCTCCAGCTCTCTCCCTCCGGCTCCCTCCCTCCCACGGCCTCCCTCCTCCCGCCCTCCCTCCTCCGCTCCTCCCTCAGCCTCCTCCTCACCCTCTCACCTCCCCCCCCCTCCTCCGGCAGCCTCCCAGCCTCCCACCCTCCCTCCCTCCTCTCGCAGCCTCGCAGCCTCCCGCTCCCTCCCTCTCACAGCCTCCCTCCCTCACGCTCCATCCCTCTCCCTTTCCCTCCCAGTTCGATTCGATGCTGCCACGACCGCCACCGCCGCAGACAAAGAGGAAAAGGAGGAGGACGACAACGATTCGGCGGCGAGGAGAAGCCGATGAGGCGCTGCATGAGAGTAATGAAATCACTGTCTTCGGTGTGGATGATTTTTGGGGAGACGTTGTATATGATGACGGGGGCGCGGGGCAGCGGCGGCTGTGGCTGAGGAAGGGGTGCCAGCGGCGGCATCTTGATCGTGTACGAGGATGCAGCGAAAGGGAAAGGAAGAGAGAGGGAGCGGGAGGGAAAGGGAGAGGGATGGAGCGGGATGGAGGGAGGCTGTGAGAGGGAGGGAGCGGGAGGCTGGGAGGCTGCGGAAGGGAGGGAGGGGGAGGGTGAGAGGGTGAGGGAGGGAGGCTGAGGGAGGGAGGCTGAGGGAGGGAGGGAGGCTGAGGGAGGGAGCGGGCGGAGGGAGGCCGCGGGAAGGAGGGAGGCCGCGGGAAGGAGGGAGCCGGAGGGAGAGAGCTGGAGGGAGGCTGACTCATCTTTTTACGTGGATGCCAGCAGTAGCATCCACGTCAGCAACTGTGCCCGAGTCGGGCACAGCTGTTGTGTCCGTATCATTACTCGTTTATAACGTAGTACTAATTGTTTTCGTGTAATATAATATATTATCACCCTGGTCAGAGTGATGGACTTGCATATTATCACCTTAGTCTTCTCATAAAATATATGAACTATGTCAATAACATTATTTATTGGAAAAAGTATGTATTTTTATCATGGGCACATATAGTTAGATCAGCCAATTGTATGGCTGACTCTTGCTAAATAGGAGGCACGAGTGTCTTATACTTAAGCTAATATATTTTTATGAATGCTAATATTTTCACTAATCAGTAATACACTTTTTTTAAAAGTGGTGATATAAGTAGTGCAGCTTTTTACTTCTAAGACTTTACATCCTAACGTAGCGTCCATATTACAGTCCATGTAACAGATAAACTCAAAGATAAAATTGAAAGATTTTATTTTCTAATAAAATATTATCTACCTATTATATGGGTAAAGTCTAAACCCTAGATTTTCTCTTACCTAGACTACCGACTATTCAACGACGTCACGATGTAAAACCTCGAAATAAAATCATAAAGTACTAATATCATTTTTCTTTTTAAAAAAAAAAAAAAAATATATTGCTCAATGGTAGTTCAAAAAAATAATATTGACGATAGTTTTAAGATCGTTCTATGTTATATTGTAATATTGTTATATGTTAGTTCATAGCATATACTTTAAACTATTTTAGTTCATTACCATTTGGTCATAACCTTGTACTATGTTAGATCATAACTTTGTATTAAATTATATTCACTTGGTTTTTCAGGATCTTCATTACTTGACCTGCACCTGAACCTATGAGACTAGGAGTTTTTTTGTTCGTTAGTCTACATAGGGTCAGATAAATAAAAAGACTACATAGGTTGATAAAGTAGCTTACAGTATACAAAACGTCATTTCGTGATTCAATCTATAATCAGTAAATTTCCCTAAAACTTTACCTAGGGACAAGAAATGAGGCATAACAATAAGTTTATTGCCTCAAAAAAATAATCACAAGCTATCACACCCGCTTACTAAGTAGACAAAGATGCAAATTAAGCTAAACTAAGCTAGAGAAAAGATAAATAGATGCAAAAGAATTCAATAACCAAATACACAACACTTAACAATGTAATAATTCCACTTCTATTTATGGTCATGGAACTAAAAAAGCATCTTTTAACTCTAATTCAATCTTCTCATGTAGAATTCATGGAAGTTAGTTATTGTATCTATTTATATAGGAAACAACAAGTATCCTAGCTCCCATAAATCACAAGATATACCTTTTGCAATAAATCACACCAAGGACCCAAATTTACATGAAATTTAATTACTACCCATGCCCATATTTATCACATATGAATCATGAATAGTACTTAGAACATGAAAACACCCTCTACTCGCACTAGGTAATGAGAAGAAGCTCCAAAGGTTTGGTCGAGGTTATGCTCGCAAAAGATATAAAACAGCATAAATCGAACCAATAAGAAAAGAAAGACTTTGATTCAACTAAGTTTCAAGTTTCACATAAATTGAACAATTAATTATAAAGGTGAGACCTTCTTGCAAAAAACTACACTTAGTTATTGGCTAGCCATGAAAAATAACACAAATTTGAATTAAATATAACAATTCACTACAACTTACATTATAATACCATGAAGGAAAATTATTTTTGCCTAGTTAAACCAAGAACTGAAGAAAAAAATAAACTACTCAGTGATATTCCAAGCTCCAAAAAACAAAAACACAAAAAAAAAACGAATGAAAGCTACCACCAAACCAGGAAATTCCACTAACCAAAATCCCTTTAAGTTTTAGAGGGTGAATATAGGATAACATAAACAGCTCGGTATTAGGTCTCCCAAGTTTAGCCTAAAACTTGAGTTTAATTATTTATATAACACAAACTTTCGGAGCAAATAGTGTCACTTGGTGTGATTGTGTCAATTTACCTAATACTATTGGTGCTTCTGCTCCGCCGCTCTCTATTCCAAGGCTAATAGCATTTACTAAGTGTTTACCTTTTGCAACTATTTGAGATGTCCTAGTACAATTTGAGTTCCACCAAGAAACTAACAATGCCAATGCAACTATCCACACTAAAGCTAGAGGTGTTCGTTGTGTTGTAGATTGTTTGCTCCTTTCTCTTTCAACTAGTGTCATTTTCAGTATAAGTCATTTTTTATCTCTAAATTTCCTTCTACACTAAGCTGCTATAAAGAATAGGTAAATTACATCAAATTTAGGCATTAAGGATTAGTTTAGATTATACAGATTTGCACTTTTATATATTAATAATACACTGACTAGAATGTTCATCATGCTAGTTGTCGTATGAGACAACATAATTGTAATCCTATTTTACCCATGGCATACAAGAACCCCCACACTTCGGTTTGTCCTCCACAAAAGCAAAATAGTTACATCTCAAGGCAACTTTTGAGGTAAATTGACCACCCATTTGTGGTTAATGGCGATCAATTGGAGCAATGTTGTGATGGTGACTCTATAGTACTCACCAAAAGTAGGAATAGAACAATAACTCTCTGTCCTTCGATCACTTCCTAAATGACTATGTCGGCCTATTATTTATTTGTACATGTATGTTTTTGTGAAATAGTGTGCATAAATTGTCAACATGTCCATCACCACCCAAACAACTAAAAATCTTTTGAAACATGGATAAGCTGACTACAAATCTTGGGTAAGATCCATTTATGATAAACCATTTGACTCTACTTGTTTGTGTTTTGCACACTAAATAAATTAGCACACTAGCGACAACACCCTCATAGCATTACAAATGCATATCGTGGATTTGCGATATTATTTTTGTGCAATAGTGGAATATCAAACACTACTATATGAAATATAATAAGTGAAAACTATTGTACCTGCAATGCATGTCAATGATCATCCACATGCCAAGAACATACAACTTCTCCAAATTATTAGTCACAACTTGTTGTGGCACCTTAGTTGTCATCTAGTGTATATAAGAAATCGATGATCACACCATGATAGTACATTGTAGTCCCCATTTAGTCCCTTTGTGATATAATATCTCAAAGTTGTAAAGAAGGATTTTAACAAGCCATCATTATTGTTGCACCATTACGATATATTGCTCGATCATGAAGTGAAAGGATGTCTAGCACGTAATCATAATGAAATATCCCAATAAACAATATGCCATTGAGGAAATAAATGCACTGATGTCATCATTTTTGTCTCATTTGCTCATTACCACAGGAGTCCACTTTCCTGAGAAAATCAATCAAGTTTTAAGCTGAGTAGTACACCATAATTAAGAATAAACCTCCAATTAGTTTTTTTAATTGTCACATATAGATGGGGCGGGTTATTCTTGAACCACAACAACCTTCAAGAAGTTAATGAGCAATACCTTGTTCTAAAATAAAGTAATCTAGATTTTACATAATACATTTAATAAAGTCTCATTTTGTGGAATGACTTAAAATGTTATCAATAATGTTGAGAATGTACCTCATTAGCCTCAATGTAAACCGAATATGATATTTAAGAAAACTATGATAAAGCTTAAGAACAATAGCTGATAAACATCATTCTTCAAACTTCAAAAGGTATCTGAGCCACAATCATGTTGATGGGAATTATAAGAAACTCAGTGATTGTCATGCGTCCAAAAATAAGTTTATGTTTAAGCTATGTCCATGTGGATTTAATTATAGCTAGAACAAAAATTGGTATTAAATATCTCTCTTAAAGTGGCTTCAAAAAAAAACTTGAGACACAAGGTTACGTGTTGTCATTCTTGAAGATGAACAATACAACTTAAAGCAATGGGTTGTGCTTGGAAAAATTATCCAAGACA
Organism: Aristolochia contorta; assembly: GCA_022405105.1. Lineage (NCBI taxonomy): Eukaryota > Viridiplantae > Streptophyta > Magnoliopsida > Piperales > Aristolochiaceae > Aristolochia > Aristolochia contorta. The sequence continues at coordinate 8,216,047 of CM039670.1, forward strand.
TCATTTCTCACACATGACATTTTAGCTCATGCATGTTTATTCACATATGTTTGTCCAAACGTCAATTAACATAGGATGTGGAATAGAAGGAATGTTATGGTCATATTTATGCTATGACAATGTTAGTGACATAAATGTCATTTGGTGACACAACTTGATATGAATCCTATTCATAGAAAATAAACAATTTATAATCAATTATTTTAATTTGTGATCACTTAAGTGTGACATGGTGGGTTCAATAACTTAATAGAGCTAATAGTCCTAATAGTCTACTCATATAATACAACCCAAATATACAATTCAAGAAGTTCCATTCGACCATAATGTAAATCCAATTTGAAAACAACATCGAACCCATCTTATTGGTAAAAATAAATAAACAAATTATAATTTTGATATCTTATATGACAAACCAAGCGTGACAATATATCGTCTTATTAATAAGTTAACTGTTTATTCCAAACAGCTCAATTTGAGGGGTGTGTAAACGATGCAGCTAATTTGTCAACTCAAGATCACACGTGATATATTAGTTCATGGAGAACATCTCCAATGCAATCTCTTAAAATTCAAACAACGTTGTCTTTGTAAATCTTACCCTTTCTTTTAGTTGTAATGGTCTGTCTTTGTAACTTATATATAACAGTTCATGCACATCAATGAAATCAATGGTTTTTCACAAACATGGTATCAGAGCATCTTATTGGGCAAAGTATGGATTCTACATTGACTCTCGTTCCAACTATATTTGTTGCATAAACAGTTCAAGGTACCACCTTTTATCTTAGGCCTCCTTATGAAAGTTTTTCTATTACAGTCACAAACATCCAGAACAATATCTCTCTGAAACTGGATCACACAAACTTCTTACTCTGTGCTCTCAGTTTCTCCCCGTCCTTCACAGCCAAGGTGTATTGGGGTTTGTTGACGACAGCCTCCAACCCCATCCTAAACAAATACTTGATTCATAAATGTTTTCATTCACTTCTAACCCTACTAATGTAGTTTGGTTTCGTGTTGACAAGACTTTACAAAGCTGGATTCTATCCACCTTGACTTCAGCAGCTCCAGGCCAAATGGTTGTCTTAACCACTGTGCAAAACATGTGGTAAACTTTGGAGCAGACATACTCGTCCAACCTACAAACACACATTCTTCATTTGCGGATCAAATTGCAAAACCTTTAAGGGGGGTTCACTTTCTCTCTAAATATTTTAAAAATGGCTTGTCATCACACCAGCCACTCCTGGCAGCAAACTGTCCATGTTCTCTGGATATCTCCTCTTTGATCCTTCGCTTTATCACTCTGTAGTTAGTGCCCTTAAATGTTTGACACTTACTCGGCTTGACTTGCAATATGCTGTCAATCAAGTTTGTAAGTTTCAAATGCACTATTCATTATTGTCTTCTCTCATACTGACGGGGCCGACAACTCGGACAATCAACGAGAAATGCATGTAAATTATGGAGACATAGTAAAAAAATGAGAAGAGACATTAGAGATTATTTATATGTTGTAATTTCTAGAAAAAATAAACAAGTTATATACCAATAATTCTAATTTAATAACTAACTCATAAACTTATACAATAATTATATTCAAACAAAAATTTATCAAAAAAAATGTGATACATTGGTTCAAAAAGTAATTCTACCTTACATAGCCTATGATAGCTGATGTCAAAGAAAGAAATAAAAGATCAAATAGTGGCCCAAATTATACAAGGGATAAAAATACTTCATTTATCAATGGTCTTAAAATATTCTTCTATTGATAAAAATATTAAATTTATTAAAACTAGCACAAAGAGTGAATGAAATAGATTTTTCATCTTCAAATATATAGTTAATATCAATTTTTCTCTTCTCCCTCTCTTTCTTCCCCTCCCTCTTCTCTCCCTCTCTCTTCCTCTCCTCCCTCTTCTCCCTCCCTCTTCTTTTCTGTCGCCCCTCCTTATCTTCCATTCTTCTCTCTCCTGAATACGTCTCTCAGGTATTGCACGTGGGAGATCCGCTCGAATCAACCCGAACTCCAAAACATCGTCAGTCCGAACCAAATTGCATAGAGATCTGACAAAGGGTGAAATAGGAAAACAACAGCAGCAGTAGAAGTAATAAACCGGACGATTTAAAAAAAAAAAAAAAAAAAACGGACAACAACATGAGCGTAATAATAGGACATAATCGTCATTACGGTTTTCGTGTAGCGCAGATAAAGTCCTTCCCAATACATTATCTCGTCAACTCGCCACAGGCTCTTAAAATCCTCGCGACAGCCTGTGCACAGCTGTTTTCCAGCGCATCTCCAATTAATGCGACTCCGTACTCCTTTTCCGTCCATTTTAAAATAATAAACCTTTTTTTTACTCTACAACAAAATAAATAATCGAATAAAAATAAAAAAAAGGATCCAAGGCCCCGACAAATACGAAATCAGCTCCCTCCCAACCTACTGCCGAGCCAGATCATCATCATTTCATCAACTCACGTTTGGCATCGTACGTGTGTGGGTTGCGCCCCAGCTCACGTCCGCACGCTTCCCCATGTCATGATTCTACATTTTCTTTTTCGCTTCCTTCTCTCTCTCTCTCTGTACTCTCTCCACCTTCCCCAATCCCAGTTCAGTCCAGCCTGTCGCGGATCCCCCCATGGCGGTCCTTCTCTTAATACCTCCGTCGTCGCTCCCGGGTTTTCTCATCCTCGACAACCCTTCTTCTTCTTCTTCTTCTTCTTCTTCTTCTTCTTCTTCTTCTTCTTCTCTTGATTCACTACTACTCTGACGAGAACTTGAACTGTTCCGGGTGGAAAATACGTCGTAATACGTAATACATCCTCTGTCCAGTCCTGCTGATTCGCCGGAGGGCGTTTCTTCTCCGGCCATGGATCCTTGTCCATTCGTGCGACTTCTTGTCGGAAACCTCGCCGTCAAGATACCTGTAGCGGCGAGGCCTGTTCGGTCCGGTGTCCACCCCTCCACGTCTCCCTGCTACTGCAAAATCCGTCTCAAGAATTTCCCCTGCCAGACCTCCGTGGTGCCACTCATCCCGCCGGAGACCACCTACCCCGACGCGCAGCCGCAGACTCTGGCGGCTACGTTTCATCTCTCCAAGTCCGATGTCGATAAGTTGGCCGGGAAGTCGATTTTCGCGGGGAAGACGTGTTTGAAGATCGAGATCTATACTGGCAGGAGGGGGACGACTTGCGGCGTTAATTCGGGGAAGCTTTTGGGCAAGGTTTCGTTTCCCTTGGATCTCGCCGGGACGGAGTCGAGGGCGGTGAATTTTCACAACGGCTGGGCTTCTATTGGGAAAGGCGGTGGTGCTAAAGGACCGGTGGCGCAGATGTACTTGAGTGTGAGAGCAGAACCGGATCCGAGATTCGTGTTTGAATTTGACGGGGAGCCGGAGTGTAGCCCTCAGGTGTTTCAGATCCAGGGACATTTGAGACAACCGGTTTTTACGTGCAAGTTCAGTCTTCGAAATTCTGGCGATTGGTGTAACAGATCCAGGTTAGTGTTGTTGTTGTTTTTTTTTTTCTAATCTTGTCGTAATTTGGACTTGGATTTGTTGTTAACGAGGTTTCCGAATCACCTTCTCTTCAAATTGATGTTTGCTTGAAAGAAGAAGAAAAAACCTGTGTTTTGTTCGAATTCTTGTTAAACTCAGTGGTGTTCGTTAAATTGTGTGAACAGAAGCACTCAATCTGATCCCAGCTGCTCAAGGAGCTGGTTGGGTTCCCTGGGAAGCGACCGGGAGCGCCCGGCGAAAGAACGCAAAGGCTGGTCCATCACTGTCCACGATCTCTCCGGCTCCCGCGTCGCCACGGCTTCCATGGTCACCCCTTTCGTCGCTTCCCCAAATTCCGACCGCGTCTCGCGGACTAACCCCGGCGCCTGGTTGATTCTCCGGCCGGGGGGCGACGGCACGCTGAAGCCCTGGGGCCGCCTCGAGGCGTGGCGCGAGCGCGGCGGCGACGCCCTAGGTTACCGCTTCGAGCTTCTGCTCCCGGACATGTCCAATTCGGGGATTCTGCTGGCGGAGTCCACCCTCTCCACCAGAAAAGGCGGCAAGTTCTGTATCGATTTGGGGAGGTGTTCGACGCCGGCGGGACCCTCCCCGGCGTGCAGTCCTCGCAGCAGCGGGGACTACGGCTACGGGCTGTGGCCTTTCTGTGCATACAGAGGGTTCGTAATGTCCTCGACCGTCGAAGGGGAGGGCAAATGCAGCCGGCCGGCGGTGGAGATCGGCGTCCAGCATGTCGGGTGCCGAGAGGACGCGGCCGCGTTCGTTGCTCTTGCAGCGGCCATTGATCTCAGTATCGACGCTTGCAAGCTCTTCTCCCAAAAGCTGAGGAAAGAGCTCTGTCACCAACTGGAGTTGTAGCAGCAGAGCATCATCTTTGCATATTCAAATTTTTCGAAATTTTTTTGTCTAATTGAGTTTTTGTTACATTTGCTTTTGCATGGTTTGGAGGATTTACTAGTATTTTGTACTACTGAACTAACTGGGGAGGAAGGGTAGTAGTTAGTAGTAGTAGTAGTAGTAGTAGTAGTAGTAGTAGTAGTGGGGGAAGTGTTTCAAAAATGGTGATGTTTTTAAGAAAGCCATGGATGTACAGAGTGTGGTTTGTTTGACAGAGGGAGGAGGAGAAGAGGGTGCTCTAGCTAGAGGGTGTACTGTTTCTCCCTGTGTTTTGGGTCTGTGTGACATGTGACTCTGTGAGTGATTTTTATCAATTAACTCGCATTGGAAATGACAGTAATGTGCAGTGGCGGTTGTTGATATCTTGCTGTGTAGCTTTAGTCGCTGTGTGTTTGTTCGGTGGGTTTGATGGCGTGGAAGTGATGAGGTATCTTGACTTGTCGATAAAGAAGGCAGATCTAGCTGTAAAGCGTTATATTTTAAGTAGGGCAAAGGCGTGCCTTTTCATTGATGGCGATGTGCACGTGAATGGGATTTGGTGCCAGCTGCGATCAGTTGTGTGGTTCACAAAACGTTTCACGTGAATGTATAGTGAGGGCTTCTGTTCTGAATGCATTTGGAACTTCGTGGTTGGGGGGTGAGCGTTTATTGCCATGGTTCTGAATCTGAATGTACTACGTATCAATTTGGGCTCTCAAATTTATCTTTTTTATTATTAAATAAAAACAATAAAGTTATATTTATTTGAACATATAGAAGACAATACTATCACCTGGTCAACACATTAACCATTTTTAAAAAAAAATAAATAAACTTTCACTATGTTATTGCGTAAGTTTGTTTTATACGAGGGTCTCTAGTGAAAAAACTCATGTCCCCACTTACATATTACGTGCAAAATTAGTATTATTCATAAGAAAAATTATATCAATATTTCGACATACTAAAATGTGGCAGTCCTCTTGCCTAGTTGGCATTCGAGAAGGGTTTAGGGTTTCTATTTTATTTTTTACTTGGACTACCAAAGAGGATGACACGTCATATTGTAAAAACTTACATCCAAAGAGGATGCCACGTCTAAAAACTTACAGTAAAAGGTCACAGTATCACCACTCTATTCATAATCACGTTTATTAGCTGCTTGATCATGCTACCATACAGCTTATAAGAAAAAAAAATGAATACAGAATAAATGATAAACAAAATAACTCAATCTATCTATGTATCATAAACAAAATAAATCAATCTATCTACCATTTATACCATGTATAAATACACTATTATTAATAAGAACTGTAGTTTAATAGTTAATTTGACTTGATCAAGACAAGTATCTCTTCAAGGTTTCACCAGGACAATTCCCCCTCCACCGTAGGTCATTAAGGGTCTAGATAATTCCATGGTGGTCAATATTGTCTATGACTAATGGTACCAAATCAATCAAACAATTTCTAGCAACTCTGTCTAACAATAATTTAGTGACATCTGATCATATCACCGGTGCTCCTTCATTGCTAGCCTCTAGTTCTTCATATATTAGACCAGACCAAGTCTTAGTTGGTAATGGCTCAGTTTGCTTATTAAGTCTACTAGTTCTTGCAAATTAAACCCTAAAATCTCCTTAAATAATGTCTTATATGTTTGTAGACTCGTCAAAGTCATCGTCAAAGTTGTCGTTGAAGAAGACTAAATCTAAGTTAGGAAATTTTGACTTTTGTTTTTGCCGTTGGTGACATGTATATAAAATTTGACATTTGTATAAAAATTGACATCTACAAAAAATATGAGATATTCATTACACTCGTATGATTTGTAAATGAGCAGTGATACGGGCACAGCCACTGTGCCCGACTCGGACACAGCGGCTCTCACATTTAAATAAAAAATTATATTTCACAAAAACCTAGAAATACATTTTTTTATTTAATGTGAGAGCCGCTGTGTCCGAGTCGGGCACAGCGGCTGTGTATGAAGCATTATTCTTTGTAAATATACACACATATAATTACACATAGATGTGTATTTTTGCTATATTTATCTTTGAATAATTACCTAAATATTATGTAGGATCTATGAGATTGAGTCAATATAGATTTACTACTAATAATTAAAAAAATGTGAAAATATTTAATTCTCTCTAAAGTTTAAACTTTGTCGATTAATTTTAATAACAAGTAATAAAAACCTATTTGGAAGGATTAGAGTTATGCATATAAAAAATTGAAATTTATTATTTAGAGAGCAAGATAAATTTATCTTATTACCTTTATTTCAAGAGCTGTAATATAAGTACTGTGACTTTTCACTTCCAAAACTTTACATCATATGTGGCATTGATAAACTCGGAGATAAAATCTATAAGGTTTTATTTTTTTAATAAAATATTATCTCTTATTTAAACCCCTAACTATACAACCACGGAGTAAAATAAAAAAGGAGATTTTCTGAAGAACGAGTAGGGGTGTTCTTTAATGTCGGAGGCGGGGAAAAGTTGAACTGAAAATAAAAATGGTCAAAGGGGCAAATGTTTTTTATAAAATCGACATGTGGTAAGCTTTTTAACTTTCGTCGACAAATAAACGAGACGCCATTTACTTGACGCCAAGTAAATTTTCAGATAATTCGAATTTGTGAGGTTCACTTACACCCGAGGGCGGGTGGACCACTGCAGAACGGAGAATGAGGCTGCCTGGCGTCATGGTGAGCGGGAGCCTGGGCGGAATTGCTTTTCCTCCATTGCTTCGTGGCCGCGCCGAGCTTCGACGTCGATATTCAGCCGCCATTTCTTCTTCTTTGTCTTCCCCTGCTTCAGGTGAGGCTATTATCATGTTTCTGTTTGGTTTCACTTCTTGTTCTTTCTTCTCGTCGGGCATGTATTGCAACAGAGCATGAATTTGCGCTCCTCATTCACGGTAAAAGTATATTCATGCTCTTCCTTTACGTTCAACTTTCGATTGGGCTTTTGTTTGCATGGTGGATTTTGCACCAGCTCCCATCTGTGAATTTGTTGACTATAGAGGCTTTAAGAAAATAGTTTCATGACTTATTGTTAAGAACTTCCATTGATATTAGTTATTTCAGACACCCATTGAAATAAATACTGTATAAATGTTTGCCAAATCGACCAAACATAAGGTATCCTAGTAAGGATAATTACTAAATATTATGGAGTCATTATCCAGAACACTGGATAGTCAAATAATTGTTGGTTCCTTACTAACATTAATTCAATTCCTTGAATGCAAACTTATATATCTGACATTGAGATTAAGAAACTGAGAGGGCTGTATCAATTCACGCATGACGAACATTAAAACCAAGCACAATCTGAAAAAGGCAACATTATGAAACATCCATAAGACATATCTATGGCTAACCTACGTGAGACATACAATTTCCAACAATGGAAATCATCTTCACCATAGAAGAAAAAGACAACATAAGAGTAGTATGAGACTGATGTATCAATTCATCGATTATGAGTGTTCAAACCAATTCACTAATAAAAACAACTAGAACTAATTTATGTGTCCATAAGCTACTTCTATCCAATGAACAGGAAAGGAATTCCTTTTTAAAATAGATTAAAAAATACAGGCCAATAGGAACACTGAAATTTCAGCCTGAATCAACACGACTGATTTTACATGCCTTGCATGCGGGAGAAGTACTGTTTCCAGTCACAGATGGAAGATCAAGTTTAGGTTTTGAGGTTCTTCTCCAGCAGAGATAACAAAAGCACCAGTAGTGTTTTTAGTCTAGTTGAAGGTCAAGGGTTTCCAAATGGTTTCTGGAGGCTTGTTGTGCAGCAACCCTTCAAGGGATTGCATTCTTGGATAACAAAAGCACCAGTAGTGTTTTTAGTCTAGTTGAGGAATTGCATTCTTGGACAAAATAAATGCCACTCTTTTCACCGGTGGATCATTGTGTTATATCACTTGGACTGACCGGTTACTTGTACGAAAGTTTGTTGTTTTTTTTTTCTGAGGCAAAGGCGAGTGATGTTCCATGGTCAATTAATTTTTTAATTGACAAAAGTATCCCTGTTCATCACCACCCCTTCAAACTGGATTGTATATATCATCGAGACCCAACTTACCTCTCCCAAGAGTGAAATTAGCTCTCCCAAGAGCCTTGATGAATATATGGACCAGCTGATTTATTGTATGAATATGTGGAATCACCATCTTCTCAGTTGTAATGGTATTTCTTAAAGAAATGGCAATGGACTTCCTTTTACTTGGTTTACTCTTAGAATACTGGTGATTGGTAATGAAGATTGCTGCTTGATAGTTATTGGCAAACTCAAACTTTGCTTTTCACATTGGTTGACAAGTTAGGCATTTATATCATAGATGATCTTGCTTGAGGAGTATTGAAAAGAAGAGAAGGATATTTTGGCCTTTTCATTAATGTATTAATTGTGCCTTCTTAGGAAAGTTTAGTAGTTTGGACTTTTCACTCTCCCTTTTCAGGAAAGTTTAATATTTTGGTGTTTTCACTATGTACCGGTTGCCCCTCTTAGGAGAGCTTAGTGTAATCATGTTGTTATTTCAGAAAGTTTGGTCTTCATATCATAAAATTCTGAGTTGTATTTGTGTAGATACGAAATTGTGTCTATAAAAGGATAGTTTTGTCACTTATGTTTTTGCAACTTTAACCTAATGGATAAATAGATTAGGAGTCAGTCAATTGACGTTCAACTACAGCTGCTCTATTCTTGACCTCCTTCTTGCACTCTTTTTCCTCCAAAGGTTCTGCTGCTTTCTTTTTGCTCCAAAGCTTCTGCTGGTTGATCTTGCTTGTATTTTACACTTATACCACGATACCCGTTAGTCAGCTTGTTTGCATTTTTCCTTTTTCTTTGACACTGTTTCTGTATGATTGTTTAAGATGGTAATCTAAGAATATGGTGATGAATAGAACTGATTTAGTTTTCTTTGCAACCGAGTTGATAATTAGTTAGAAGTATGTTATGACTTGAACCAAAATGCAGATCATGCTTCATTCATTAACAGTGTTGCTGCAACTCGACCTCCAGAGCATCTGAATTATTTGTGTGACCTGCTTCATGCAAAAGGTGGGAGTTATATTTGCCTCTTCCCAAAAAATATTAGTCAGTGGTTCTGTTAATTTTTTTCTTCTTAAAGTGACGAAAGGAAGAGAGACAAATTGACGGGAAAGTCCAGAGGAGGAATTTACAGTGTATTGCGGCATCTCTGCCTGGTTATATAGCCAAAGATGACTATAAACCCTCTTTTGGTAAGAATTTTGTGAAAATAATGTATTAAAACAAAAATAATCTTCTGAACCAATAAACCCTTAAATCCCAATATAACTATGTTAAAATATATCTCAGGGCTCAGAAACTAATGATCCACTCTTTTAAAATATAATCTGAACACTTCAACATCTACTTATCAAATGACCAAACTATCCTTGTTCTTCAACACTCCCCCTCGAGATGGGGTATAAGTATCAGTAAGAGCGAACATAACTATGGCTTACAAACCTTGGGGGGATTTTGTTTATTTTTCTAAAGTGCTTTAGTGGAAACATATTCTTGAAAATTGCTCAACCTTGGACCCACAAGATGGGATCTTCATAAGTAACATAATTATGACATCCAGCTATATGACCTGTATATGCACTAACTAGGAATCTTCACCAAGTTTATCTGGTGTATCATGGCAATGATGGGGTATCCTCTTGAATCTCTCCTGGTTTTAAGGACACCAACCAACCGGTCCACTTTCTATGAGATGTATTTTTTATCATCCAAATTGGACTCTCTTGGTCAATTCCTGATGATTTAGGACACTGCTCAACTAAATGATGGTCGCAAACATCCATGACTGGAGCTATGTGCACCCACAATCTTAGGGATAATAGTATTCTTGATGGATGATGAGTCATAGTGTCAATAAGTTATGAAAAGTTGTGTTAGGGTGGGACTCGTAAGGTCTGGCGACAATGGAGGTCTAAGTGGCAGAGCTAGCGTTTAATCACTTCTCAACTTCACTTTAGAGTCAACAACAACAACGACGATTGTTGGACCCATGTAAGAGTGCTGCCACCCTAAATAGGAGGGGATGACGGATGTAAGACACACTCCTACACCCTCCAACACCATGATAGTCAAGGCCCCTTGCGGATGCCATCTTGGTGACCTACTCTGTTACAAATAAAATGTACCCACGATGGTGAGGATACTTTTGCTTGAGTTAAGACTAGCGTTGTTGCTTGAGATTAAACATGGTTAAAGGATATGTTTTCTTGAAGAAAACAAGTGAAAGGGAGAAAAGGAAGTATTTGAATCTTGTCTAGATCAGGATTTTGGTCATTTTACATGAAGGCAGTTGTAGTAAGATTTTGAGTGCTCTGTCTCAGGGTGCTTGTCGTTTATGTTTCTGTTGTTTTATGATCTTCTTTTAATAGCTTTTGTAATAGTGCTTTCATGTAATTAGAGAGGCATTTAAGCTAAATTTTAACTATTACTTAAGAGGTATAATAGTAGGTTACTGGTTGACCATAACTTTAATGACTACTTCTCCCTTTTCTCTCTTTTCTCAAGGCACAGAGTTCTCTAATTCTCAAGTAATCAATCCTTGATAAAGCCAATACTTGGACGTTTATTTTTTTTTGCAGGAGAGGCTGTTGTACCGCCAGGAGCCAGGCAAGGGTTGATTCCTCTTATAATCCCTCTTTCAGAAAATCAGTCAGGTCTTGATTAAATGTGTTTGAATTAAGTACAAATGTAACTTTAAGCTCTATAATGATTTTCTCAGCATTGCAGCTTATTTTTGTTATTATCAGTCTATATTGTGTGGCAGGTGTTCTGACTGCATTGCTGCGGTGGCCTACAGCTCCACTTGGGTATGAGATAAATTTCGTATACCTGCTGTTATTTTTTTATATATTTGGATTTATTCTTTACCTTTATGGGGCATCTACTTGGAATTTCATTTATTAGTTTCAATGAAGCTGTTCTTGAACAACATGGCACAGGATGGAAATGCCAGTTGTTGAGGTTCGTAGGCATGGCGTGTGGCTATTAGCTAAAAGTGTAAGACACTTCAAAATGAGGGTGAATTCTATTGCTTTCAGGAAATTTAATTTGGATTTTTCACTTATGTATACAATGTTATACACACACATGTGCGCACAAATATTTATGATTCTTTAATTTTGGTTATTTGTAAACAAGTAGGTTGACCAGTATATCCATAGACTTCTGGCTGAAGAAGATGCAAAGCACAGTTGTGATAGAAATGGTATGCTGTTTGAGGCTGCATCTGTGGCTGGTAAAAAACTTTATAAAGTGGGCGATTTTGCAAACTCTCGGATTTCGGATCTTGATGTCTATCTCCTGAAAAAGGTTAGTATGATAATAGGGTTAGGCACCAAGGGCTTTATGCAGGACTAAATTCCTTTTTGCATGTGCTCAGGTTGGCTTATTTCCTGACGTATTGGAGCGTCGAGTGACTCAACATCTTGAGAAAGGAGACCATGTGAGGGTTATCCATTTAGTGAACAGGATTAGTAAGTACTCACAACATTTTATAATTGTAAGCTTCATTCCTTTGTTGCTTTTGCAAGGTTTCTGCCATGGTGGCAGCAGAATTCTATGGAAAGGGCCATTTTCCTGGGTTTGCACGACCTTTTGTGTTCAATGCGGAGGTTTTGCTGAAGTTAGTAGAAAAATTTGTTCAGTTATAATCTTTTTCTTCTTTTAAAATAGAATTCACTTGAAATTTAAGTGGGGCATGGGACTTGTTGTCATCATGCTGAAGAGTGTCTGGTATCCTTGACTTTGTCTTTTCTGAGTTTTTCTCTAGGGTTGGACGTAAGATGGAAGCTAAAGATGCTGCAAGGGCAGCACTGAAATCACCATGGTGGACATTGGGTTGCAGTTACCATGTATTCCATTCCCCCTTTGGTTACTTTGCAAAGTCATTAGTATTTTTAATTACCCATCTTAAGATGCAGTTAAGTACAATAAATTTGTTTTCCGCATCGTGTGTGTGACTATTCTTCCTCTAGAATATCAAATGCATTGGTACAATGCGAAAATGAGAATTCCCTCAAGGAACTGAAGTTGACTATCTATCTCAATTTGGTTACTCCTGTATTCCATAAGTTGGGTGAACTTGGTTTTCGTCTTCCTTGGCCCAATCAAGTTTGACTCATTCAATTCTGTTCAGGATGTTGCCACAATTGCTGAATGGGAGGATGAGCAAATTGAATACATAAAAGAGAGGGTCTCCGAGGAGGGTAGGCAAGAGGACATGAAGAAAGGAAAACCGCTTGCGCAGGTATTGACAACTAGGCACCTAATCTCTCGCATCAGTTTTTCCAAATTTCAATGGAGTTAAGGGGATAGTATTAGTGAATTGACTGGCCAAGAAAGATTAAAGCTCTAGCTGGACTTTATCTTTCCCCTTCACGTCTGCCTTCTTTTGAGCCAGCAAGAGTGCTCGAATTCCTTTTAACGCTGGTGTAATTCTGATTTCCAGGAAATCATAAGCTTTTTGTATATTTCAATTTTATAGCAATTTGAATATTCTTTGTTTTTGTCAGATTGCGTTGGACCAAGCTGCGTTTTTATTGGATTTGGCCTCCATAGAAGGGACATGGACTGATTTTGTGGAGCAAATTGGAGAATGTTATAAGGAGGCTGGACTTGATGAAATGGCAAAATTCATACTCTACAGAGATTCATGAATTCATTTTTTATACATAAATCTAGTTCTATGAGTTTGAAGAGATTATAGAAGGCTATTCACTCATTCTTTTTGTACTCTCCAAGAGGATTCTCGTTGTTATAAAACTGACTAGGAGCTTACCTCGCAAGTCGCAATTGACCGTGTGTTGCTCCTGTTCAGAGCTTTGATGTTACGTTTTTGCATGTTTTATAAAAAATATGTTATTAAAACAAGTATGATGGGTTTCAATGTGGTAACAACTTAATTGGATGCATTTTTCAATTTCTTCTAAATAAACCTTTCCTTGCTCAAGAATACGAGCTGCAAAGAAAAAAGAAAAAGGCCGCCACTAGTGAAGACAGTAAAACATATGATTACAAAGCTAAAATGTTGTATCTGTAGATTGTTAAAAGAGACAAAAAAGGCTCCTATATTTCCTATGTCAACGTGTAAATGTCTATTTCCATCACATTATAAACTTTGCTCTAAAAATTAAAATAGTGCCATCTTAATCTTTGAAAAAAGTTCATGCTCTAAAAAATATTTTTTAATTTCAGATAAACACCATCGCCCCCCATCCATGTAGAAAAGGGTAGCCAAATCTACCGTTCATGTGGCCAGTAAGCTTTAATACCATAAAAAACGAAACCTCACTTCAGATCATCGCAGAGCCTTTCCTGCTCAACTGGCATTGGTTCGATACAAAATTCATTTCAAATGCCCAGAATAGTACAAATACACAAATGGAAAAGTAGGGAAGGACACTATTTTCCTCATCTGTACAAGAATTGTCTTATCGTTTGATGAAACAAATATGCAAGGCAAACTTCATAATATGCCTCAAGGGTGTAGATAAGCAGGTAAAGGCACCAAAGCGTCTATTTTAGGATCATACAAAATAAAGAATACCATGCTCATCATGTAGAAAGGGAATCCGCAGCAAGAGATGCGCTTACCGCTATAGAAAGCCCTGTCCCCTTATGATACACATTTCCCCATTAAGGAAGAACAACAAAGAAAATAGCAAACCCAAAAAAACAAGAGACCGACACCTAGTAGCCGCACCCCCCTCAAAGCCCCTCCTCCCTCCTCTCCCGCGCCCCGCTCCACATCCGCAGACCAACACATGCATGTTAGCCACTTGCAAATCCCAGGTGAAGGTTCCTCTTAAGACGAAACCAGAAGGCTCATGCTTCTCTCCACCATTAAACTAGCTGACCCAGGTGATGGAAAATGAAGCCTCAGCTGCCAACAGCAGCACGTGGAGATGTCGTTCCAATGCTAAGGGAGGAGACTAACCGAGAGACCAAAACAGCCTCATTACTTACAGCCTTGGAGGCAGCAACATCCTCCAAGCGCTTCCATGTTGACTCCCGCTTTTCCTGAACCTCTTTTTCTTTTGCTTCGTCATCTTGGAATCTTTGCAAGCATTCATCAATGAGTTCTGCATCGGAATCAGAGAAGATCTTCCTCACATTCAAGGTCAAGCTCTGGACAGCCTGGTTCCAGTGGGTCCTTGTGTTTCTCTCTAGAGCAGGAAATAAGATGGGAAGTATCACTTTACGATTTTGTATTATTAAGTTGCGTATATGATCATTATTCCACAGAAACAAAGCTCGCTCTGCTACCTGGATACGCCAAATGAGCAAACAAAGCAATCGCTTCAAAAGTTCAATGTGCATGTCAATAAGCAAAAAGCTGCAGAGATCAATAGAATAGAAAACAGTAGGTTATAAATCATCAATGGGGCTACAAGACTTTCAGCAGCTGTATATGCTTATGTTTTATAGTTTGGTGCAAGGATCAACGGACTTGAAAAAGAAATACAAGGCAAAGCTTTAAAAATTTCAAAAAGCAAGCAAATATATCAGGAGGCCGCATCATCCCTTTTATAATAGAAGTCAGACTAGATAGATCCCAACAAGTAGAGATAGTAGCACTTGAACAAAAGAATCATCCATGCTTAACAGTCACTTAATGCAGATGAAATGAAATGCAGGGATAACTTTGTTTCCTGTCCAAGAAAACCAAAAGTTCTTGAGGCTACTTAAGCAAAATCTAGTACATTGTCTTGTACATCAACATGCACATAGATATTTAAGCTTGGCTGATCACGGTGTTCATAATCTAAGACACAAGAACAGGAAGCAACTCATTTTTTCAAGAGCGACAATCTCTTTTAAAAGCTCTGATGAGCAGGTTTTGGCAAAAGAGGGATCGACCAAGTGATCTTCCCCTTAATGTCATCCCAATCAACTAAACCATTGGCAGTGTAAAATTTAATATATATTCTAACATCAAATTAAAAGAAAATGACAGTAATGAAGGAATGATAATATGCAACTATTAGCAGGAATTGAAATTTATCTTCATTTTTCCAAGTGAAATGGGAGATGGTGCCATTCAATGAAGGTATTTTCTATGCAACCTGGGCTAATCCTGACCTGAAACCATCGAAGCATTTGCACTTATTCTCGGTCCCATGTTAGAAGAGTTGGTGAAGTTGTCGTTCTAGTCCCTAACTTCCGTTTGAGTAATAAGCCATGGAAGACTGGATAACTCATGCCAACATGTTCAAATGCCTAACTTCCAGTTGCAGCAAATGAGGACTCAATATTTTGTACACTTATTAGTGTTGATCTTTTTGTCGAGTCAAATTGGCATAAACAAAACATTCATCTCGAAACAAACTTTAAAGAAAGTAAAAAATCAATCTGTTGCTTAACCTTCAACATAATTATAGGCTTTTGAGTTAAAAAAGATAGAATACAAGGGAGAGATGGAAGGCAAGACGAGCGGGGAGAATGAGAAACCTCCAGTGACCAGCAGCGACGAAGCTATGGCCAGAATATGCTCAGAGACTGATTTCAGACTCCATAAAAGCCACCTTCTCAGCCACTAAAGGAGAGAATATGTTCTACATCAACACTCACACTAGAGAATAGGTTTGCCGTAAAAATAGCCAACAAAACTTCGAGTAAGCGCTCATTTAAATGAGCCCTTGAGAAGAAATGGATGGGTTCGCAGAGGAGATGAAAAATATGCTGAAGGATGTCACTCCCAAGAGATTGACAATCCTCTATGGAAAATTTCACATTAAGACTTACTTAAAGAATGAAGTTTTCCTATGTTGAATGACAGAAAAAACGTGGCCTGACCTCTATTGGAGCAGTAGAAAAGCCTAAGACCTTCAAGAAAACATCTGGCTGGCCTTGGCTCCTAAAAAAGCTCACCAAGATGCAGAGGGAACTATTGACCTCTCCTGCAAATCCATGGGGCACTTCACTGTTGAGAAGATCTCAAACTCCACACGAAACTATGATGGCTCCCTACCCGGCAAACCTAAAAAGAAATTCTGGACACAGTACCACTATAAAGTTCAACTCCCCCGTATCCCTGGCCATTTCCATTGAATCGCTAAATGGAGGGCCTCTACTAAAATCGACCCACACTTTGCTCTCCAACAAAGAAAAACGCTGGAGAATGTATTGTGGCTTACACAAGAAAGACTTGGCACAAAACAGTTTTGCAAAGTGTCTTCCTATCCTCTTGGATGTTAGTGAGCCTGCCCTATCTGTGTAAACTAGGTAGGAACCAGTGGCTTATCCAATTAGATTCAATAGAAGAAGTTTAAATAATCCATACCTTACAGGACAAGCTATGTGGAGAAACTTTTGGGCGTTTCAAGGAATGGAGTCCCTCATTGGGTAATTCCAAAGAAGAAAAATGGATTGCAATCAGAGGCATCCCTGCCCATCTGTGGTTTGGGTAATCTTCTGAGCCATAGCGGGTCTTGCTGGGGTGATAACAACATTCAATGAAGAATCACTGGGGAGCGAATGAATGTCCTGCAAGCCAATCTACCTGAGGTCTCAAAGTCCCAATCGTTGTTAAAAGCGTAACAAGTAGTCACCCCATCCTCTTATGTGCATCTGTATCTGAAAGCCCCTGAGGAAAGTTCCCACTGTCTAGGTATAGTGTCACTATTGAGGGATTTCCTAACCTAGAAAAAGGGGTTTATAGCGAGCCTATTAAGGGTTGGAAAAGAGTTGGCTAGGCACTCTTCACCTAACCAAATGACCTTCCAAAAGGTAGTAAGTTGCCAATTTCTAACAAGGACAGACAGGCCCTGATCAATGGACAAGAGGAGATTGCATATGGTTTTCCATAAGCCGGTAAGCTGCTGGGAAGGATTAGGGCAGAAGCCACAAGTGAACCCCATACCTGTACTTTCCCTCCACATGCTATTTGTTTAGCTACCAAATCTCCAAAGCCATTTAGTGAGATGCGTTGCACTGAGCTCCCTGATTTTTCCTAAGGCCAAGCCCACCAAGTTGTTTACGCCAACAGACTTCCTCCCAGTTTACTAGGTGATGTCTACACTGTGAGGTGATCAACTATTGAGGTCAGGCACTTGATGAGAGAAAGAAGATAGTTGGGTAGCCCAACTAGGCTAGACTTCCTTAAAGTGCTTCGCTGGCTAGAGGTAGCAGTTAGGCTTGCCAGCTAGAGAGATGGGACTCAAAATGCTCCAAGACTAGGGTCCACAATGCCGACACAAACCAATAAACTACACCTTAATTTGTATCAGAATTCCTCTAATATTTTTGTTTTATTTTAAATGAAGCCTCTAAAATTTATTGGAAATCAGATATAGAGAACTACATTAAAATATAGAAATGTATTTTATCTATATAACTGAAAATACTAAAGTCATATAAGTTGCAGAATGAAAATTTGTTTAGGCTTCTGGATACATAATAATGAGAGGTATTGCTTCGGACAACCAGTCTAAACATAGACAGAAAATACTAGCAGAATTTTTCTACAGGTAATTTATGTTTAAGCACCAATATACTTAATGTTCTAAATTGAAGTCATCCATCAATACCCACTGGTATAACAACTGCTCAGAAAGGGGGTGCTGACTTCTCATGACATTTTGCACAACCATTAATTAAGGCTCGTGATATTCAATTAACTTGAACCTGTTGAGAAGAAGCAGATAGTTTGTTCTTTCTAACAATAATAAAAAACTTATACCAAGAAACTAAAAAGAAGCAGCCATATGTAATCTTCTGGTGTGGCAGAAAGTATAGTAGGCAATGTATACTAAAATGTGGAAATATGCAAAAAATAATAATTTTACATTATTATATCAGCAAGGGAAAATATTTATTAGCAAGCAAAACCAACAATAGTATATAGAGTATTTGGCATGCCACATGATAATAATCAAGTCTGAACAGCACAGAGCAAACAAGCATTGGCTACCAAGCAACATTAGCAAACTTCACAAGGACAGCCACAAGCATTCAAGCCCTCTGGTTTACGACATGCCAAATAAATATTATTGTTCTTGTTCTTATTTCTCTCTTGGGAGCTTTCTTAGTGGATATCCTCTTTCTCACTATAGCAAAGGAAAGAAAAAATTTTACATTTTATTTTCATGTTAGAATCTCTAACATCTCCACCCAGTGTTCTCACATGAACACTGAGGGAGGGATAATAATAGAAGAAGGCAAAGACAAATGGCAACTATCTGAATTTCATTTGATTAATGAAATCAATCTTCCTTAATTTTCTTTCTGATCTAAGTGTTCCAATACTCTCTCCAACAATTGAATTAATATCATCTTTATGCATAGAAGTTAATCGACATCCTACATCTTATATAACACACTTTTTTGTTTTTTATTCCAATGCTGTAAATGCACTGAGAGACTTCTAAAGAAGAATAAGAAATCTCCAAAAATAATAAGAGGCAAAATTTTAACACAAAAAAAGGAATACTATGAGCATGGCATAAAAAGTATCAAAAGAACAGCCAAAAATTAATGATTGAACCATAAAGGAGATTTCAAATACAAAAACCGTCAAGATTAATGCATAAGGGAAAAATAATTTAAAAAAAGTTAAAAAAAAAATAACCGGATAAAGTACCTGGAAGTGAGAACTATTAAGACATCGACCAATCTGTCGGAACAAAGGTACCATGCATCGCTGGAATTCTGCTGCCTGAGTAGCTTCTAAAACTTCCTCCAACTCTCCCAAAAACATAACCTCCTTGGAACTATTAGTAACAGGCCAATATTTCAGAAGACC